>VZTQ01011644.1:0-115298 GCA_013400755.1 Pelecanoides urinatrix
TCAACTATCTTGTAATTCTGTTAATGTTAAATTCTGTTAATTCTACAGACTGGCAAGTCTGTAAAGAGCAAGTTCAGAAGACAATCTCCACAGAAAAAAAAAAAACTAGTTGTAAACATGCCTTCAAAACATTTTTTGAGGGTGGGGGGGGCGGGAATCACGGAATTTCTTTTTTCTATATCAGATATTTCTTCTTTTTTTGTTTTCCTTTTTTTTTTCCTTTATTATCTTAGAAGTTTGCACTCAAACAGACGTTTGACTCCTTTGTTCCTTAGTTCTCATTTGAAATTGCAGTCCTAAATTTGTTACAGCGTAACCACACTGACAGCAACTAATCTTTAGGTCTTGCCTGTATTCCAGATGATGACAGGTTATAGATAATTTATTTTCATTTCTGAGGAGCAACAAGATATACATATTCATTTCAACGAAGCAAGATATTAAGGATCTAGTAACCCACATACGAAGTATTTGGATGGCTTCTGAGATTAGAACTACTATGGATGCAAATACTTGAAAGGGGCATACTCTATCCAGACGTAATGCACTTGCAAATATTACGCAGCACTCTGTTTGCCACCTGCATATGATGCAAGCCTACGTCAGACCTCATTTGGGAAGCCCAGCTCCTTATTACCAGTTCCAGAGACTTATGCATTTCTTTTGAATGACCCTTAATTAAAACCCAACTGTGTTGGGCAAAAAGAGTAGCTAGCATTTGCAAATTTTTATTATACCAACATGAATGCTTAGTTAAGTGCTGTATTTCTAGCTCTTCACAAAAAGAGCTACATACTCTTGTATGTTCACTGTACTCTTGCACCACAATGAATCCTCCCCCCCAACACAAGAAAACCAACATTTCATAAACACTGGTAAAATCTGTCTAAACCACTGTCAGAATCTAGTCTGTCAGGTATTTGCACTACTGCACAAAGATAATGCAGTTATAGAAAATGGAGCTTAACTGAATTCACAAAGTTTTGTTTAAAGATGTGTCCTCTTCAGGGGTGTTTAAAGCATTGGCTTCCATTTACCACAGACCTACAGAGAAAGTCCTCTCCTAACTTTCAGTCTAGTGCCTGTCTTTAATCTGCTACTGTTCACATCCTTATCCTCACTTATGAGCTATGCAAAAATGAAAGCCTGACGCCAGCCTCCTAAGTTTATTCCTTACCCAGCACGGCCTGCTCTGGAGAAGTGGGTGGAGTGAGTGGCATCCCACAGGTACTAGAAGGATCTTTCACGCTTCCAAGCCCCTGCTGTCCCACATTTATATGGCCTCCAGTATTGGCAGCATTTTGTGACATGGGGATGTCACTCTGGGAGATGAGAACAAAGGCTGAAGGATATACCATCCTTACACCACCTACAAAGAAACGGAAAAACAAGTCTTAAATATACCCGATAATCTTCAGCAGCCCTAGCTACTTCAACTTGTTTTCAATGTCAATTAGACAAAACTTATGATCTGAAATATGAAGAGCTAAGGAATTTCACATACTAGTGTACATCTAACCCTCTGTAACCAGTACAGAGCTGAAACAAGTAGCTTGATACTGTGAATAATGGCATGTGGGATACAGGGAGTACAGAAGCTTGAGGCAAGATAACTAGTCAGATGTTCCAGTGTCAAGAGAGCTACAAGAGAAGATAGGAAAATTATAACGGCTGTTTCTGATTAATTAGGTTTTTTTTTTTTTTAAATCATGTGGAGGAACATAATCCTTCAGGCAGAATACTGAGACTTACCAACAATGACTTCAACTGCCACAGGGAAATCGTTGTCATATCCCAACTCTTCTTCCTCTTTCATGCCTTCTTTTTTCTTCAGCACCATAGGGTAAAAATACTGCCATTCCTCCATCAATTTACGAGTTGCTGGGTCTGACATCTTGTATGACTGGCCCGTGAGTGTACCATTTAAACCATAAGGACTCACCAAAACTGCAAAGTAAGAAACAACAGTCCCTACAGCATGAGTATTTCAGCTATGCATCAGCCAGTCTCTGCCTCTCTAGCTTGAGTCACGGTTCCATTCGCACGCTGATTTAAGGTTCTGTCTTCAGGGGAAAGCTACTGCAAAATCAGGTAAGGGTGTGAATTTAAAGCTACATTATGCTGCACTAGCTTCCTGTACAGCCATCCTTATTGAGTTAAAAAATGGACCTTTTTCCAGTTTAATTTAATCATTTACACAATGAATTAATCTCAGTGTACTGAAACAGCACTCGCTATGGCAAAGGGATGACCATACATGGAAGTAATAGAGGATAGATATTCAACAATAGGGCTTTTACATATGGTACTGGAGACTTCTCAGCATTAAAAAGTATAGAGATAACAACATATGAAGACGACTACAGTCATGACAAATAAGGAGATCTAGTTGCTCAACAACAGGTATTTCCATTCAAACTCAATTTCGCTTCTAGTCATATTTGATTTGAGAGACTAATGAATTTAGCTCACTGAAATAAAATCTTCTATGATTTAAGTGTCTGAGCCTCTGTCAAAACTTTACATTTAGAAATAAAATGTTTTTCAATAAAGCTTCTATAAATTAACATCTCTATAAATGCTCATTTTATAAGTCTGGGTGTTTCTTTACTGTATGTTTAATTTTATAAAGACTTCTTGCTTTAATTGCTTTGAAGTTATAATTTCAGACTGTAGTAAAGACCATATTGCTCAATGATTCAAATACTCTTAAATTTTTCTGATGCATTGCACCACAATTGCATCATGAATTTAATAAGCCATTAACTTAATTCTGTAAAACCCTAATTTCTCACACTGGCAAATAAATAGTGACAGATACTTCAAGTTTTTCGTTGCTTCTGATACATTTTCACACACACACCCTTTAAAAAAAAACAAACCAAAACAAGAAAACCAACCAAACAAAAAACCAGAACAAAACAGTTGACAATCGATGAATGAAAAGTACTCCTGAATTAGATAAACTTAGTATTTGTATTCACGTAGCACTGAATTACAGATTTGAGCCCACTGACCTGGATACCATGTAAGAAAATCGAATCAGTGCACTCACTTTCTTAAACAACAAGTCTTTTCAAACAAAAATGATTAATTTCTGTGTTTTATTTACTATATGCATGTACCTTTAAAAACAATGTTAATGAATAGAAAGCTCTGGAAAATTCCCATACCATTTATGGCCAGCTATAGAGCTGAAGTCCGAGCAACATTTTCCCTTATGCCACAACTAAATAGAAATTTAACCCATTTGAAGAGTTACTCAATCTTACTTTACTCATCTCTGAAGATAACATCACCAGGAGCGAAGTCCCCGCCACAGAGAAGTGAGGTTAAGCACACAAAGTTCCAAATCCAGCTCACTTACCTTGGAACGGTGACGGTGAGGACTGGGCCATATGGATATGCTCTTCGTTGATCAGGTAGATTGGCTGGTGTTGAGCAATCTCCACACTTGTGCACACATTGCTTTCCCCATGAAGAAAGAATGTGAAGGCACACGACAAATGTTCACTGGAAGAGGGGGAAGACAAACGAGAAACAGATTTATTAGCATGTTAACGAACCCGTAGGAGGTAGTGACTCCATAGCCTTAGAGGCCAAACCTATATTCTTCTGTTTTGTCACTTGTTGCTGCTGAGTACAGGTTCATTGACTGATGAATAATCATATATGACAGAATGACCTGTCACTAGACAGCTATCTGACAATGTTGGCACCTATCTCAAGGATTTGTTTTCCTACTTGTTTCAATTAATAAGATCATTACAAACAAATGGGATTTTAACCAGGATTCAAGTAGTAAAAATAAGGGTCTTCAGAAAGAAAAAGGAATTCTTCAAAATTCACTCTGCAATGGGTTCTAGCTGAAAAGGAATAAAAGGAATAGGAAAGATACTTGTTTAACACCTCAAGAGAACGTCCATTAAAGAAAATAAAAGCACATGAATATTACAAAAAGTTGAAAATGATCTAAGATGAACCATGGATTTGCCACTGACGATTAAACTTAATTTGAAATGAATGGTATTTAAAATGTTCCCACTTTATTCTACCCATAGAATGGCCTCCCATCATAGCTAACTATTTGCTTAAATATTCCTTGCCACAAAGCCACAAGAAAAAGAAAACAAAACACATTTCATGCTTTTTATCATCATTTTAATCAACTAAAAATTTACAGAGCTGAAGTGGTAATTATGCAGTAATTTTTCTGTCCAATACAATAGTGGCACATAGCTTTATAGCTGTTGGCTTTGGCACTGGGCCAGCCATAATGTAACCAGTATTTTAAAGACAGCTCTTAACTACCTTCACCAAAAAGAAATAACACAGGCAACTATAGCAATTTCACTTTAATATTTAAGTCAACCAACTGCTCTACTACTGTCAGCTACTTTTAAACAAAGGCACTGATGGTCAAAAATAGGAAGCTGTTTAAATCTCACTAAATCTCTGAATGATCCTACACATCATGTAGAACAACTTTTCATCCTGTACTACAAGCTACTCTTCTGTGAGCCTCAAATACTACCACAAAAATCCTGAAG
Organism: Pelecanoides urinatrix; assembly: GCA_013400755.1. Classification (NCBI taxonomy): domain Eukaryota; kingdom Metazoa; phylum Chordata; class Aves; order Procellariiformes; family Procellariidae; genus Pelecanoides; species Pelecanoides urinatrix. The sequence goes on from VZTQ01011644.1 coordinate 4,551, forward strand.
AAAATGGTCAGCACCAAACTTCCTTGGTGCTACCATCCTGTATTCAGTAGTACTTTGTAGCAATCATTTAATTCCATGAAATAAAAGGTTTTATTAGATTTCCATTTTCACAAGGGAAAGAAATTTTACTATCATCAGTGTTGCAGAAGTAAATTGATCATTACTTTACATGGGGGGGGATGGAGGAAACAGGACATGGGACAAAATGGGTCATAAATTCCTGCTATTTCTATCCAGCTATCTTGCCCCAAGAAGAAAAAAAAAATCAATTCATGTAAAAAAAATTGAACAACGGATTTCTGCACATACAAGAAATACAAAAATAAAAGCAAAGCCCAATTATTTAATCAAAACCCATTAGTTCCCTTACACAGGATGATAGCCCTTAGTATAATAAAAGTCTTAATAAATAAAAAAAGATGAGAAATCTGGTCTAAGATCAAGTGGAGACAATCTTTGCAAAGAGTTCAGCATGCAGCAGGTCAGCCTCTCTAAAGCAGAGAGCAAAGCTATCTGTAAAGTAGTCATTTTCAACTCCTGTCTTTAGGGTATTACACAGAAATCCTCCTCATTCTGCAAGCTTCCTACAGTGTTTGACTGTGAAAGTCTTGCTTGTCTTCTATTGAACTGAAGACAAAAATAGCCTTCTGGGACCACACAGGGACTCTTTCATGTCTCTTGCAAAGCGGTCTGGCATGAACAAATCATGTGCAATCTTAGGCAACATTCACAGCTACCCATAAACACTGTGAGAAGAAGAAATAGACAAAATCAGAGTTTAAAAGACAAAAGGTTCATTTGTTTTTGCAGGGAAGGGAATGCGTGCCAGCAACTTTTTCAACTGCAAATCAGCTAACACCAAAATTAATCATTAAGTTAAAAAAATTAAATAGCCTCCGATTGAAAGTGTGTACAACTAATTACAGGAAAAAAGAGATACAAATACAGTATTAGCCCACTTTACTTTCCTGCAAATATGACAGATTAAAGAATAATAGTAACGACTATTACTACTCATGACCAGCAATAAATACTTCATTAGTGAAAGATGGATCATTTCTAGCACTGGATCCAAAGTAAATCATGCTCAGCAATAGAAAGAGAACCAACAAATCTCATTCACTCAAGTATTCCTTTTCTTCAGACCACAGCTAACAACTCCTTAGGGTACCAAGCACCCTCTGCCGAGCAAGCAAGCCTCCAGCCCGCCTGCGCACGTCCCGCATTCAGCTTTCTTTCCTGCTCCCCTCCCTAGGCCTTACGGTGCTTTGTAGGAGAAGAACCAGTTGCATAAATCTTCTGCTCCCTCTGGTGCCAGAGTCATTGCTATAAGCTCAGCTTTGAAGACCAAAAATAATAAAGATCAAGGCCTGAGGACTTCCTACATTCCTAATAAGCTTCTGGCAGATTCCAAGTAAAATGTTTACTTTAGTAACAAATACGATTTTTATTTCAAGAAAATAGCGTCAGTGCCCTCTGTGATGTATTCCGCTCAGGCCTGTACATCCCAGCCTCCTGACATTCCTGTCTTTAGTACATTTCACACAATTCCTTAAATACCAAGCTGCAGAAATCCCTCTCACTACTAATGTGGGACAGATCTCCAAATAAAGTTCAAGCAGAAGAAAACTTACCAAGCTAAAACCAGTCAGCCTTCAGAAGCAGACTGAGCACTGAGGCTTTACTTCTAATAACGATTTAGCTATAGCTGTACAGCGTACGTCAAGACCTACATACTTCAAACCAAAGCTCTAAAATACATAAATTGTTCAGGTCCTCACTAGAGTCTTCCAACAGTGTTTTATCAACATCCAGTTTTCTTAACAGACCTACTACTCTTTGTGCTAACAAAGGCACCACAAAAAAGCTAAACATAAAACACAGATCAGACTAGAGTTTCTAAAAACATTCAGCACCATGTTCAGACTGATTTTTTTTATTTTATTTAAATTTATTTCAACCTAGTTAAAAAACTGAAGCTGGCAGGCTTTTGAGAATCCACTCTACTATCTCTCCAGGTTTTTAAACTCACTCATTTCTGTACTCTTTCTTATCTCCCTGACATTCAAAATATCAGAAACCACCAGAGAGGCATGTGAAATGGCTTCCAAACTGTTTTCCCTACTCTACAAAGTCTGTTGGAATACCTTGAGCTGTCAATTCACACCTGTTCAGAACAAGTACAATAATAAAAATACTACCAATTTTGAATAGCTGCCTTATACATTTACTTTGCACGTATTAATATATTATACAAGGAACAAAACTAGCTTCAGAATCATGGTTTTGAGCCTATACTGCTACCCAGAGAAAAGAGGTGGGGGCAACTTTCTCTTTAGGTGAAAGTGTGAAAGCAAGGGGACCATCCTGAGCAAGCCACCAGACATTCCTCACCCTTATCAGGGGAGTACAACGTGCCGTGTATTCCCTAGAAGTTCCAAATCAGAAACCTGAATCAGACTGAAGCATCGAATGCACTAAAAAAAAAAAAAAAAGGTGGGGGCATTTAAAATTATTTATGCCCTGCATGTAGTATAAAGTGAAAATGCTTAGCCGTGTACCCATGAACTTATGAAATATACTTCAGATGGATTAATTCAGCTACCTACCATTTAGGGTCTGAGGTTTTTAATTTCTTCCTTTCCTTGTTTTTTTTTTCAGGCATACAAACAGTGCCACCAGAGACAGTGGTAGTTGCAGCAGTTTTCCATCAAAAAATTTCAACACAAACTTAAGTAAGACTTATTCTTTTCATCCTATTTTATAAAAATTGGAAACATTTTAAAAGAATGCAAATCTGTAACGGTACTCTCGTCACACTACACAGGAATTGTTGTCTCTTTTTTACAGGTACCTTTTCAGAAACCTTTCGTTCCTTTACAGGTGACTGATGGCTGCCTCAGTCAGGATGTCATCTTCCCAAATAGAATATATAGAACATATATAGAATATATGTTATTTCTAACTATAGCTGCATTAAGGCTGAGGGCTGAAAAATGCTGAGCACTGTGGTCTTGAGCCAGCAGAACACTTGAGCATACACTTTCAAGAACATTTCCACTATATTCACTGAGAGAGACTTATGTGCTAAGATTAAAATAATTGTTTAAATAAAAGGCTTCTATTAATAGAAATACAAAGAAAACAACAACAAAAATCACTCCCCAATTACACAGTGACCAATATTCTGTGCTACTTCCCTTAATTTTATTTTGAATCTGTTCTTGGTGTTTAGATCCCTACCTTTTATGAGCAAGGAAATTGATAAGGAAAAGCCCAAAAAAAGAAATAGCAATGTCATATAATCTTTTGTAACAAAAGAAAAAAAAAATCTATGTCCTTCTCCTAAGTATTGCAGGTATTTTTTTCCCCCATAACACAGAAAAATCTTCAAATAAAGAGTATTTACATTAATCAAACCTTCAATTTGGCACCTAATCATCTGCAACTGATAACAAACTGTCTTTCAGATGACTCCTCTGGAATCTTCATTATCTTAAATAACCTTTGAGATGCCTAAAAATATAGCTGAGTACCTTGTCAATGTAATATTTAGGACCTCCCATAATCTTTATGAATGCCAATCCCTCAGTCACTCTAAATGACTTAAAGAAAATAACATTACATTACATTTACTTATATATAAAAATCAGATGAGGATTATGAAAACATGACTATGTTTAAACTACACAACGTTGGCAGAGAAAGGAGAACATCTGATGGATTTATGTATTTTTTCCATTTGTTAGTAGGTTTATATAAATACCCAATGGGAACTGCGCTAGTCTGCATTGAAACTTTAAAGACATTATTTCCATACAAATAATCTCAATGAAAAAAATGCCTAGGTATTGCAATTCAAAATTGACTTTTGCAAAGTCAAACTGTACCTCATAACAGATTTCAAAATACATCATTTTGGATGACAACTGTGAAAATAAATTATTTCAGGAAAATAACAATAATAAAATGCCAATAACAATTACTTTGGGATTTGAGGGGGCACCAAGAAGAATGTACAAAAAAACTTAAAAGAACATCACAAATTTTTTTCCTTATTAGAGGGATATTCCAAAAATAGTTGTATCATATGAATTTAATCATTATTATTTTAATGATTTGAAATCATTCACTGAAAAGCGCTTTTATATTTTGAAAAACACTTGCTGCTGTGCAGCATAGAGTTTCTAAGCCAGGTTTCATCCCAAACACTGCAACCTACTTACGCACCCAGAAAGTGCAATGGGAAACAGATGACAATACTGACACTAAAGGTCACTTAGAAGAACGTGGTGAAAATTTGAGAATCCTGTATTTGTCCTGTTTTTAGAACAATTTCAAGGATGAGAATTTTTTAAATACTTATTTCTCTACAGACAAGCTTGAGCTCGCTTTCCCTGCCACCAGGCAGCAATTGTCCATAAAGCCACTGACTGTGTACAATTAATTACATTTTATGACCAATAAATTGTATTGCTGTTCTAATTCCCCTCAAAATTAAGGTTGGGATCTGAAAGCCCTCAACTCACAGTTACCCCAAAATAGCTTTATCTAATCTCAGAAAAGAGGCAGCAGTAAGCCACATGCATTAGGAAAATTGACAGTCATACCAATGAGACTAATCACTTGTTTGATGCAGACTATTAAAAAAGCGGGCATGAAAACACTCTGCACAGATCTGGAACATAAGAGTAAGTGAGAGCATAATAAAATAGATCCCTTTAAATTTGTCTGAAGCAACAAGACAGTTGTTAGCAGGTCACAGTGGTGGTCTGGACAGGAGATGGCAGCACCTGGACACACCTGCAGTCAGTAACACTCGAACAGGTGACAGTAAGTTAATAGTGCAGTATGAAAAGTACCTCTCTCAAATAATGTGGAAATAAATACCCTCAGTGAAGTCTGAATTTGAACAAGCTCCCACAACAACCACAGACTGAACGCAATGGGGAGAAAGAAGAAAGGCCTCCTGCTTTGATTTTAGAGAAGTCAGACCTTCTGTTCCAATGCATAGTGGCCTATGCATTCTCCTCAAATGAGAGGAATGATGGACTCTCATAGCACCCTGATCTCCAGTAAATTTCTCTAGGACATATGATGGTCCAATTTAGGAACTACAGGGACCTGCTAGGCAGCTGTGTTAACAGAGAAAGCTTCTTCACATATACCGGGAGAGCGAAAGGGGACCTGGAACTGACATTTCATCAACAGCAGCAAATAAAAACGGCCAGGACACATTTTCTGACCCTTAAGGGAAATAGCACGTTCATACGGTAAAACCTCTTCATCCCCAAAGGGAGGCATTGTCCACGCTGATTTACTGGAAATGGTCCTTGGCTGTGCTACCCCCAGAACCTCTCCTGGGCTTTGCTTTGGAAGGGTGCTAGCTGCCACGGCTCAAAGCCAAGTAGGGAGCGTGCAACAGTAAAGCAGTCTGGACAACAGCATGCCAGTTCTTGAGATCGTGACCTGTCTGGTCTGACAAGCAGTGTAGATACAGTCTGAGAGGCAAAACATACATGTGGCATTTCTCATGCTTGCAAGTAACCCCTCCCATACTCTCTGCCTACCAGATGGACTTCGAATGTTGCCCAGGCTGAAATAAGACAAAGTAAGTTATTCAGAAGGCCAATTTCAGTAGTTCGCAATATATATTCAAGAAACATGGCATAATTAGTAACAGTTTTTGCAGAAACCACAACTAAACCAGAAAGGAAAGCATTTCCAGACATGAGACCATTCCAGAGTTTTCTGGATACAACAGCCTTCCAACAATGGTAGGCAGCACAAAGCTGACCACATTTCTCTACTAGGCACGAAACTCGCATGGTTGGTTTCTCTATGCCATGGCCTCAGATGCAGGCCCATACTCAAATATGTGAAAGAGCAATCTAGAGCCTGTTTCATGCTCTATAACTCCATATATTAACCACTGGTAATTGAAGACTTGCTGCCCAGCTGCATCCAACATATGCTGTGCGTCAGAGCTGGAGGGAGGGTTGTGGCACTGAACTGCAGCAGTCCCTTCAGCAGGAGCTTGTTTGAAGGCCAAGGAAGACCCAGGTGAAACCGTGTGTGGCAGCCATTTCACTATGTCACAGGACTTGAAACATCTTTTCGTCATGTGACACACACCGTTGTCTCATGAACAAGGGATAACTGATACCGGGAGAAACCTGGTTACGCAGGGAAAACAATCTGGGCAGAAACCGTTACAGAAACAAAGTCACAAATTTTTGTATGGCAGAGAATAAGAATACAGGAGACCAAGTTGCAGATTAAATCATATTGCTTTGGCAATTCCTCCTTTTCTCCTTTTCTCTTTCTTTTGTTATCTGTTTTTCTCTCTCCCTCCCCCCGCTTTCCCCCTCCCCCAAAAAAGTGGGGGGAAGAGAACATTAGTTCCCAGAACTACCCAGGTCTTTTAATGATTATATTTTATAAGCCAATATGTTGTCTCACATTTTTTTTTTTTTAATGTATGAGATGCACGCACAGAAACTTGGTATAAATATTAATTACCTTTAGTGTTTTTCCAGTGGTGGAGTAAAGTACTAAGATAACAGCTTCACAATGCAGCAAGCATTTAGATAACATTATCTAAACACTTTCTGTGTTACAGACTTATTATCTCAACACTTCCTCAGTTGTCACCAACAAAACCTCTTGCCAAGGCTAATATATGCCTCACTATCGAGATTCTCTCCCTGATCCCATCTCTAATAACCTTGTATTCTTTTCTCGGTATAAACGTATGCACAAGATGACCTGCTAGCTGAGAGGGATACTGGAGTTTATACTTCAAATGAATACATCAATCTGCAGCATGACAGGGCTAACAGCAGTATGAGCACCTCCAAGAAGTCAAGGAGAAACTGCTGCACATCACATTAGCTAACGTTTTGAGGAGTAATTATATTGTAGTCTCTCTATGTACAAGACCTACTTCAAGTCTTTGCTGGAGGAAAGGTCACGTACAACATACATAACCTTTAATATCAACACAGTACAAACTGCTCTGCATCTGCTGCACTGGCTGTTTACGATGTCTTAGATTAAGATAGTTCCATGCTTGTTTTTTTTAATGACCTTAATAAAGATGGACGGGACTATATACAGAACAACGTAACAGGGCTAACACCCTGTAAGTAAATTATACTGTGGCAGTGCTCAAGCTTAGGAAGAGAGAAGTTTTCACTTAGAAGATCACCGAGCTTTTGCCACACGGCTTCTGCAAGGAGGAACATGTTCTACAGTAACAGCTATCTCATTCTTTCCCTGAATCCTGTACCTATATAGAAATAAGCATATTTTTACAATACATTAAAGCAGTGTTTAATATTTAGTTTGTTTTTTATTAATGGGTTATTTAAAATGTTTAAGCAGCTCCTCCAGTGTACTAGCATTGTGAGATTTTCTTCCATGTACAACTGAAGTAGCAGTTTTATTCCTGTGATCCTCAATGAAATACCATCCCATTGTAGGTGAAAATCTCCCATAAATATTCACAACAAAAACCTTATTTTTCTATAGTAAATAAGTGTTGCATGTTGAACATGGAAATTTATTGATTTATTACTAGCTGCACATGTGTATATAATGTAGCTTGTCAAAATATGCTGTTCTGATTTAAAATTTGCTTCTCATTATTTTTAAGATGAACTGAAGTAATTCCTAGACTGTTGATGGTTACTAAAGAAATAATCCAAAATAACACAACATCTCTGAATAATTAAATTAGGCAGCAGGCTGCCATGACCACTGCTATGTATTTTTTTTTCTCTGCATCCAGGGACAAATCCTGCTCTTCATATCAGTTAATACCAAAGGCAACATGGAGTTAGAAGGAAGGCTGAAAGTCTTCAAGTCTGGATCAAGGATAACGTTTATCCTGGTACCATATATGTGGAAATATGGGACAATGACATGAAAAGGTTGGTCAATACACCTGCTAATATAAAAAGTCACCTGTTAAAATCAGAGTATGGCAATGCAGGTTTTTTTAGTTAATATGTCATGACTAGAAGCACAACCCATTCAAAACAACTTTACATGATGCCTGCTCTGCAAATGGGACGTGATTCATCTCTGTAACAGGATGCCACCTGCAGATCAAACTACAGGAATCCAAACAGTACTACTAAATAGGTGAAGATTATGTGCATCTTCCTGCTAATACTTAGAACTTATGAGCACTTACGGCACTTCAGGTTAGAAAATATACTGTCTGCAGCCAAGATTAGATAAACAGAGAAACAGTTTCCCTCTAACAGAAATTCAGATCCCCTAAAAATTGTATGTGCTAAATTACAATTTTTTAATAAAATCCAGTTTTTACTAAATCTAATCAATACCAGATAAAATTGACAAAAAAAAAAAAGGTCTCATGGATCTATGAAATAAAACTTCTGCCATAAAATCACAACCAACATTCTTCCCTTAGCAGCAGGTAAGTGATGTACTCAGCACTATACCACAACGTATAGCTCGAGGCACTAATGATTACTGAATGCGTTTTTTCTTTTTACATTTGTGTTACACTTCAGAATAATGCTGATTTAGAACTACAACTATTTTGAATTATTTAAAATGTCAGTATGAAAAAATTATTCTTCAAGTTTGTCATATTCGTTATGAGTATAAATTCACTGTGATAAGACACTGGGTCCTGCTGTATTTAGGAAACACAGAAGTTGTTGTGACCATATTTCTACTGTAATACAGGATATAGGCTTTACAATAAAATAGAAAAGCATACCAAAAGAAGAAGCATGAAGGTTATTAAATGTACATTCAGGTTAATGCTGAAATAAACACACATTTATCACTGGAAGTTCTGAGATTCTTCAGATATACGTCCTTAACAAAAATCACGAACTTGCTCCCATCTGTATCAGTATTACCAGTTATGCTAAAAACAATAGTACCAGCTGGTAATAACTACAAAATTAATTATAATTAACTAAAAAATTGTCAGAATGGACGCAGTCTTTCTTGCTTTAGCATACTCAAAATACTAACATCTGGAAAAACTGCATATAAAACTTCTGTAAAATCACTGCTGTTATCACCCTTCTGACATCTCTCTCTCCTTGTCTGAATCACTGCGTTTTCACAGAGTGTTTGAAATGGACTCCTTTGGAAAATTCATTTCCATAGAAGATCTAATACTCTTTAAAACAGGAATGCAGTCAGATAAGCACATATATTTAAAGTGACACATAACTTATTCATGGCAGATGAATAAGTTACATGTTAAGTTACATGTGGTATCTCCAAAATAGCCCTCTTTTTGTGCTGTTAGTCTTTTATTAAATACCGTACAGGCATAAAACCACCTCAGAACTATCAGGAGCAGTTGTGCTCTAGAGACCAGGACTGAAAAAAATCCTTTTGAATATTAATAACGTAAAACTCGAGAACAAACCTGACTAGCACTGATGGAGGTTCGCCAGCCAACTATTCCATTTTTTCAGCCTAAGGCATAAACTGACCTTTTCTTAACAGCTCAGTACTGCAAAGTTTAAAACCTGGGTCTCCTTAAATTTAAGCTTTCCTTGGTAATTTTATCACAGATAATACAGCTATCAATTACTTCATTTCACAAAGTGAGCTGTATTAGAATCATTGACTGGCACGGTTATACAATGATTCATCTGTGGGTCACAGACCCCCATATAGCTGAAGCTTTGGAAAAAGGAGGCTTCCCCTTACCCCCCATAACGATCCTTTCAGCAGTCACCAAGTGGGTAAAAAAACTATCCTTTCCACTAATATTTGTCTCATGTTGCTCTAGAATTAAGCAGCTGTTGCATGCTGGCAGTCGGTGGGCTACTGAAATGTCCAATACCAGGCACCTATTCAGCCGTGCCATCTACGCTCTGCCGGACATCTTAACATGAAAGCAGAGTCCTCCTACCCCTCTGGAGAAAGGGGGAAAGGGCAAGGGAAACGTTGAAAGGTTTGACATTTGATACGTGACAGGCACGAGCATGTATTGAACAAGTCAGTCTGTAGAGTCTGGATGATGAAAATAAGACAACTTTTTTCCAAGTAAGTTAGTGTAGTTTTCAATATTACGCCCTAATTGCACTAGTTGTATGCTAAGTCAAGTTAGTGATGTAATCATGTTCAGCTTATAAACAAAAAGAATATTTAACACGCAGGTAGGTAAGAGTATCAAACCATATTTACATTAGAAGCTTCATTTTCATAAATTAATACTACTCTAGGAGTAAAGCCACAAGTCATTATCAGTCCCTTAATAATCATGGTAGACGATTCTTTTCTCCTCTGTGTCCTTGTTGCAAAGGTTCACTCAAAGCCGCAAATAAGTTTGTCTCCACATCTTTCCTCTGTATTCTACTAGATTCAAAACTGCACGTTCTTGAACAGACTATTAACAGAGGATAATACAGAATTTCTTTTATAATAAAGTATCAAAAATTACCTGAATTCTGTCTTGATGGTTATGTCACAATTAGCTCTGAAAGCTAAAAATTTAAGATGTTTGATAATATGTTTTTCCTTAAAATGGCTTTGATCTCAATAGCAATTTGTTAGAAATGATTACTCTCAATACCCCCGTAACTTGAAAGAATACTGTGAAGTAGATAAGCATTACCGTATGTATTTTTATAAGGCCACTGTATAATGAAGTCGGAAATACTTGTTTATATAATACATGTAGCCCTCTTTGTACAAGTAACACAGCTCTGAGTTTTTCAGTAACCGACAAAACATTTTCTCAGTGTGGGAACACCTAGCTCAAACAACTGAAACAACTACCACAGTACTGTTCGAACAAGACACACAAGACCTAAAAAATTAAAAAATATAAGAACAAAACCAGCTGTCAACCACTCTACAACAACCCTAAATAGAAGGTAGAAAGGATAAGGGGAAATAATATGTGAACATAAGATGATTCTCAGATTGCTAACAGCATGAGGAAAGAAAGTGAAGCAGACAGTAAGACACTGCCACTTAAACACTCCTGCCTGCATCATGTGTTTACATACAGGGAGGGGTTGTGTGCAGCTTTAAAATTATTTTGTCCAAAATCTTCAAAGATTGTAAGATCATTGCACATAAATACCAAAAATGGGGCTCAAAAATAATGAAAACTGAGATCTCATAAAAGAAGAGAGAAATATTTCTTATAATAATAGAACCCAACTTTCTAAAAAGCAGTCGTCTTTTTCATTCCTTTTTGACTAATTTAAGAAGCACTGCCATGGTAATATCAATCCATAGTAATTCACAAGTTAACAGACACTACAATTAATTTGCTGTGTCTCAATTTAAATTACTTTTTTGCTCAGTCACAGAGATGCTCTCCAGACACGCACGCAGGCTCTGTCACCACAGTTAAGATACCAGACCACAAATACATAGCATACTTTGGATGTTATAAAACCACAAACACAGGATAGCAAATGCCACTCCTCTTCTTAGCAAGGCCTCTGAACACACGCTTATTTTTCTTGTCTGCTAATGTAGGTTAATGCACCCTTCTTCCCTTCACCCCCTTGAAAGCTGGATGCTATTATCCAAAGTAGCATTATATTAGATTAAGGCCATTCAAAAAGGATATTCTTGAAAAAATATAGCAAACTGGGAGGGAGAGAAGGGACATAAGCCCATGCTTTGTTGTCATTAAGTTCACTGAAGATGAAATTACATTTATCAGTTTCGTTCACAAAGCAAGTACATCAACAGGGGGAAATGTCATTATTCAGTTTCTTCAACACAGAAAAAAGAATATTATCCTTGAAATCTAAAAACTATTAATGCAGTTTTGTGCTTTCAAACAGCTGCTTACCATGGGGACCTCGGCGGAAAAGTAGAAGTAAAAACATATAATGAGTTTTGTCACAGATTCACATAACCTTAAAATCCAAAGTCATCAGGTATTAAACCCACGTACCCATTTTCCAGTATCAGCCAGTTTTAAGTTTTTCCGGCAGGTAAACTTCAGCATTGGGAACTCCCCAGTGAAGAAGCAGCCACGCTCTTAGAACATGTAAGCTAGGTAACATCTTACCATCTTAGATCAATTTAAAAATGACAACTGGAAACAGGATTTGCAAGTGCTGGAAAACTTGATTCCCCTCTATGTTCATTTCTCCCCCAGAACAAATCTTCTGATACTTTTACATGATTATAAACCTATGATATTAACCCAGTATTTAAATTACAGAACATGAAGCGATATGAATCTTGATGGAGAGCTTTAATATTCCTAGGACTTGCAGCTAAACTCTTAAATTTGGTAGGAGGACAGCACTACTGTAAAATGAATGCCTTTTTTGTCCCCTATAAGAAAGAAACCTCAACTACACCTTGACTGAATTGAAAACAAAACAAAACAACACACAAAAAACCACAAAACCAGAAAGCAAAGTATCTAACTCTCTCTACATGTCTTTGTACTTGCTCAAGTACCAAGAAATAAGTATATGATGCCCTTCACACTTCTATTGAAGAGCCCAAGGTTTAATGAGTTACACAGCATGGACCCAAATGTTTAAGAGCCCTGAACCCCATTCATTTTACAGTATGGTTTCAGAGAAAATTTGTTATCCTTTGCTGTATAGTCTGTAAAAAAGACTGCAAAAGATGTAAATACCTACTAATACACTTCTAAATTCGTGCTGTAAGCCTGCTACCAGCTGTCCTTTAGGAGGATGGTTGCACAAAATTATTTCACGTGTCCATTATGCAGTATGATCACAATTAACGGAATAAATTTTATGATTGAAAACAATATTAAGCAACATGTAGAAAACACTAAAACCATGAAAAATGCATTAATTTATTCATTGCCATGCATTTGTGATCTTTCCACTTTCAGAGTACAGTTTAATTGACTAGTTTAGAGATCAATTAATCCCTTTACATTTAAGTCAATCACTGAATCCTCTCCAAATAATTTAGCTTCTACATGCTGACTCCCATTTGATGTCCCTGGAGAGTGAATGTAGTTGAAACAGGTGGCACACAAATCACATTTAGTAATAGAGAAAGAACCGCATTAGCAGGGGTATGAAGTATTAAAAATAAAGACTCACGATTAAGTCAACCATATTCACTCTCTGTTCTCTAGGGCTCTAGCTCCCAATCATAACCTGAATGTTTTTTTTTTTTTTAAGTGACAGTTGCAGGTCCCAGATAATTATTTTAATTTTCATTAGTTTCTAGTCCTCATCTACCTACTGCTCCTCTCTTCTCTCAATATAGTTCTGCAGGCTTTTCTCTGTGTCACTTAGTCTTCTGCTCTTTTATCTTTTGTATTTGTAAGTTAATACTAAATTGGCCTGAATTAATTCTGGAAGATAACGTCTTGTTTACCCTTTCATTTCTTGATTTGAAAGCCCAAAATTTCAGGTTCTGTAATAACCATCTTCTTTCTTGGATTACCCTTCTGTAATCAGGATTTCATTTCTTCTTGCCAAGCACACGTACATAGTTTAACTAATTTAGTCACACTGTATTGCTTCATCTCACTTTACCGTAACTTCATTTCTGTATGAGGTACAGGAAAATAAGTTGGTATCAAAGATAGGGAGAGCTGGATCTGTCAGCCAAGGAAATCATTACTCAGGTGGGTAACAGAGGTATTGGGCATCATCCCAAACCAGGAAACTCCAGCAACACAATCTTAAGAGGGGGAAAAGAAAAAGAAAGAAAAATAAAAAAAAGGAGTTTTTGGCCTATTAAAGCCACTCATAATCTCACCAATATTAGAACTGGATAGGACATTTTACCTTCCCACAAAATAACACATTGAAGGGTATCAGAATGAACACGGGATTTCTCTATTTAAACAAAAAAGTAAATTTGACAATGAGTCAAGGAGCTCACCTTTTCTATAAGCTGCCCAATCAAGCAAAAAGTTTGAAAAGAAAAATTATTTCCAATAAACTGTAGTTAAAAACACCTCCTGAAACCACATGAAGCTCAAATGAATAGAAATTAAAGGAAAATACTATTTCCGTACATCAGTCCAAGATATGTTGTATTTTAAACATTTACATAAACATATGATAAACAAATTGTCTGAAAACTAAAGAAAGTATGTTCCAAGAACACAATTCAAGAAAAGCACGAGAAGGAAAAATAATTATTCTGTCATCCTAAATGCAAGATTTCTTTTTTTTCAATTTCACCAAGTAATCTTATAATATAAACTATTTCCTTCTTAGTTTTTCCCTTGAATTAAGAACACGTTTCTGTCTGAAACTGCTGCTAAAATGAAAAAACCCCACCACCACACACAAAAAACATTTCTGCGGTGAGAAGTATTTTATATAAATGCCTGGCATACCAATTATGTGCCTTTGCAAGAATGAAACTACAAATACTGTTGCAGAGGATGCTTAACCAAGCGGAGAGCTCTCATGAACAGCATCCATTCAAGCTGGGACACTGAAACAAAACGACCACCAGAGAAAGGAAAAACAGCATCACTTATTCATCCTCAATCTTTAGCTGCAATAAGCAGTTACTGATTTCCCCATTCTGAAACACACGAGAACTCTGTGCAAACCCTAAGTAGGCTTAGTCTCTTTAAAACCAGTGCCTGTGTCTTGGCCTATATTGCCATCTATACTGCTGACTCAGGATCTCTGCCAGTTCAAACAATTCCTTAGGCAGGAATGTGCTGCAACCATCAATTTTGCACTGAATTCTCACCCACATAGAGAAATGAAACGGTTGAAACTTTAGGCTAGTTCTGTGATGCTAGCTATTGTGATGGAACATGTTTGTTTGCAAGTGAGAAACAACGCTGTTCAAAATGTCTACAATCCAAAAATGGAAACAAAATTAAAGAAATTACTCCAAGAGCTGGCTTAGCCTATTAATTACCATGCAGAAAGAACTCTACTCTTGCATGTGTATAGGCATGGTGTGCAGAGATCTACGTACATGTTATTCTGTGCTTCAGCAGACAATGCAAAGTATTGCTACACATAAGTAACACGCAGGGGAAAAAGATGCAGTTTGCCCTGATCTTCAAACCAGCCTCACCCGATGAAGTACTGAAAGAGAATCTAAATGAAAGGAAAAGCTGAACTCATAAACTGTACGTGCAAGCTATTATAAGGTAAAGTAGCCATACTTAAACGTACCTCTGAAGCCTTTAGATTGCACAAGGTTCACGAAACTTTTCTGAAAACCCCGAAGACTTCATTATTTCTAACAGGTCACTGAGATTTGGCAGGATTTTCCTCAAGGTCAGAAACATTCTCTTCATGCTTTCAATTAAACACTGTTAAATTTTGACTGAATTATAGGGTGAAGAAAAAATAAATAACCACTTCCCAAATCTGGTTCCTCCTTCCCTCGCTCAGTAACTTGACAGCCTGCCAAAATTTCTGAACATTTAAACTCAAATCCATGCTACAGCTATTACCATTACCATCCTATTCCTGAAGAATCCAGAAACAGAGAAAAACACAGGTGTTACCAGTAAACGTGGGAGAAGGGAAATGAGTTAGACTGAAATCACACTGATATCCCTTAGTATAGTCTGCAGCTTCAGGATCCAATTTTTTTTCAGTCTAGCCTATAGAAAACATCTCATACCATAATTAATAAAATGGAACCAAAAGAAAAGGAGTTGTACATCCATTTCCTCTACTCTCATTGTTTAAGCTTCTCACTCTTGCAAGTCATATTAAGCAATGCCTCACCAGCTATAAAGCACACACAGAGTTTATTTATAAGCTATTTTGACAGACAAAAAAATCTTCACCCCCAAAGAATGAACTACCACTGATCCACATTGCCTCTCTGAAAGAACCTATCCTAACTTTGTCTAATGCAAGCTCATTTGTTTAGATGTACATCCCCAATCAATGGCTGACATGTTATGTTTTATACTATTTCACTTATTATTAAGTATTAAGACTTACTATTTCACTAGAGCTCAGAATGAGCAAGGCAGCCCGAGAATATTTTTGTTGGTAGTTCCGAATTCCTGGAATGGTTCAGGAATCACTCCTGCAAGTCTTCCCTGCACTTTTACTACCATGGAAAAGAGCAAGTGCTGTTGTAAAGAGCAGACAATTGGAAATAACCCAAGATACTGAAAGGAATGGTCACACAACATCAGCAAGAGTCTCTGTTGCCTCTTCAAACTTTGGTCTCTGCATTGGCACATCTTTCCCTCTGCGGTGTGGACAATTATTTTACGCAATGCGCAGCCTCACCCAGTACTCAGACTGCTCTCTAGAGCTATCTATCAACCCTGAGCTGTCTGGATCCACCACATCCCAGCGTATGTTCTATCCTGGTATCCCTCTGCTCCAAAGGAAAGAGAGCTAACAGCAGAAAACAGAAATTTCTCAGCAACACTAAACTGCTCTTTTTTCACCCCTGGCATCTGAAGACAGGCAGAGTCTTCACAATATTGTGTTTACATGCCCTATGAAGGGGGGAGTCACTTCTTTTTGAAAATATTCTGGTAAATGGTGGGATTGTTCACCAGTCTGATTTCTATCAGGAAACATGAGAAGGTTTTTGAAGATGCGAGTACAATAGGCTGCATAATCTTAACACTGTTCCCACAGAGATGTCAGGCTTCTATCGTGCACTTAAATAGCTGCCTGCACATAGACCTTTATCAAGCTCCTTTGTTTTAGCACAATCCACTACTGCATGACATACATTCAACTATTCTAGAAAAAAGGACATGTAAATACACATGAGCAGAAGAGCGGCGAGGAAAAGTCAGAGTGAAGGTTATAATGTGTGGTCTTTTGTGTGGAATAGGTTGGTAATACTAAGATTGCAAATGAAGAAAGGAGTAGAGAACATGCAAATTATTTCACTTTTTCCTTTAGGGCGTATGATTTCCTCAATACGCAGGCTACCCACATAATTTAACTATCGGAAAAACACATGCCTCCTTTGTTGATGCTTAGTGACCTATTAAAAAATTCCACTGTAAAATGAGACTGTTTTCAGGTGTTACAGAAGGTCTTGGCAACCAGAGATATCATTTTTTACAGATGGCAATAGATACATTGCACAAAATGTACTACTGAGTTCCTTTATTCTGTCTTAAAAACTTTTCTGACCTTACTGTCATGGAAATGACAGAACTAGCCTATGGAAAAGTCCTTATCAATAGAATGGCAAAAAGGTTAAATCCACACTTGCATTTTATTCCAGAATTTAAGTCTAAAAGGTAAGAGAGAATTGTTTGTACAAAATCGGTACAGAATGGAGTCACACAATGTTATTTAAAAATATCTGTAAATTCACTCTATTCTCAACTTGAGGGGGAAAAGAGGCAATGCTGCCCTGTGACACCACACCTGCATCTTTACTACTTAAACCTGTTACCATAGCAACCGCCACAGTCTCCGTGTCACTCTACACAATCGCTAACTGGGAATGGAGTGTATCACAACCCAAACAACTATAGACTTACGAGAGAGAGAGAATGAAAAAACTCTTATTTCACAAGGGTTAAAACAAAGGCTTTTGTTGTGTTCCCATGGACTTACATGTACCTCCCAGAAAGCACCACTGACTTTCAGGGAATGTGCTAGTATTTGTGATCACATCCTACGCTAGATGAAGAGCAAAATGGGTGCAGATGGATGTGGCTTTATTTTTAGGCAGGGTGTCTACTGTTCCTTTGAGAAAATCCAAAGCCTGGAAAGCAGTACTACTGGTAAGACCTCACTGTGGTGTAATGCAGTGCAATTTTGGAAAACTCTAAAATCCCCCATGTGTAGAAAAGGCTTTGAGTTAGAATTTCTTGATACATAAATTCTTTTATTTTTGCCACTTTTTTCATGACAGATGAAAAGTACACAAGAGTATATTGAGTACATAGGGACATAACTCTGAGGAACATTTAGTCCAGAGATATAACCAGCGAGTACAAAATATCCAGCAAACTCTAGCTGTCTGCAGTCTTTTATTTTCTCATGAAGTGACTCAGATATTAAATAAGAAATCTGTGCATGTGCTTTAATTTTAAAGCATGTCACATGAAGGAAATGTATTAGGGATGACCTGAAAAAATTTTCATGACTGTCATTATCTTCTACAAGTGATTCTGAGTCAGATTCAAGGAATTATTTTCAGATTTACAAACTATTTGTATAGGACAGTGGGCATTCTTACTGAGGCTAAAATTTTTAGAAATTCTTACGTAGGTGTTTTTAAGAATCAGGCTGCAGGCATCTGTCTGCTGCACACAATTAAAAGACAATTAAAAGACTCCTCTTTTTTGATGTTTTAGTTTTAACAATACATTAATAATGATAGTATTTACTTCATAAAGATGTGGCTTTATTTTCCTTCAAAAAACAATTATTGGGAAGAAAGCAGATTTGACAGAACAGCAAACTTCAAAATGGCCAAAATACAAGAAGAATGCTTAAAAGTGCTACAGACATCACTCCAAAGGAGAGAAGTATTTTCTTAGCACTGATTTTTTTTTTTTTTTTTAAACAGGAATTAATCAGAAAGAGAAGATTCTCTTAGTAGTCCAGCTGAGAACAAAATTCTGAATGCATTTGACTTTTTTGGGCAGGCAGAAAGTATGAACTGTAAAATAGGCTACCAAGTTAAGACAACACAGAAGAAAGGAAAATATTAAGCTTTAAAATATACTTCTTCCTTTTTTTCAGGGAGGGAAAATCAAACTACTTATTTTGGAAAGTGGAGTAGAGTGGACAGTGGGTAGTTTTGTTTGTGGGGTACTGCTGTGTTTGGTTTTTGGGGAGTTTTCCTGGTTTGGTGGTTTTTTGGTTGTTTTTGTTTGTTTGTTTGTTTTGGTTTGGTTTTTTTTGAGAGGCTGGTGGGTTGGATTATTGTTGGGGTTTTTTTTGAGACCTTGACTCTAAGCCTAGCCTGGCAGACCTTTGTAGAGTATTACTGCTTGAAGCCCCAAACCTCTCTTCCCACTTGTCATCTTTATTCTTAACCCTGTCAGAAAAAATCCAACAGATTCTATGTTTCTTAACATTTCTCTGTGCATATGAGAAATATAGAATTCCCTTGTACAGAAAAGACTAGAAAAAGCCCTAATTATTCATTTGTACAGTCGAACATGGAGCACAAGCTGGACTTACATTGTGCAGAGGTCCCGCAAGCTTAAATTTCTAAAATAATTTTTTTAAAAAAAAAAAACAACACAAAAGCAGAGCATAAATAGACACTATCAGGCTGAAATATCTTTAAATACCTTTAATCTCTGGATTAAAATGTAAAATATCATTATTACATTTTCATTTCATAACACAGAAGATTCTTCCCACTGTCAGAATCACATACAATTACTATTCATGAAGATTATCTTATGTTCTTTCCCTACTCCCCACCTCAGTAATACTGGGTACCAAATAGGGAAAAATAAACACTGAATGCTGCTTCATCTCAGATTGGGCCTTCTCTCCTCTTCATGGAAAATGAATGGGCTTTTCTAGTCTCCCTCACTTCTTCCCGCCGTGACTCCCCCCAGGCTCCTCCACCTTACTGGCAGAAGTGGTTGGTTGTGGGGTGTCACCCCTTTCTGGTGGATGAGGCAAAACCCCACCTCCATCTTCCCCAAGTCTCTGTTGCGCCAGTAAACAGCAATATGAGCACACAACAGCGAAGTTACGCAAAACAGATGCCAGGTGAGGCCAGGGACACAGCGGATACACAAGTGTGGGGGAGCGTAACTCTTCAAATCGATGTATGTATTTATCAAGTACGCACGATTAGATAGACAGCTGCAAAATGTGCACAGACAGATGAGTAAGCATATACCTACGCGGTATCTGTATTTCAGGAATGGGCTGTAAGCCCTCTGCAATTAGACTAGCATTTTTATAGCTTCATGAATTTCTATGGCATTTTGTGATTAAAAATCTACTGTCTTTCATCACAAGATAATACTGGTAGGCATGTTTTTGGATAACAATTTTATGAATACTATTAATGTAGATTCAAAGTAAGTCTACTGTTTATTGGTAACGTATTTGCAAAGAAAATCACATGGGTACTTCATGTCCAAGAGCAGAAAACAGAAAACTGTCAGAAGCTATAGAAGATTTTGCTGTACTCCTGCTGAGAACTCTGCTTGTTAGACACAGTATTCATATATTTATGTCTTATTGTGTTACTCTCTAATAAGAATGGACTAAAGTAAGCACATTCCTGGTAACAGTACCTTCCTCTTTGACAGAGGAGATGTATAAACAATCCCATTGTAGTACCTCTTAGGTCACTAAGAAATTACCTTTCTGTACTTTAAGGAACATTGGAGTAAAACTGCTCTTAAAATAACACTGTACCCCCAGTAAGCCCATCATTAGTTTCAATAAAAGTTTTTGAATGCCCTAAATCAGTATTTAGCAGTAAAATGCTCTTCACATACCTACACAAAGCAGAGAACAGCCACTTCCAACTATTAGTACTTTGCAACTTCCTATACACTGTAATAAGTATAAATCCACAGAATGGAAACATAAGGAAAATAATACAGATTAAGAGAAGCTAGAGGCCAATCAGTTTCAAGAAAGCACCTGAACAACTGGCTTAAGAAATATTTTCTAATAAACAATATACCCTGTTCCAGCGAAGGAAAAAAAAAAAAGAAGCCTATGGCCATTATTCTACAGTTCAACACAATTACAGCAACTTAGGACTGAAAAAGGTAAAACAAATACAAGGCTCTAAAATTGCTCATTAAGCTAAGATACTACAGTAAGTGACTAAGCAAAATATCCAAAATGAAGAAAATGTTTTCTTGTTTCTTCTTACACTCAGTTCGCTTCAAGAACAAAATCCACAAGCAGATGTAAAAAAAAAAAAAAAAAAAAATCATTCTTCAGATACATCCATGAAGTTACATTCCTTTAGTTTAACTGCACAAAGGCAAAAATAATGACATCAGCGTAGGAATTTCTTTAAAATACGGCAAACACTGCAGATAGGCATGCAGACAAGCAATAAACAACTTCAGGCAAGATTTTGCTTCAACTTCATTCCGATTGCAGTATTAGCTGCCAATACTGACGAGCTGACAAGACAAGTACGTCTCTTATCAGATGCTCGTGCCCTTAGTACTTGAGGGAGACTTCAGTTTTGACAAAAAAAAAAACAAAAAAAAAACAAAAAAAAACAACCCAAAAAACCCCTCCATTTCCATGAGCATTTGTCAAAATTAAGCAAACCTCTGGAATTTTATTCAGTTAAGATTTAATTTAAGGTCAGTATTTATTGGTATTCATAATAAAACTGTACTTGCTAGTACTCTACTGCTACACAACTCAAAAGTGTTTTGTCCGATTTTGCACACTGTTCCAGTTTCTGGAATAGATGGAAACAGAACTACTGGCCCCAGCCCCCGCAGGTACCCGAGGCACAGCCGGACAGCTGACAAACACCGAGACATCTCAGACCCACTGAGTGCAGAAAAGGCAAATCGGTCTGTGCCTGCAGGCACGGTGCATCACTGCCGTTACCTGGCACTGTGCATTGCACCAATGTAGTGACTCTTAGCATTCACCTTTAATTAGAGCAAGATTCCACAAAAATCAAATTTCTACCCATGAAAGAGAAAATACTGAATGTATGAATGAATGAATTCAAAGAATTTCTGCAAAAACAGAAGATTGGCACTTTACTGAGAGAAATAAGAGAGCCCTGAAGGGCATGCTGGACGACAATACAATTAAAAGACTGGAGCAGGGAAAGGAAATTGATTTATATTCTCATCTCGTCACTGTGACTTTTGGTCAAACCCAATCACTTAGACTTAAGTACACAACTTAACCCAACTACATCTACATTTCTCAATGAAATGCAGTTTATTGAGCAACTTCATAAAGCCCATTCAGAAATCAAATGAAGAAAAAAAAAAACCCCAAACCAAGGAGCAGAACATTTATGATCTTGAGGAAGCAAAAGATCATAAACCATGTCTTACACATCCTGACCAAAGCCCAAACTACCAGAAGCAGTAGTCCAGCAGTTTTAAGTTATTATCTGTTATTCTGTTCCATCCATCAGCAACATGATTTGATAGGAATTGCTCAAACTTAAAAAAAAAAAAAGAAAAAGCAAGCCCCCTTCCCCCATCCCCATCACAAAACCCCAGCTAAATTAACAAGAAGCATGAGTGATTTCATACTTTCTTGGCACTTCAATGGCCTATAAGGACCAAAGTCCCTATGTATTCTTACATATTCTGTGGATTTGTTTTTTCCTCTTCAAGACACTGTTAGTTAAGACAGGCTTTCAGAGAAAAAAATAAAAGCTTCCCTGGAATACAGAATTTTACACACTCCTTGCGTAAAAATTAAGTGTCAAATTAATGTTCAGAGTATAGGTTTTTTTGTTACACTGGCCAATAATACATAAGTGACAGAGGTTGTGAACATTTTACGTTTAGACAGCCAGCAACTTGCAACAAATATCAGTAATGAGACAATTTGTTTCTGTCAGTGTGTATACATTATACAGAAATTTCTAACATTATGTAAAAAGCTATGCATTTGTATTTTACACAAATATAACTTTCAACAAGTATCTCCTGAGAGGCAGAAACATTTCAATGATAAAAATGAAATTACATGTTTGTGAAAATATATTTACATATTCATATGTAAAAATTATTTTTGTCACAGAAGTAGTCCGTTTCAAAGTGAGACCTGTATCAAAAATCCCGCACGAATCTACCACTATTTTATCCCAGAAGAAGTACTGCAGAAGTCTGAGCAGTTGGCAGCTGTGTAATGGCTAACAACCACCAACTAAATGTTGCACATATCCTTCTACAAGGAAGTTTTAATATATAGAGACGGAACATGATATTATTCTTATTTCAATCACACAACTAGTCCTCCACCAAGCTTAAGGGGAATCTGTTCTTTCTGGTACTCCTAAGAATATCTTGAAAAGAGTTAAGAGAATTAGAAACAGCTCATCTCATTCAAGACACCTAGTCAGTTCTCCTGACCCATTTCACTGATTTCTTCTTGGGGGGAAAAAAAAAAACCAAACCACAAACCACCAAGAGAACAAATACGATTACTTATCTTAAGCTGAAAAGAGCATGAACACCTAGAGATGATTTTTCAGATGTAAAAATCCTAATGAAACATAGCCAGAACTTCAAAACATTTGCTGGCGTAAGGAGGAAAGCTCCAATCCCCTCCACTCCTCACAGACATAACTATGCTGGCAAAAGCCCTACTGGAGATGAATCTGTATGACCAAAGAGATACCTTTTCCTCATACGATTTCTTGAGAACTGCTTTAAACCATTGAATACAGTAATTCTTGCAAATTGAAGCTATACCAGCATTAAACAGGTTTGCTGGTTCATTTCTTCACAAACTCTAAGTACAGAAAGATTCTTCAGTAGTCCTATTTGTTGAGTTACCACAGTCAACATTTAACAGCGAGGTACATGCATTGAAAATCCATCTTTTTCATTATACATTCATAGTGACTGCTGAAACAAGGGATCCATATTAATCTTTTAAAAAACTTGTCTGTAAAAGTAAACATACAACGACTGTATGGACTACATGTGAACTGTAAGAATAAAGTCACCTAAGTGAAAAAACAAACACACAACTGGCTGTAAAATACTGTGTCTGTCTGGGTTTCGGGAGGAGGGTAACATCTTTTTGCAGTACAAAATTACTGGAGTAAGACATATTTTAAAGTTTAAACAAATGACCAATACTGGGAAAATTGGCCATGACTATAACAACAGTGCCTCGCTGCAAGTAACAGCTAGTGTTGTAGCTAACTACTGATGCCTACATATGAGGGAGTATACAGCTCCGGCTGGGTACATTATATACACTATAGTTGTTGCCAAAGAATTAAACCATAGGAAACTAATACAGACTGGATTCCGTACGGCTTTATTTTTTCTTAAGCAAACAATACCAAGATTCTTAAAGTACCTGAAAACATGTGTCTCACGAGAACTTTGTAGTTAACTACTTTTTTACTCACAATTTTTTCTTCTATAACATAACAAAGGCTGATGGTAAGTAGTGCAATACCGATCCAAGCTAGCCCTAGAATTTCCTTTTCTAAACCTCTCTTCATAAACCAGAAAGGATTTCAAATTTCCAACAGCCACGGGAATTCAAAGAAGCAGAGGGGGGAGGGAAAAAAAAAAATCACTTCAAATGGATGCCAAATTTTATTACATGTGGAAGTTTGAAAGAAATCTAAATCTAGGAAAATTATTTAGAAACAAGACACAGTCTGGTTTTGTAAAACCTATGCAGATTTAACACCAAGGCAAGACACTGCCGTCAAATGGCTTTAGCAGGTTCTGTTTTCCTTGTGTTAGGATCAATTCATGAGTAGAGAAAGAGGGAAGACTTCCTTCAGGGTTGAAAGGGTAATTTAGTTTCTATGGTCCATTAATTTCTTGGCTTCCTTCCCCAGACTGCTCATTAGTGTGAAGTGCGGTGATGAGTTTCAGAACATGGAAGTTGAAACAGCATCTACAAAATTCCTTCACACAATGATTGCAAAACATCTATCAGAACTAACATACCTTTGAAATTTTTTGACCTAGAATTCATACTGGTGACCTGCATCAATAACCATTTTTACCTTTAAAAATGATACAAAGTCAGTTAATTACATTATTCATGGCTTCTCACAGTTATTCATCAGCATTTAAGCCAACAGCCTCCAAACAGACAAACCAGTTTTACTTCAGCTGAATTAGTAACAGATGGAGAAGATACATTACCCTCAATCACAAGGTTAAACAGATAATTATGAAAAAAACCACAAGTCTTCGATATTATCTGATCCTATTAATGTTGCATGCACAAAGAGTAACACATAGCTGATTTTAGGAATAAGGAGAATTATTTAGGTCACTTGAAGAAACAGACTCCTCTATGATTTCTTTCCTTCTAAAAGCACAGACTGCAACCATTGAGCTGAAGAAACCAATTTTGGCACCATGAAGGCACATATAAGCCTTTGTGTGAGTTCTAGACTTCTAGAAAGAGTTACCGCTCTGCAGCAGTATTAGCTTGGTTTAAACACTAACAGGATTCGACCCTTTTCTTCCAGAGGGCAGGATGAAAAAAAGGCTTACATGTAATTCTGTTAGTCTATGTGAGACAACTTTGTACTACACCTTTGTATTCTCTATCTGTAACACACAAGTAAGAGCCAACCCTTCTCATATGGAATTAAGTGGCCTGGGTTAAAAAAAGATAACAACATAGAAGTGTTAGGAGTAGTCAGAAAAAGATTTAGGATTACCCTTCATGCACTCCCACCCTGCACCTCAGGGCAGGGTCATTCATTTTCTTTTTCAAACCAACAGTAAAAAATGGTATAAACCTGAGGAACGAGTAATTCTTTTGTTAGTGTCCACCTTCAATCTCAATATTTTAAGTAGATTATCAGCAAAATAAAGGAAAAATTTAAGTAAAAAGAGACATACATTTTAGAAAAGTTGAATTCAACCACTTCCTGGGATTTGGTTGGCTTCATTGACAATACTTGAGAAGAGAATATAAACTTCACTAATTCCTGCAATCCAAAATGACTATACTAGAACTCCCTGCGAGAAGTACCATTTCTAACTGAAGATACGTGGGTGGATTGCAAAGCCTGCCACCCCACTCCAGAAGAAAGTTTCTATTCCCTGCAGTGGAACAGAATTGAGACTGCTATTTTCTTTCAGGTGAGTTTTCTATAGCAAGCTCCTCTTGACAGAGGGGGTAAAAAATTCTATCAACAAATAGACCTTGCCAGAATCCAGCACTAGATCTTTTCATCACTAACTGAACCAACCAGCTCCAGCTATTGAGTATGGCAGTATTTCACAGTGCTGGCTTCTACACAGGATGAGCTGTTAAATGTGTCAAAAGTGAGCTGGTAAAGGCTAGAGAGTGTGCTACAAAGTAAGAGAAGAGAATAGAGTCCATGCTAATTCTGTCTTGTCCTTGTTAATTTTGCCTGCCTATATTAGTCTTTCAGTTCGCAGCTTAACACCTATGGGCAAATTATTACACAGACGGTCCTCGCAAGTGTTATGCTGCTGCTTGGAGGTGGTCAAAAAGCCATCTATTATGGAGGTCGATCCTGTACCACAGTTTTCTTACATTGCTTCAGCTCTTTCCTCTTGTGTCACTTTAGACTTCGATGATAAGGTGGTTGCTGTGTTTTAATTGATGAACCTAGCACAATGGGACTTTGACAAATGATAAAATAATACTATAGTATACCTACTTTTGAAGATGGCAGATATAAAATATGAACTCTGCATTAGAATAATTTATTTCCTTGGAAAAGCATCAGGCTATCTGCATTCCTTTCTTATTTTCCACAATAAACACTCTCCCAATATTAAAATGACCTGGGTAGAACTGCTCAGCTAACATTTTTCAGCCATTAGCAAATGTTTTCATAATGCTACTGCTGAAAGGCAAAATTTTAATTGAAAAGATTTTGTTAAGATTCTTAAAATGCTACTATCTACTATGAAGACTAAGTCAGAGCAAGTGGCAAACAAGAAAAATCTAAATATTAACTTAAATTATAAGTTACCTGGCCACAAAGTTCACATCTAAAATTAAGCTCCTAAAAATATGACTACATTTTTGGAGTGCTTCTTGAAATGCAAGTTATATTGTGTGCATTCTGCCAACAAAATAACCCCACAAAACCAAATTTAACTAGAAAAAAAGAAATAACACAACAGTGATGAGGAGATCATGGTATTTCTAAACACACATACAGAGATCTATATACACCCATACATTACCAATCTCAGATAATCACCTGTACAAAATCTAAAGGTCATATAGGGAGGAGGGAGGAAGAAGCTAACTCCCTTCACCCCGTGAGTAAATATAGCCAAACATACGGTGTACTTTGGAACCTAATGTCACGTTGGGCAAGTTTTAAGATTGTACAGGTACATGACTGGTATACGATTAATGAATTAATCACAAAAAGATGTGAATAATAAGTATCCAGCATAAGATAGTACAACATGAATATGTAACATGAACACACAATTCCTTTTTTTATATGTGTTGGTACATATAGATGGGTTTTATTGACACACGTTCAGGACTGCTGAACTGCTTTGCAAGTGGGAAGTCCAGAAGTGAATTAGGCAGCCTACACGTTAGTTAAGCCTTCACAGTGTATCACACAATCTTATATTCCAAACATAGCTAATACCTACTTCAGGAAACAGTCCAAAAAGTTGCTCAATTTAAAATGGAGATTTTGATTCCATTCAGATCAGAAAGCTGACGTATCACTGGCAGGCTATTTGGCTGGGAAAAGAATCTCTTTGAAGCTGCTCAAGAGTTTGGAATGTATAAATGAAGACTGTACCCTAATTCAGCCAGACAAGGAAGTAAGGACATAACTTTAAACAATCATGTGGTTACAATGGCTTCAATGGAATGTGATATTCTGAAATTATGTGCGGCTCAAGTGTTTTTTAGATAAGAACTTGAAGTAATCAAACTTCAGATGAAGGAGTCAGAGTACTATTAAAACCAGCATGCATCATATACAACATCATGTAACAAGTATTGTAACCGAAACATTCAAAATGCATTTCTCATCTCATTATTTACCCTAGTTGAGAACACACTGCGCTTTTCCTTCTACAATATGGATGTGTATTGAGTTTGTGCTCACTGTGAGAAATCGCCCACAAAACCGTGTTTCCTGACCATTACTCTCATTAATTTATTTCACTTTTCATTACTTATGAGGCCTGCCTCATGGTAAGTCCAATCTGTGTTAACATTTTTTTATTTGCAAGTAACTCATTCGAAAGAAAAATAACTAAACAGTGGTTAAGTATTCCTTTGCTCTATGACTTTTAATTTTTTAGGGTGTTTTTTTTGTTGTGTTTGGGTTTTGTTTGTTTGGTTTTTTTTAAATAACATCAAGTTATAGGGCATACTAGTACAGCAGGTCCATGGTTGGGGTTTTCCAGCACCAACACACATACACATAATTTAATTCTTCAAACATACCTTTATAAGGTTTTATAAGTAATCCTGATGGAACTGTTCACATGCAAAATTAACTAATAGTAAAGCGTTTACCACATCTTGATCTTTAAGCAACAGCATATGGCTTAGGAAATTTAAATTAATTCTAACTGCTGTTATTTAGGTTTTTATAGAAAAATTTCTATACACAAAACCATTCATTTATTCAACTACAAAATAGAAGAGCAGCTCTGTATATACATTTCAGTTTTTCACTAAAAAATCTGAAAATTATTTTCCTTACCAAAAAATCTAGTTAAAAAGAACAGCAGCAACACATATCGATCTATAGGTATGTACAGAAGATGTAATGTGTGTGCACATGCTGTAATGGTCCTACAGGCAGAGTCTAGGGATCTGTAGGCATTGTACTTTTGTACCGTTTTTACAGTTTATTTCAATATAAGGGGCCTCTAAACTAATAAACAAACAAAGCAAAAACCAAGGGGCTGTTAAAAAGATAATCACATACACATGTGTCATCTGTATTAAGGCAGAACTTTAATATAATTTGATCAGTGCCATTCTTTAGTACATAGAAGGGGCCATCTAGTAGCTAGAAAAGCCATTATCATAGGAAATCCCTTCTACTTCATTGACAATACAGATAAAAGCTACCCAGATAGGGTCAGGTTTGCATGGTCAGCAAAAAAAGAAAGTAAAAACAGCTTTCCACTCCCACTTCTCCAGGGAAGGCGGAATATTAGGCTATTAGGTAGTCAGATACATTGTTTTATAGCTAGCAAAGCCCTTGGGTAATAAAGAATGAGTGCAACTGCCACAGGCAGCTTTACAGGAAATTGTGTGAAACAATGACAGATGCTCCAGAATTGTTTCAAAACAAAGGAAGCCAGGAAGAGCAGTGTGTCAGCTGAGGGTTCATAGCTCATGAACTATATTCTCTCGCATGCTGACAGAAACTACGTGCACAAAAATTGTATTTTGAGGTTATGTGCACATATGCAAACACACAACCATATGAATGCAAAGTTAAATAATTCTATCCATAACTAAAAATTTTAACACATATGTATTTCTATTGCCATTCTCCAAAACAGTTGAAAATTGCTTGAGAAACTGACTGTGAAAGAAAGCTAACAGGAATAAGTGACAAAACTAAAGCTGTCATATAAAACTTTCCAAAAAAGTTTAAGTCCTTTTTCAAAAAACACTCAGGTGTTTAAAATACTGAATCTCACAAACCTCAGTTGGATTTAATATTCTTTATTCACTTCTGAACACAGGACTTAAGTCACCAACTAACTTTGGAGCTAGATTTTAAAAGCAATTGGTGGCTTTAAGAGAGAAAAAGACAGCAAGCAGGATCTTAAAGAAACAAATAATGCCCAACTCCAACTGAAACAAACATGAAGTAGGTGCCTAAACATGTCTGAAACCCCTACAAGTAGCTACCTGCATATTAAATCACATACATGCTATTAACTGCCCCCCAAAACAAGTTTCTCAAGATTTTTAACTACAATGAAAAATTATCTTACAGATTTAGGAATAGCAGAAAAGAGATGAGTTCAGCTGGCGATCTGCTTGCTTTTGGCAGAATGACATTGATCTTACTATTTTGCAGTGCCATCTCGCTGTTTAATAACTAAGGCTCACTCTCTCTGATCTTCTAGTTGTTTTGTGTGTGTTACTAACCGCATCTTTTTCTTGCTTAATAGATGTTTACATTTCCAGTGTACTTTTTGCTATAAACTGCTTTAATCTATTTGCTTTAACACGGTACCAATGCAGTATGTAAAAATTCATTTGACTGGCTTTTATAGAGACCTTTAAAAAAAGTAATAATATTTAAAAGCTTAACAGTAAAATCACATGAATAAAGTCAGCTTAGTACTTTTCAAAACAAAGCAGTGGAAATTCAGTAAAGTATGCATCTGCAAAGTGTAAAGACAGGTGAAATTACTGTAACATTGCCAACTGCGTAAGCACTTGATTTCAACTGTGATTCTAATTGTTTACTAACATTTATAGAAAACATTGTTATTTTAAAAAGACTTTGATCCAGATTATTTCTTCAAATTACAAACTTCGTCATGTAAAGAGTAACTTTTAACCCTCTTAAAAGAACTCTGAAACTTTTAAAGTGTGAAACCCCCCTCTCTCCAAAGGTGGAAGCCAAGTATTCTTAGTTTAATCTCTCAAGTTTTGCATCAAGGAAATTGTATGCTCAGCTTTATTAAAACAGTCCATACCAAAACAGGGAGCGGAAAAAAAAAAGCACACCTCCAAGTAGTAGACAGGTCATACGAGCGCATACGTAATAAAAAGCATGCTGTCAGAAAGCAGAAAGGCATTATGACAGTCTAAAATAATGCGATGCTATTTTTAATTTTTTGTTGCTGTTGCTTGCACTGTACCAGAAATAGATTCTAAAATAAGTATGGATGTTTGCTAAAGAGTTTATTGGTCCATCTGTTCTCCAGGAGAGTTGGATTTTTCTGTAATACCACACAAATGACAAAGCTGCACTATATGAAGCTGTTCTTAAAAATAAATACATAATCAAAGGAACTTCCACAAAAAATACGCCATAAATTGAAGTCAGTCCAGTCTCAAAAGAGTGGCTTACAGTTTTCAACTTGAACAAAACAAAAAATCACTGAACTAACACTCTTATTCCCAGATCTCTGTTATGACAGTATATTGTAAAAGGATTGACTGGTTTATTTTTCAACTCAAAGTAAATCATCTCCACTCGCACAAAATAGTCATTCAAATTTGGAACATTAAATAGATTTTTCTTTTCATACTCTTGAACTAGTCAATTACATCCAAAATGAATCTTCAAAGATCCTAAATGCTACATAAAGGGAAAATGAGAATACAGCTTAAATTACCAGTGTATGTGTGACACAATTGTGAACATTCACGTTTTCCCAAGAATAATTAAGAAAAATGAAGTACAACAGAAAATCCTGCTATACTGCACGCTTTATTACATATTAAGAAAACACTCACTATAATACAAGAAGAGAGATTTAGTCCCATTAACAGTATTAGTGTTATGTCCCGTAAATAAAATTAAAATGTGATGCACGGGATGGAAGAATGGATAATTAAACCAATTAGCTAGTAGAATTTCTCAATCAACTGTTTTACAATATTTAATTTCTTCATTTCAAGAACTTTTTCTTTGGTAACATCCATCAGTAAGATATTTATTTCTCTATTGATTTTTATGATTAGTACAATAAAGGTCCTGCAGGTTTGGATTAAACTGTATTAAACAGGTCTGTACAGGTAGTTTATACATTGCTCCAGCTTATTTTAATTCGTTCTTTTAGTTCTCTCATTTATACAAACACTACAGCTACCTAAGTACCTCTCCTGAGATCACTTAGCCTCCTTTGATTTCTTTACAGTATTGAGACACAGTCCTTGACTTAACTTTGCATTTAAAAGAAATGTCACAATTATTAAGGCTAAATAATGAGAATTTGAAGAAGACAGTGAACAGCACGGTAACAAATTCTGCTACTACTATGATACTGAAAAAATATGAAAAACAGAACTCAAGGCAAAGAACTGCAGTACAACTTCACAAGAGTTACTGACTGGATGAGGAAACAGAAAAACCACAAATGAAATTCAATATAGATAAACATACAAAAAAGGTGCAGGAGGGAAAAAAATATAATTCTTTCTTAGGGATTTTGACTTTGAACAAGATATTACTGGCCAGGAAAGAAGTTCTTGAATCTACAGTAAGCATTTCTACAGAGATACATCAGTTGAGAATGTTCAGAATCTGGAAAGGGATGGGGAACAAACTGAACAGGGAGACAGCAGACGTACTAAAATCAAAAGGATCAAGACATGAAAGGATATTGATAGTTACATTCTCTCCTTCATGCAGGAAATAGAAGACCTAACACTACACTGATGAATGAAAAAATTAAAACAAAACCCCCAGACTTTTTTCCACCCATTGCATAGATGGGCTATGGTATTAATTACCAAGTATTTGTGCATGCTGAAATTCTGTGTGGGTTCAAACTCAATTAAACCCACAAAAGAAAAATTCATCAACAGTTGTTAAACACAAAAATATGTCAAGTTGTATTGCCAAAACCAGCAGGAAGCTGACCGAGTGTACAGAAAAATAACTGTATTCTTGGCATGACCTTAGAATCTTCCCTAAACTGTTCCACTTTTGACCACTGCTGGAGACAATTTTTACATTAAGGGATTATTTAAGAAGAGTATCTGCGTACATTTCTTTTTAAGAAACTAGAAGCACATAATAGCAGACAGCTTCCTGAAACACCCAGAGTGACTATATTACACTGCTTTTTATCTTACTTGGTTAAATGCCACATCTGTCTCATGGCTGTGTCCAAAGTAGACAGGATCTGAAGCTCTTCAGGCAACATTTCCGCTCCTTCCTAAATTAAATCTTTTTCTGGGAATTGGGTGGGACAGTAAATAATTTCACTATATGTCCCTGTGTTAGGGAACTGTTCTTCAAAACATCAGATCACAAATGTGGTTTAAGCAACATTGTGTGTGCACACAGACATGTTTCTGCATAGTCTGAAGACTAGTAAGAAGAAAATTCCGTACATTAGACATCCAATTCCATAAATTAGACTGTTGGATCCTTCAACAAGGAAAAAAAAAAAAAGGAAGATATTTTAATGTTCTTCCTTCAGATCTTCTCCATCACCTTTGCAGTCAACAGATGGAAATGATATATTAAATGTATTGGTATCATAATCCAAAAACCACTTGCAGTTCCCCATGTCTTTAACAGCTGGTAACATGATGAGATTAAAAAGAGATAAGATTCCTCAAAGTAATTTTTGCAGCTTGCTTTCCTCAAAGAAGACAGAAAATTCCCTTCTCTGGTGGGAAATTCAATCCACCCCTGAATTACCATCTTGTTCTTCTAAGATTCTTCTCCCAACATTCCTGTCATGACTGCAGTCAGAGTGGCCATTAGGACTAGTCTCTCACTCTCCCGTGTCATGTCATGAATCATGAGACCATATTTTGGAAGTCCTTGAATGATTCACATAGCTACCTAGAAGGTGGTGGCTCCCACTTCTCACGGAATACCTTCCCCCCCGCCCCAGGGAAGAAATTTCACAAGAAGAATTGTCACCATGACATTCAGACTGATAAAAAAAGAACATCGGAGGAGGGCAATTGTTCTCCATGCAAGTTTCAATTTTCCCAAATATTCTGGTATCTAGTAATGCACTGCTGAACTTAAAGATGGCAATCATTACATAATATACCTTAAGAGAAATGGTTTTTAGTCCAAATCTGAACGGGTTCTCAGAAATCCAGAGAAAACTTGAATGACAAGCCAAGAAAAAAGGGTGGAGAGAAAACAGGGAAGTCTACTCATGTAGGAAGAAAATATCTTGAAAGTCACACACAGAAGAGGTTCAGATAGACATTGCTAAATCCAATGATGCATGAGGAATGATTGGGTTTTTTCTTACGAGGATCAAAAGGCATTACCAAATGAGTGATTTGAGATCAGAGTAATACTTCATCTGCAATTCCCTGG
Source organism: Pelecanoides urinatrix (assembly GCA_013400755.1). NCBI lineage: Eukaryota > Metazoa > Chordata > Aves > Procellariiformes > Procellariidae > Pelecanoides > Pelecanoides urinatrix. The sequence continues at coordinate 38,130 of VZTQ01011644.1, forward strand.
ATAGATGAACCCTGACCAAAATATTGACTGAAGTAATTCTACACAAACATAGTTTCAGGATCTAGAGTGACTTTTTCCTATGTAATGTAAACTCTTTGTAATGGACATAAGCCAATCCAAAAGTAGTACTTTAAATTCTGAGGAACGGTATCCACATCCAAGCATTATAATGGCAAACCTGCAGAGGTATAATTATAACAAAGCAGTTTGGACCACATGTTTTACCACAGAGGCAAGCCATGATTTGATCCCCTGCTGCAATGACAAAACGTGATGTCAGTAGATGGCAGTATGAAGCATATTATTGGTAAAGATTAGTTTGTCAGCACCCGAAGAGATGAGCTCTTTGCTGGGCACCTGGAAAAAAGGTCTCCTCCTTAGTAATTACTCAGTCTTAGCTTTATTATCAGGGTAAAGTCTAGGGAGACTAAATGCAGTCTGATTACGGGCATTTTTTATGTTTACTGATTTTTCAGAAAGAAAACTTAACATAAATATAATGTCTGCGATGACTGACGGTGTGAAAAAGAGGACTGCCTACGTTGTAAGTCAGAAGCAAGAGAGCCATACAAGTGGATATACCCAACCTAAAGTGAATCTACTCAGCTCAGACCCAAACACAGCAAGTGGCTCCAGTTTTCTTTTCAAAATTTTATCAAGTGTTTCCTCACTTGTCCAGGATTTCTCAATTTCTAAGTGCATACACTCAGAACATATAAAGTCACTTCTCTGTCAAACTAAGAGCACTTGAAAGTTGCCCAGCATTTGTGATTGAGAAATGACCTGCTCCACACATGCTCTTCACCCTGCCTCAGGCTTAGACCACATATAACTTGTCTGAAGTTCAGACTGAAGGAACAAAGTGTACTGTGCAACTCCGAGCAGGAGGGCAGGAGGTTTTTTCCTGAGGTTTTGCCCTCAAAGGGCAAAATCCTTCAACAATTCACCCCAAAAATCTCAGTTTGAGGGAGGTATGCAGGCAACTGATCACACATCTGTTGCCAGAACCTCTTCCTCCCTACCCATCCTGCCTCACTTTTTCCAATGAAAAAGCTAGACTTTTTCCAATATGAGATTTTTCATAGATGAAAAGTAAAAGCCTAATCGCCAGCCAATACTCCTTCCTACAATGCGCTCAGAGAAAGCATCCAAGAATAATCACCAGTGGCTTCTTAATACACTTTACTAATCAAACTTTATCCAGTTTGTACCACCAAACATAACTGCTCTAACTGCAGCCCTCCCATTCTAGACAGGTTTAAAAATAAATATTACTGAGCTCAGAACAGAGTTCAGTTGCAGTGATTACGTAGGAGAAAAGAACAAACCCTCAGAAGCAAACAGAAGGGAGAAAGGTGGGAAGAAGTAACTCGAAAACCTCAGCAAACATTACTTCTGTACTTTCAGCAATGGACTGGAGCCATTCTTTAGAACTTTTTGCTTTACTCAGTTGCCAAATAAATTGAAGCTAACACAGCTCATTAATGATGATATATTTTAAGATGTATCCACTCTGTTATTACTGTACGTAAGCAGATTGGTCCCTCTGCAATGTTCATTTTACTCATGAAAAGGATGGCCTACAGCTCACTGGTTCATTATTGAAAGGAGGAACATAGGTTTATTTATACTACTAGTCCTACACAGAATATTGATTTATATAGCCTTATTTAGATTATATACAACATACCAAGTGTTCATTCAAGTTTGCTATCTTCTAAACTAGCAGTAAATTAATACCAAAGACAAGCTACTTCAAAAAACTGTGTTGTTATCCTGAATCTGAAAATTTAATAAACCAAAACACTAAAAGCATTCAGGAGACTAATTCAGCTTTCCCTTCAACTTTATAAATGGTTCCAGCCAATTATCTTTTAAAAATCAGCATTTCCATAACTTTTTTGATGTACCAGTCACAGAGTAGTCCATTTATATCACATCATCTCATGATTTCTTAAACAAGCAACCTGATTGCACAATGCCTAACGGATAGTGTGGTATTGCACAAAGACGACATTATTTTGCAATATTTTAGAATATTTGTTCTACAGACTAATGAGATGCACAGACACTGTGCTGGCATACTAACTGCTACAGCTCACATTCAAGAGAACGCACCAAAGGTATATGCAACCAAACCTGATGAAGAGGAAGACAAAGACTGGGAAAGAAAGATTTGGGGGTCGGAAAGGAGAAAAGAGAGTCTGAAATCATGGTTTCAACCAGTTAAAATGAACAAGATCACAAAAATGGCGTTAATGCTTGAAGGTGTGCTGGCAGACAGATGAACCAAGAATGAAATGGTTCCATACTGGCTAAAAGGGAAAAAACCCAATCAATCAAACATACTGCAGTACAAGTCCATTTTAGTCTGAGACTTCAGAAAATAACAGTTAGCAAAAATTTTTTAAGTGAACATAAGTCTCAGAAAACAGACTTTCAGAATAAATAACCTAGATAATTCTGTTCTGAAACAAAGTTGTATTTCAGATTAAGATATTTTAAAGAGGTATAAAAGTGTCAGAAAAATAAGTGAAAAAGGTATTATTGTTGACTGAAATAATTAAATGGAATTGCTTTCAACTGAAGTTTACTTTCCTATTTTTGGAGAGAGACTGAAGAATTTTTTGGCTTTAGGCATCAATTTTATTTGGGAATATGAGGAAGAGTATTTACTTCTGAACTGGACTGAAACCAAATCCTGTTGTGCCACTGTTTCTGCAGAACTCAAAAGACCACATACTGCCTGCAAGGATTTTAAATCAGTTCAAGCACAAAATCCAGCTTGATTTTCAGAAATTCAAGAAAGCCGGTATCTCGTTTGTGGAGGTTCTTGCAGTACAGTAGGCAGAGCTATAGCTGTAACTACAATTATAGCTGCAACAGATTTAAGTATTCAAAACTAAGGCCCTCTAAATATCTACAAAAGCTCTTAAGTCAATTCATTACTGATACAGTAAGTGACAACACTTGTGTTTGGCAGACAGTGCAACTGGGAGTCCTGACAAATCTAATTAACAGCACATCAGGGGCACTTAGTTTATCCTTTATATACAGTGCCAATAGTGAGCGTATAATGAGAAAAGGAGCTTAAACATTAGTGGGACTTCACTAATTGGTCACCAAGTCCTGATTAAGCCAGGCTTCATATATAATTATTGAAGTTCAGGTGTCTGACACGAGTGTATCCAAAAGCTTTTAATGAAGATACTAAATCACTTCTAAAACACATAAATAAAATAAGACACAAAAAAAGAAAAGAAACAGACAACAGAATTACACAACTGATTTTCTTGAACTACTTGCCATTTGTACACCCCTAGTCCGAAGTATTTCAAACGTTTAAATAACTATCTTTTAAAAAAGTTACAAAAGTATGATAAATAATGTAGTGTCTCAATTACACTAAACAACACAAATATTTGGAATATATGTAGGCATTCCAGTAACCCTATACCTATATATTTGTATATACAATAAATGTTGCCAGCAAATAACTATGAGAGAATGTTTCACAAAATCCAGAAGTTGAAGATGACAAGAGCAGCCTTATATATTTGTTCATTTACATTAATTAAATGAGTAAAAAGATCCTTAACTTCAAAATCCTAGAGATAACTGATCTGCATTATAAACTGGAATCCACAGAAGTATATGCCACCATATTTCCCAAAATGGTGAAAGAGGTGACCTGAATTGTGTAACTGGCCGCACATGGAAACACATATATCCCAACACACATATCCTGTGTATCTTGGCTTCCTCAAAATCCTACAAGGAAATGGTAGTTATAAACATATGCTGCAAATAGATGGATTCAGTGTATTTCAGAAGGAAAAAGGCAATCCAAAGTCTCAGGCACCTCACCAAAATCCAACTTGTGAAAGCTCCATGATACTCTGTGATGGCACCTTGAATATTTCTACTGGGTCAAGTACAGCACAGGAAAACAGGCTACCTTTAAAGACAGTGGGCCAGACGGTATTTTTCTTTCTCAAGACAGAAAGGGATAAGAATTCTGCCAGCAATTCATTTCAAACTGGTAGATGTTGGTCAGTAGTATCTTGCTTCTGTATTGGAAGCTCACTAGGAGCCAAACAACTGGAGCTTACAAATTTTTTACAAGATTCTGCCATGCCAGATTACTGAAAGATACATTAAGTGCTGCACACCCTCCTGCCTCATACCATCCTGCCCACGTTTTGGAATTTCTGTATAAGATGAGGAACCTACAATCTACATTGTGGCTGCCAAAGACACACAGGCACTCCAAAACACACAGGGCAAATACCACAATAAATTTCATTAGCAGCAGTCCTGTTTTGAGATAATGCTGCATCCATACAAAGAGGTCACTGCAATATCATAACCCTCATTATCAAGACAAGATATACTTGCAAGGAAGGAATTTCAAACTCATGTCTATCAACAAAACACAAAATATCACAGGACTGAACAACCAATGGCACACCTATCAACATCCCTTATGTTTTATCTTAGCTGCCTGGCTCAGTTCCATGCACTCAGCAAACCGCTGTGTAAGATATCCTACAGCGTCATTTGAATGAGCCGAGAAGTGGGCATATGCAGCGTACTAGAAGCACTGCTTCAGTGACCCCATGGAGGGAGTCCTTCTGTTGTTCCCAGGACTTTATCTTGATTGGCAAGGGTCAAGGAACCTGAAGAATTGGTGCCTGGGCTTGCTTTGCCACTGTCTTTTTAATGCTTTTACCCCAGGAAAGGAAAATGAAAAGGTTGGGTCATTATCATGAAGAAAGTAGTCCTCAGTGGTAGCTGCTACAAGTATACCAATCTAGATTCCTGTTTCATTTATTGAAGGACATTCATAAAAAATAACAGCTGTAGCCTCACACCATAAGGTAGAGCTGTGCAGCGGTAATGCAAACTGGGTCATGTATTTAATATATTCAATGAAAATTTTACAGTATGCTCTGTGAGAGTTCTTACCATCTCTTATAAAATACTGTTTTATTATTTTCATTATTAAACGCAAAACGTCAGACAATTGAATACAGAACACTCCTTAATTTATAGCTTATCTAGAAAGTTACTTTGGTCATAAAGCACATGAACGTTAAGACCTTCAGTCCAAAATGCTTTTTTCCTGCACAGTGTGCTATCATTTTCAATGAAGAATTTTACATACAAGATTCCTGGAATATGACACAAACAAAATAACCCAAGACTACCAGCAGCTGGAATAGATAATAGTAATTAAAATGGTAGTGCTTGAATAGCATTTTCCCAAACCATCCTAATAGTATCCTTAAGTAACCCTAAGCTGTTAATAATGTTTTACTGTCTTCTGTCTACAAAACATAAAAATACATTATATTTATTAATGGTATTAGATTAGTATACTTGAATATAATTATATTAAATTGCTTTAAAACATATTTATAAATATAAGCATACTGATATCAATGACACCAGCTTTTGCTGAAAAATGCATGTGAAAACATGTATTTTATAATCTGTATTTTATATCTACTCCTTCTGCTAAAATATGAATGCAGACCGTATTCCATTGGGTACACTATGCAATATTTCAGAGTAGGTATGAATTAAGTCACCTTTAGCACACACAAGATTACCAATTTAAAACAAAACAAAATAAAACCAACCAACCACAGATATAATACACTAGCTTGGTGTATGATTTCACTGAAACTGTAAGAAAGACTGAGAAGAAACTCAGCAAAGATGAACATAACATTTCAGACTTTAAACCTCAAAAATATGAAAATATTTGTCAGGGAACTAAGTCTCTTAAATGGAACTAGAAAAGCCTATTTTTACAGGCATAGGAAGAATTATTGAAAAATAGGCAGTATTTCTTATTACTCAGTATTTCTATCACATTTATTTTGACGTCAGGAATACGACACGTTATTTAAAATTAAATCAGATTTTTTTTTATTTTCCTTCCTAGTCTTTCCTCATTTATGACGGTGTTAGTTGGCAACACTGTACATATATATTACTATCGTACCACTATACGCCGTTTTCAAGAAACACACACGATCACATTACTGAATTTTTTAAAACATGGTTAAAATACAAGTACACAGACTTGCAGAATTAAAATAATTTATATGGCTTACTTTTCTCAAATTCAAGAAAATAAAACCCTCCAATTTTAAATTGAGACATTTTCACTCCGTTGCAGTGAACTGTACATGCACAATCAATCAGTTACCATTTCTCAGCTGAGGAATTCAAACCTTATTAAAAATTTAAATAGATCACTTAAACTTGTTTTATCATGCTTTTACTGAATTATGTCATCATTTAATGAAACACCTTAATTCCATTTGCCAAAAGACATTATCTGTGTAATGTCGTGTGCCAGGACCAAACCTCCGTATCAGATTTAGACACGGTGCTCCAGCCTTAGATAGACACTGGTTGCACTAGTTTCCAAGTCCTCCCGGCACAGCACAGCACTGCCGCGCTTCTCTTGGGCTCACGAAATCTGATGTTTTCATATGGAGGAACTCCTGCCAGTCAGTATCTATCAGCATGGCAGAAAGCGAATGCAGCTTGCAACAGTTGCTTGCAACAATGCTGAATGTCAATTTTGGTATCACTGATCTAGATATTACTTGGGTAAGTCCTACCACTACTCCCAGGGAAGTGAAGGAAGATGATAATTTCCAGGATCTCAAAGAGGAAGCAATGCTTAAAGTGTCTGCAGTCTTCAGGTTTTGATGGCACTGATTAATGTCTGATTTTGATACTTGCAAAGAAATGAAAACAGCTATTGAGCAAAACTGGATATGGATGTACTGACTGAACTCTAGTACAGTGGTAAAAATTCATGGATTAGATCTAAGGGGGGAGAGCTGACGTGAATGCTTAGGACACTAAGATACATTAAGATACAGCCCATGCATGCGTAACTCAGTAATTTCTATATTCTATCAGCATCACATGAGGTTGTCATAATTAGCTGTCTTATGGCACAGTAACAAACAGAAATCTGTTTGGAAACCGAAATTAAAGAACTATATTTCACTGCAGCCTAAGTGTAATTCCACCCTTCCATCCGCACTGTTTCAAGCACACAGAGGTTAACGTGGCTATCTAGATACCATTCCTATCTTTCAGTCTTCTCACCTAGTTAAAAAAAAAAGAAACAAACTCTACTTCAGAATATTTTACCGATGGAACTTTTTTTCTTCTTAAGGCTAAAAAAACCTAACAGGCTTTTGGAAGAGGGGATGACCCATCAGTTATTTAAGCTACAAAAAGCAACAATTTTTTTCACATGTTCTAAAGAACATTAAGCAAATTAAAAACAGCTTAACAACTTCACATAAGTTGCTCATACAGTTCAAACCAAACTGATCTTTTCCCCCCAATTTCCTACTACACACCAAGAAAATGATCACTGAAAAAATTAGCAAAAGATTCTGGCACAAGATAGTCATAAATTTTTTTGTCAATAAGATTTTTAACATTTTGTGGTGGTGCTTTCCGAAATCAAAAAACCCTGTACAAAACTTGGAAAGTGACTGTGAAGATGAATTTTCACCACACAGTAGAAGGCACTACCAATGCCTTGTATCAGACAAGTTCTGTAAACGCCAAACCCACAGATCTCCTTCAGGAAGTTGTGTAGATAAATAAGTTTGCCATTTTCCAGCAGTAGCGTGGAAACATATTTTAGACATACACTGCTGTAGAACAGACAACAAAACATGAAGAATTATTTAGTAAGTGACAGACAATATTAAAGATACTTGGGAAAGAAAACCCACAAGTTCTGCACTAAATTTCCTGTCAAAAGCATCTGGTTCACACTGTAAGCAAAACAAAACCGTATACAGATCTGTCTGTACTTCCCTCTGCTGTTCCCTCACTCCTCCTGGAAAGACCTTGCATATTGTTTCTAATACGTCCTCGGAAGGTCGTCTATTGTTCTTAGACCTCCTTTTCACATCTCAGGACTAACTAGGTCACGGCCACTGCCATGCTCCGCTTCATCTCTGACTTCACTCTAAAATCACAGACCTTCCCACCCTTCTCCTTTAATGCCATTCACAAAAATCACAGGCCCTGAATGAATTTACTCCTTAAAAGCCAGCCGCATGAGTTTTAACTCTTTCCCTGTTTACTTATACCCAGTCCAAGACTTTTCAGTATATTCCTGAAATGAAGTTAGTAACTCAGGATGTTGGGAATTTGAGATGACTAACTTTGCCACAAGCAGAACTATAAAAGCAGACTTTGGAACCATTTGGAAGAAACTTTGCCAGAATGACACCTGCTCAGTTTTTCTCCATTCAAGGAGGTTATATATCTATATAGATCGACTGGTACATCGATCTATCTATTCAAGGAGAATAGTGCATGCATTTTCAACACGGATTACCTGTTCCCAGACTTCAATCTAATCACTGTACATACTTGCAATTTATTTCTAGTGTTTTATATATTACCATGGGTTTAGTTACTATTTTTTTAAAATGCCACTTTTTTGGTTATGAAGGCATTACCCACAGTGCTAAAATACCTAAACACTCTCAGTTGGCCTCTTCTTCCTGCAACTGCTCCTTATTGCTTTATCTACAGCAAGCAGCTGCTTAGAGCAAGAGTTCAACAAGGAATTTATATGGAATTAATGTGAATCACTTAATTTGTGTAAAGATAGCTTTTTGTGCTATACTAAGAAATAAGGCTTAAAAGATTAAATAAAAAAATATCTGGACAAATTAGTCCCCAAAGCCTCCTGCTATTTGCTGCTACTGTCCACAGTTGACTCTACTGCCAACTTTTGCAGTCTTTACTACCATCTTTCAGTAAGGTTAGTTAACTCCAATGATATATTTATAGCAGAAAAATTAACCTGAAACAACATAAAACCTATCTCAAATGAGGCCATAGTTATTATCGCTAAATAAATGTTTTTAAAATAGTATATGTCCACAGCATCTATAGTGCCAAGTACTTTATAAAAAATTAAACAAACCAACAACCCACACAAACCAGCAACAAACATTGTCTTCAAATCAAGAGTCTATCCTTCAGTTCTAAAATTCTCCATAAAAATGTCAGTTTTATATACAGGAATACTTCACATACTATTTAAGTTCAACATGAATTCATTTTTTGTAACACGTTCCAGACCAGTTATTTATGTGCATACCGTACATATATTTACAAATGTAATTATCCTCTACAGATCACCTCACTGTACAAGTGATTCGGTGTTACACACATGTAAATAAGACACGGGACCTACTAATCTGCCAGAATTCTAAAGTAATGATACCTTCCATAGCAGTGCTGCTGCTGGTTTTGACAGACACTGTCTACTGTATCAGATGCTTCAGTTCTTAAATTGATACACACCAGGAACAGATGTGAGACTTACATTTAATCTGAGCACTAAGGCTGCAGTAAAGTTGATAAAACAAATAGCTTTTGCTGAAAGGAGCTGTCTCCCTTTTCCAGAAGCTGGAAAAGATGCCACTTCTTATGTCACTTTAGGGAATTAATCTTCCAGAAAATTAAACTAGATCTTGGTGTGATCAGAAAAACAGCAGAGAAAACATGAGGGAGAAAGGTGGTTACATACAGCCAGGACAGAGAAAGGTATGGAAAAACCTGGACCTTTCAATGGCTTCTTGCCATTAGATTGATGTGAAATCAAAGGTTACACATACACAGTGTAAGTTTACTTGGCCACGAAGAGGAGATAGGAAGGAAAAAAAAAAAAAAATATCCCCATGCTAATTTAATGGTCTCGGTTTTTAGAAAGGAGATAAATCCGTGTTTAATTACTACATTATAACTTAAAAACAACTGCTGTTTGGAATCGATTAACACAAAGTCTGTTACAGAATGAAGCCAACCATTTGTAGTATTACACTGTAACAGAGGTAAGACATTTCTGTTGTAAGACAATGCAGTGAGATAAAGAGATGAGAGGGAGAAGGTATGTATGATCTACAGAATGATTGCCATCTGTACCTACAGCTGCCATCAGATACGCTGTTGTGTGTGTAGCTACGCTGGATGAAGGAGTTGCCACCCCACTTCATCTCCACTTGCTCATTACCTCCAAATCTTCCAACATAACTGCATGTTTAGTCACTTCCTAACCCAGTTCTGTCAAAATGATTCCCGTTAGAAAATCTGTGTTTCAGCTTAACTCAGATTATTTTTGACAGACCTTGTTTAGTGGATGACTATAAATGCAAGTACCAGAAGATCTGGGAACATTGTAACCTTTAGAGCTAGAAAAGGAAATAGCAGTGAGCAAGTGGAGACGGCTAGCCCTTTTCCATGGTTATGCTGCTGCAAGAGAAGCGCATTAATCAGACATATAGGTCTGATTTGTCAGCCTGCCTTATCAGTGAGAGCTGTACATCAAGGCTGGCATCTTCAAAGAAAATAGATAAGTAATTCTATATACTACTTACTTTACTGCTTAAAATGTCAGGTTGGGGTTAAGTGTTCAGAAATTCAAATAATGTGTTATAACTACCTGGAATTCTACTGTATAATGAGAGAAACAGGCAGATGCTATTCCAAAGATATAAAAAAATGTGATATTTCTGTGGAGTTAAGGGATAAATACCAACCTCACCTTCTTATCTTAAATTATCATAACAAGACCTGAAAAATTACTTAATTGCTTTCTATGTATTACTGATGTGAACAAATAGCATCCATGTTTTTACTTGTTAAATGGTAAAAGTAGTCCAAAAACTACCTCCAAAATTACTATCCTGTAATATACAATATTGACAGGAATAGTACTTGATATATAGATCACCTTACCTTTTATTAACAGGCTTCTCATCCTTGTCATAGGGTCTTATGAACCATTTTCCAATTCTTACGAAGTTTTTATCCATCAAGCACCTAGAAAATAATTACAACAACAATTACTAGTTCCATCTGAAAGATGTAATTAAAAGCAGTCTTTGAAGACAGATAATCTAAGGGATCAAGCAGCTGAATTTCCATCATATTGAAATCAACTTGGTAGCTTTTGGGTTCCATGTAACTTTGCCACTTTCTATTTACCCTCACTAGTCATAAAGAATCACTGTCCAATCTCACGATGCTGTCACTGATGCTGATCTTCACATATGCGTTTTCCCCTCATCTCTGACAGGATCTTTTCTGCTCCGTGCTACTCTTTTTGCTGAATGATCTATCATCCTATTTTTCAAACTCCTCTTCTTGAACGAAGACAATTCATAGCACCGATTCTTTTCTATACAGTGTTTCTCTCAGACTTCATGATAAAGAATATGCATTCCTGTATTTGTGGCGTGTGAATGGCATGGTATAGTACATGAATGACAGGAAACTGTATTAACCAAATATTAACAATGAACCATTTTTCCTTCACATGATCCACAGCATCATTTCATGTATTGAAACTTCCATAATTACTGTTTCCTCTCTCAGAAAACCTCACTCCAACAAACATACTCCCGCGTCACTAAATTTAGAGCAATAAGTTACCTATTTTCTGTGGTCCCTTTAGAAGTGCACGATTTCTTTATAGAAACTGTATATTCTGTGGCTTTAAAAAAAAAAAACAACAAAACAACCAGCAAACAAACAGTGAGGATGCAAAGTGATCAATAACCAATTTAGGTTGACAAATTAAGGAGTGCTTGATGCCTTTCTAAGTCCACCTGTACAGATGAATCACACTAGCAATATGCCAACACAATTTAAGTATGCTTCATACATTAAACATGCAGTGGAACATAGTGTCCAAGGGATCAAATACAGAAATTTGTTATGAAGGAATATTTTTCAGTAAGGTAAATATTTTTGTTTCAAAAACTCCAAAAAAGTGGTTCTTTGTTGCTAGTGGTTTACTTACGATCACGAGCAATATAAGAGCTTTCCCTATACATTTCAGGCCTAATCAGTATTTCTTTATTTAGATGGCAGAACTATACTTCTCCATGCTTTAAAGTTTTCCAATAGTTTATTTCTGTAAGAGTTGCTAGAGATTAGCCAAAACAAAACAAAATTAAAAATCACATGAAACCTTCTGGCAAAGTACATTCTGCAAGGTTTAGAAAAACTGCATGATCTGTACTTCAAAAGCATACCTAGATGTCATAGATGAAATGTACAATGTAGATACAAATATGCTCCTAATTCTTCTGTATAAACTTGGCAGGGTTTTCCAAAATTAAAGCTAGGCTGCAAAAAATTCTAACAGCACTTTTTCAATTAAAGCAAAAAGAATCCAGTTCAATTGAATATATCAATATCTTGAACTGAATATGAAAGCTAAACCAGCAGAGATCTAAAGACACTCCTCTTGTGCTGGTGGGAAAAAAAGTATGCTTCAGCAACTGTTTCCCTAGGAAATATCTGCTATCTGAGAAAGTCTGGCAGTGTCAGCGTACTTTATACAAACAAAAGGAAGTCTGTGAAGTTTACATCAGATCCCTAAAGAAAATAATCTGTACTAGCAAAAAATATAATAAACTCTCCCCCATCACACACACACTTTAATGCCACATCATCATGTCTCACGAAGGCAGGTTTAACTGCCTCAAACTAATGCCATTTTCCTAGAAAAAAGTCTTCACGGGTAGACTTGGCCTTAAAAATCAGCCAACCCCCACATGCTAAACTAAATCCTAGGTTATTTAAGGTATAATCCCATATGAAATGGGAAACATGACTGCAGAAGCATGGATCTTGGATTCGGATGAATGAACAATTAATGACAGAACGGCATTATTTTTGCTGTAAATATATATATATTTTATATATATATATACACACACACACACTCAGTGGTAACTAGTCTTTAACAGTAAGCTGTAACAATGAACTTGTGTAAAAGACGAAAAAAAAAAAAAGCTGGTCATAAAATCCCAAAAGAATATACACTTAAGAGCAGTCATTTAATCGTATGAAAGAAGGACATAAAATACTCTGAACTCCTTGGCTCATTTCTCTAGTTAAGGCCAAGTGGTATTTTCTCCCTAAGCAGTACAGCTGTTAGAGCATTTCACTGCCACTTGACCTCTCATATTTCTGATTTTTCTATGGAAAAAACGACCTGACAAGGGCATGCTAATGATTATGAAATAATACCATAATATTTGGAGTATTATTTCCTCAGATGATCTAACGCTTTCTAAATTGCCAATTAACATAAACTTCAGATCACTAATTTGGGTACTGAGAGGAAAAAAAAAAAAAGAACATACACAGTTGCGTAAATACCCTTTCTTGCCCTTGCCAGGTTTAACTTAAGCCCCTCTCCTCCCTTCTCCCGAGTCACAACTTCCCGTATTTTCACTCCTCGGTGAGGCGACGGGTGGAGGAGGAGGCGGGGGTCACCTACACCACGGTTCTTCCTGCCGCCATTTGCTTCCCGCCGCCAGGTTCTCCTGCCACAACAGTTTTCCGTGCCCCCTCTCCAGCAGCTGCCGCTTTCTCCTCGAGGGTGGCTGAGCCGAGGCGCTGCGGGCTGCTCCGGCTGGCGGCAGCTTCGCCGTGTGACGGAGCCGGCTGGAACCGGTTCTGAGCGGCAGGCGGCAGCTGGGGCCTCCTGCCACCCGTCCCACCGAGACCAGCGCTCCTCTACCAGCTGAATCGCCACAGCTGTAGCTGGTCAGAGACCAAACTGCCCCGCTAAGAAAATTACTGCTTGGTGGGACACAAGCGGTTTCTGAGAGGAGAAAGTCTGTCCTTCACTAACTGCAAAATAAACCAAAAAACCTCCACAAAACTTCAAGCACAGGCAACAGCCCTGTCACTTTCTGGTCAGATCAAAAAGAAATTCAAGACTTCTTTTTTATTCATCAAGCTTTTTCTAAACACGGGATAAAATGGGTCTTCAAAAACTAAAGCATTATTTCTCTTCTTAATAAAGCCTACACTCTTATTGCTATTATTTTAAATGAAATAAGTATGATGTCAACTTAAGATTTGGTACGACAAACAAAAAAACCCAAAAAGCATATAACTTGAAATAAACTCAGCTATAATACTGTAAAACTGAGGTAGCTAATTGCATCGGTATTTGGTAAACCATCCTCCCGAGTCACCTCGACCACGACTTCACTAGCAGACTTCCACACCGAGGGTGCTCCTGAAGGCGCCCCGGCAGCCCAGCGCAGGCGCAGGGGAGCAGGCCCTGCCCCGGAGCCAGGCCCCGCCGCCCCCCAGCTGCTGCGCGGCGGGACTCTCATCTCCACGGGCAAGAGGCCCAGACGTGGCAGGAGTCAGATCAGCTTATGGGGACATGAAATGAGGCTTTCAGCGAACATTTGATGTGTGTTGACCAACTGTGTTTCAAAGACTGAAAGAAAAAGAGCTCTGAAGACTCTTCCATCACAGCTGGACAGAAGAATTCTGCTAACTCTGCCAACTGATCTCAATTAAGCTATTTAAAAAAAAAAAAATTTACTTCACAAGCTTAAAAATGTTCAATGAATAAAAATATCTACTAGGAGTCAAACTTAAAAGTCAGGTGGCTGGGTACCACAGATTAATAAATAAGCATAAAATTATTTTTCCCTTTTACGCTGCAAAGCTACATTCTAAACTGGGAATCTCATTTTTACACTTTTATTCACTCTGAGTAGTTGTCCTGGTTCCAGCTGGGACAGAGCTATTTTCTTCCTAGTGGCTGGTACAGTGCTGTATTTTGGATTTAGTACAAGAATAATGCTGACAACACACTGATGTTTTAGTCGTTGCTCAGTAGTGCTCACATTAAGTCAAGGACTTTTCAGTTTCTCATGCTCTACTGACTGAGAAAGCTATAGGTGCGCAAGAAGCTGGGAGGTGGCACAGCCAGGACAGCTGGCCCGAACTGGCCAAAGGGATATTCCACACCATATAACGTCATGCTCAGTATATAAACTAGCGGAAAGCTGGCCAGGAGGGCCGCTGCTCAGGGACAGGCTGGGCATCGCTCAGCGCGTGGTGAGCAATTGCATCATGCATTACTTGCATTGTATATTCTTTTATGATTATCATTATAATTATTATTATTACTATTTTATTTTAATTATTAAACTGTTCTTATCTCAACCCACGAGTTTGGGGTTTTTTCCCCACTTTTACCCTCCCAATTTTTTTCCCCCACGCCACCGGGGAGGGGGGGAGTGAGCGAGCGGCTGGGTGGGGCTCAATTGCTGGCTGGGGTTAAACCATGAGAGTCCTTTTTGGTGCCCAACGTGGGGCTCAAAGGGTTTAAGATAACGACAGATTTGATTGGAATGTGCTAGATTGAATTGATAGCTGTTATTGCTGTTTAGCTATTAATTGTCAGGCTTCTGTGCTTGCCATGGGGCTTGCTTGCCTTACTGTGTATTAGAGTCTAGTGCTCATTAGTGGCTGCTTTCTGCTTTTGCTGTTTCTGTGCTGCTGATCACCTTACTGTGCCGTGCCTGGGAACATTCTGGTAACAGCAGCGGGGATGTGCCCGGGCTGGTGATGGCCAGGGCATCGCTGCTGTTTCTGTGCTGCTGTACTGGACAGGCTGCAACTCCAGTCTGAACTTGAGTCAAAGGGATGGTGACCTGTGGGTGAGTCCACGCGGGAGCAGGACACCCCAAAGCGTCTGTGGCCGTGGATAAGCCCACGCCAGAGCAGGTACATCTCGAAGTGTCTGTGGCCGTGGTTATGTCTGTGCCACAGTGGGTGTACCTCTGAAGGGATCGTGCCCCCGCGATAAGTCCACCCTGGAGAAGGCAGACCTCGAAGCGTCTGTGGCTGCGGATAAGTCCATGCTGCAGCAGGTACACCTTGACGCGTCAGTGGCCGTGCATAAGGCCATGCTGGAGCACCTCAAAGCGTGTGGCCCTAGATAAGCCCGCAACAGAGCAGGGACACGCTGGAGGGACCGCAGCCATGGGAGAGGCCACGGTGGAGCAGGTTTACTTCTGAAGGGACTGTGGCTCGGGTGCAACCACAACAGTAGTCTGTTATTTACAGTCAAGGGGCAGTTACTACACTCATGGAAACACAACCTCAGGAACATAATGCAAACCTGATTACTAGTAAATCTACATCAAAGCAAATAGGATACTTAAACAAGACAAGATAAAAGTATTTTCAATTAGCTTATTTTCTGAAAGAAAAAAATATTCAATGTTGCATTCTGCAAAATTACTGTAAGACAAAGCTACAGGAGAAGAGCATTACATTTTGTTGTTGTTAGTATTATTATAAATTCAGAAAAAGTGGGACCAGCCTAACGACACTTAATTTTGAGAAGATCTCCAAATTTGTAAAAAGAATAACTGAAATATAATACAGGAAGGTGATGATGACCTGAAGAACTGAGTAACAGAGAAGGAATAAAATGCAATAGTCCAAGATGCAATGTCATACACTGAAGGCCTAATAACAAGATAATCTTCAGTAAGCTTAAGAGTTGATAGCTGGATTAAGAAGAAAAAGCCATAAGTGTATTAACTAATCACAGAACAACGTTGCATTCAAGTCGTGTGTGTGTGTGTCCGTCCGTCCATCCGTCCGTCCCCAAGACAAAAGGAAGCAATGCTAGGATACATTAGGCCTGTCAGAGTCAGAAACTGTTGAACTGTTAAACTTCACAAACAATACTGTACACAAATTTAGTCAACTTGTAACATGCACGTAACTAGGATGATTGGAAGAACAGAGTTAAGATCTCTTAATGTTATCTGTTAAGATATGTACTATTTAACCTCATCAAAGGGGTTGGAGGTCAGACACAATTATTCTCTGTAAGCACCTCAAGAAGGTGAAAACTTTTTTTTTGCTTTTGGAACAGCTCCCCAACAAGAATGCAAGCAGAAATATATGTCAACATTATTCTTTTTATGAGCATTTAATTAGTCTGCACAGCATTTTATGATACATTACCAGAGTCAACGACTTAAGAGATCCATCTCCATCCTGCATCTCTTGCACTAAAGTTCTACCTCTAAAAAAATGCGGTTTAAGATCAATAATAATACAAATGGTCTGAAGTATCCTGCATTATTTTAAACATCAAAATGAAATATTTGAGTGCTATAGAGTTTTTCTTACCTTTCCAGAAGATTATGAATTGCTTTGAAGAGCAGAGTCCTACACTCATAGGAAAGTCCATTCTCCCACAATCCTTCTTCCACCACTATAAAAACATAAAATGTCAACATGCTCAGAATAGGGAAATACAAACATTTATAACTCCAACAATAATTTTCAACAGTAGCATGTTTCATGAAACTTTTCCAACTATTATCTGTATTGCCAAAGTAGTTTTAATCTTTACTTGCTGAAGACACCAACTTTGAATTTAAAAAAAACCCAAACAAACAAACAAACAAACACAAAAGCAAAAAAGCAAACACATTTGTTCTAGCATTCAATATTAAAGCAGAGAGGTGAGGAATTCATGATCATTCTTTGCCATGACTGTTGAGAGATCCTTTAAAACTGAACCGCAGATGCAGACAATCAAGAAACAAAATGAATCACTAAAGGTGTAAAATCAATTTACACAACTTAAACAACTATCCTGAACTTCTCACGCTCAAGTGAAATTCCTCCATTGTACTGACTTAAACTATTGCAGTTTAAGCAATACACAGCAAATATATTAAATACACAGCAGTTTTTTATTCCATAATAAAAACTGTAAACTCAGTACCAAACTGCAGAGATTTTTAGAGAGTTTAAAAAAAAAACCAAAAACCTATTATCTCTCACAGTGGACTGCAGCATAAACTAATTACCTGAATGAGTACCCGAAGGATATACAAACCTCAAAAATATCTGCTGTCCTTACTCCATTGCTTTTGGATGCTCAAACTACCAAGAGTAAAACTATCTTTGGTATGCCTGTACCAGATTCTAAATCTTACTCAGCCAGGAGATGCAATCTGAGCTGCAGAGTAAAAACAGATGATTAAATAACTTCGTCAAGGATTAAGAATTTGTTAATTGTCTGAGTTCTGTCATTTCAATTTTACAGCAATACTCTGCAGATCTTTAGAAATGCAAACATAAAATTCTACAGCATGTTAAGAACTGAATACCTAACATCCCTCCTTGGCTAATTTAAAGGACAAAACCTTCCAACAGCATGGCTATCATGCAGAGATTATTATCTAAGTATAGTTTACTCCACAATCATGTTTAAAGTAAAGCTTCTAAGGAGTTTCTGCTGCATGAAAAATACTAATATTGCCAGCAGTCTTCAACTACAGCTTCAAAGCCTCAAACCCCAGCATTGTTCGTTATTCTGCTGCTTCTCCCAGTAACCATAAGTCACATAACCTCAAACAAGAAGAGGCATGTGTAATGTTGTGATATGCTAATATTGCTAACAGAGTCTCTCTCCTTTTACAGAATGAAAAAGCCAGGACTTTAGTACCTAAATCACCTTATCAAATCGCCCAGTTATTTCCTCAGAAGAATGAAAAGGCACACTTGGGCTTTTGGGCACAAGCATGAGCCAAATATCTTTCCCTGTAAAACCATTAAAGGCCCCTTTAACGCTTGCAGAACCTTACTGACACCGAGTATGTAATGTGCCATAGCTGTTTACTAGATAGAACTTCACACGGCCTCAGATTTCATATCTTAATACTGTTTAAAACAATATTCTTAGGAAACTTCAGAATCTCCATGCATTTTCAGAACTATTGATGTATAAATTCTATACAGTTGAGAACTACTGAAGCTTAAGAAACTGCAAAACTGGTACAGTCTTGCACTTAGAAACTACTTAGAAATTCTCAAATACGTAAACAGTTATATATTACAGTATGAGAGAGATCACACCTGAGTTCACCCCTATGAAAACTACATAAATGAAAATCCAAATTTTTAGACAGTGTCATGAAGTTGACAGAATTTGTAAAAGTCAAAAGAAATTCACTATTACACAGCACTGAGCTCTTCCAGAGTTTCACACTAATTCCATCAAGAGGATCTATGCCAGAAGCCAGTATAGTCCCTGCATTAATAACTTCATGCAAAATGAGAGAGACAAGGATGTATTCCATCATTTTACAGGAAACTTCTCACAGCCAGTTCTGATGTTCTCAATCATAACTCACTATTACTCCCAAGTATGCACGACAAACTAATGGGAGCCAATTAAAGAACAGCTCTCAAAACTATTTTCTGCAAGTGTAATTTTGCCACTGACTCCAGAAGAAATAAGGTTAGATCGTACTGCCTTCCACTGTCTCTACATTACCTGTACCCCTTTGCCCTGCTAGCTGTGACTGGCACAGCTCCTCTTTGGGTTACATCGTCCTATTACTCTTGCACAATGGGAGACCCCTCTGACCAGGACTGGTGTGACCCGAAAGGCCTACGTATCCCAGCAGAAGGGTCTGGAAATGAGGGAATGGAAACTGGCAGCAATTCCTTTCTACACACCACTGCAGCTGTATTCATGGTTATCCTGCACTCAGGAGAAGGAACGGCTATGCAGGGCAATGCGTCCCAAGGCCCAGGAAAAGCAGGGAAAAGCAACGTTAACCTCGTGGAGGAGGTCCTTGTCGGTAAGTCCCTAGGGTCAGGTCTGCCAGTGAGATCAGACTGGCTGAGGAGCAGCAATTGAGTGGGACAGGGAAAAGGGGAAAGTCTGAAGTGGTATCGTCCCTCAACATTCTAATTTTCCACATTGGCTTTTTTATTACTCAGCATTCATGTAAGTTATGTATGAAATGGAAACAAAATTATTTCACTACTAAACTTAACTCTAAGCATATCATAAGGCATCTTCATAGCCATTTTCCTATAATAAACAATGCCCTTCATTCCCAGATATATTAATGCACTATACTTACTATAATTACCTCTAATACTTCTTTATCCTACTAAAAATGTTCATCTCACAATTGAGAGTATGTACATATGCCTGCTGCAGTACAAATGGGGAGAAAAAAATTACAACTGCAGCATTTCGCTTCCTCTTGGCTCTTTGGCTTCCTGATCCAGTCTCCAAAAGAAAAGAGCTTAAATAACTGGAGCAAGTTACAACTTCAAGATGCAAATGGTGACCAGTACCAAAACTTGGCAAAACACTCGAGATTAGACTATCCCTGTAAATTGCTAAGCTCCTCACGCCGTAACAATGTAACTAGATTTTAGATTTTGAAGAATATTTTAAGTTACTTATAGATAAGATTGAAAACTAGGAAATAATTGTTGGTCTCTGTCTGTCTACACAATGATTTGTAATGCTTTTAACACTCAATGCTTTCAACTCAAGCCCTCATCAGCCTTTCAGTGCTGCCTGACAGCACTTCCAGGCACCCAGCTAACAGAAAGCAGGTGCTGCACAGGTTCAGAAACATACTTATGCCAAGCACCTATATCCTGTCCTGAAGGTATTTTCTGTTACTCTCTGAAGGTATTTTCTGTTACTCTAGTTGAAATATTTCTCTTTAGAGGCAACAAATTTGACACTATACAACAACTGTGAAAGCCATCTTCAAAAAAAGAAAACTTTTAGGGGGAGAATGAAGTAAAGATTGAATTTTAATAAGAGAAAGAGTACAATAGAGCAGGTAACTACTTTTCCCTCCATGGAAGTCAGAGAGGAGACAAGAGTTTTGGAGAGGCAGCAAAGCAGATGGGACATAACAGTGGGTCACCACCTCCCAGGACCTGGGTAGACAAAGCCATCACTCATCTGATCCGTTGTTTGTGGCAATCCCATTCTGAGTAGGATGTCAGACTGGATGACCTCCAGGAGTCCAAGCTCCTTCTCACCGGTGGGATATGTCAGATCTACTGATCCTCTACTGTGATAGATTTATATAGATAGATAGATATCTATATCTCCCTCTATCTTTGTGTGTGTATATATGTATTTATCTGTATATGCTAACTACTTTATCTGTGCATGTGTACATTTCAGAGTAGTCAAGGATGACAATGGGAGTAGCATTTACTTTCTTGTAAAACAGGCAGTTCATCCCCTTCTCCCTGTTTGTCCTGCAATAGAGGATAACTTTACCACTACATTTCTCACCAAAATAAGCAACTACTACGTGTGTTTTGTTGTGGTTTTTTTTTCTTTTTTAAATGAAATCACCTCTCAAAATAAATAAGTCTATTAATACTCCGTCTCTAAAAATCTGGATTCTCAGAAAAAATCAAGAAGATAAGGTCACATCATCTCTGCCATTAACTATAATTCTATAAACTGCTTAGTTAGATAGTCAGTCTAACTGCCCTTACTATATAATTTTCGGATTACACTCTTTAAATCCAGCAGAGATAGAGAGCACCAAAGAAGCATATAGATTAAAAAAAAAAAAGTGTGAAATTTTGAGTATCTTTTAAAAAGCGGGGGGAGAGAAGGGGGAGGAAGAAAAAGAAAAAAAAAGACTTGAGATAGTCAGCTTGTACAAGAATATTCTATTCATGTATCTGAAGAGGCATCATTGTTTCAATCCATAAGGGTTAAGAAAGTGAAAATATAAATATGCATTAAAATTTTCATGGAAAGTTAATAAAACACCAAAGCAATGTTTTAACAGATATAATAGCAAAAAATAATTCTCTGTAAGCTGACAGGGCACTGTGTAGTAAAAGTAAAAGTTACGGTTACAGCCGAGTACCTGCCTGTTACCATTATCCAACGTAGAAGTGTATACAGGAAAAAGGTAAAAAACTTTTTGGTTATAACACCTGAAGAAGAATACAATGCAGTGTTTTTCAATTGCCAACAGATCTTCCACAGAGAAAATACTTTTTATTTTCTCATTGCCAAGATATTATTAGCAGAAAATCCAAAAAGAAAAGAGATGTACTTGACACTTATCATAATGAATTATGACTGAGGTGCTAAATCTCACTGCTAGTCTCCATACAGAACAGGAATTAATTGATAGCTTTCACACATAAAGTTTTTAAATGTTTGTTATCATTTTGTTTTCATCGGTTGAAAAAAATGAATAGAATATTTGTGTTGATTTTTAAGTTTATCCTTGCAGATTGGATGTTAAAAGAATTAAAGGCACCTAGAATAATTTAGACATACACTGGAAATTTATAATTTAAACATACATTAATGAGCAGCTTAGTTGGCTTGGGGTCTTTTTTTATTTTCAACTCAGAGATATTAAGGTCTTCAAAGTGTCCAACAATTTTTATGAAGCCAACCATGTTCTCAAAAAAAAAGAACCATTATAAAAATTTCAAGGAGAGAAGTCACAGCAAAATATCAAAGCAAATACTTCAATAATTTTAAGTCTCCCAGCAGAGATACTGGAAAGATAATAAGATCTCTGTTCTGCTTCAGTGACCAAACTGACATATTTTACTTAAAAGAAATATAGGAAGGAAGGAGAGAAAGCAAGTTGAGACTGCGTTGGCATTGCGGAGATAGTTATACCTTTAAGAAATTCAGCCACTCACATTTTAATAATTCAGGTCACACTGCCTTATGCAGTTTAAAAGTAGAATTAGTTTCAAAGAATACATATTTCCTCAGAGCTATGTTACATATTTCCTTTTAATGTATCATATTGCAGCAACAGCTGAAATGAACGTCTAGACATCAAAAACAGTCTTTATTCCCACCTACTGCTTTTTTACCTCAGGCATCAAAACTAATGAAACCTATTATCCAGAACACTGACTTCAGTTACCACATTGGCCACTGCAAATATGAAAAAACACTCTGGGACAGGACCAGTTATTCAGCCATTAAAATTACTGAAAATCAATTTCTTGCTGCACACTGCAGAAATACTGATAGATTAAAGCAGGACACATGGGACAAGGAGATTACTTCGAGGGAAGATTACTATGTCAAACTGCTGAGGAAGGGGAGTTACTCATCTACTCAGGATTCATATTCAGAGCAGTACATGTTCCTTCTTACTCTTTGATATTTTGTCTCCTTGTTACCATGAAATATGAAGAATGTGGGGGTTTTTCCCTGTGTAGATACAGTTTTTAAAAACACACAGCCAAATAACTCGAACAAAATCAGAAATTCAATTACTAAAAGCAAGCATTTAATTTTTCATTTTAATTTTTATTAACGTGCCCTTAAAACAGTATTTCAAAGGCCAACTAGCATTTTGAAGCATCATTTCTTCTAAAAAATTGAGTTAAAAGAGTAACAAAGCAATGCAATGGTACATTAATTCTGAAAAACTATATTATACCCATAAAAATCCAATTAAATGCAATGCTATTGATCGATCATTGTTATACTGCCATTGATCACCTTGTAAAAATCTGCGTTTGAAGTCATTAGTGATTAAATTGACTTATTACTAAATCAGATTCAACCCACTTAGAGAGCTAATTTCCTTGCACTGGTTATGATTGTAGGGAAATTGTACTGCTTACTCTTACAGTACTGAGAATTCATCTTGGCTCTCCGTCTCCCAAGTCAACTCATCAGCCAAAAAAGAACCAATACAGAAGAAATGCTCGCTAGAATGCTCCTTTGTGTTAATCTATTGGCAAACAGAGCTTATGTGAAGCGCTGAGAACATGCACTGTACATGCACAGAAACATTTACAATCAATGCCCTACCAAGGTATCCTTCACAGCTCGAGTTCTGCACCACGCTTCCAGGGAAATCAGAATATTAATGAAGACTATCGCTGAAGATTGCTGTTCAGACATGACCCAAGTTTGCATTTCAATGGACCACAATTTCCTATATAAAAACTAACACTTTCAAGCAGAGTTGGCTATGAAACTAGAATTGTTGCACTTCAGAAAGCTAAATAAAACCTTCAAAGGCAACAGCTGTTGAATATCACAGGAATACTACCACGCTTTAATTGTTGCGCATTGAAACAGAAATTAGCATAATAGCTATTTATTGAAAAACAGATGGTAGGTAACTATCTGCACTTACATTATGTTAGTACTACTTAAAGTATTACTTTTATCGCTTCCTCACCCCGAGTAGGTAAAAAATTGTTTTATATAAAATATACATTACATGTTCCATTCTCTCTCTCTTCCTGTCCCATACTCTCACATTCCTCTACTCCCGCATGGTCTCTTTTGCCTTTCCATTGTCACACACCACAATGCAGATCTTTCCAGAGACATTTTCTCAGTATCATGGTTAACTCTGCAACATTTCAAAGGGCACTAGGAACAAACTGGTCACGCAAAATATGTAATCACTTCTGGTTCTTTAGAAGTTCACTTCAAAATATTCCAAAAATCCAGGGGTAATATTTAACTTCTCCAAAACCAAAATTATTATCTATGAAATCAGTATAAACATTTCTGTGTAATTATAGCTCAAGTCTGCTTTCTATGTAGGAATGCAAAACCAGCTATGCCAGAGACCTGAGCAGCTCACTTCAGAGATGTAAGAGATTCCAAATAAAAGAGTTAAGTTTGCTGTGTGGTTTTTGCTTTGCATGCTTTCTACAATCACCAGCTCCGCCCCAAGAAAGAGTGAAATGAACATAAACATGGCACAATTTTTATGCGGTTTACACTGCTTCCTGAAGTAAAGCGGGAAGTTGTTTGCAGTGTGAAACCTGCTCTCGCACACCATAAAACTCCCCCCAAATCCCTGATTTACACTGTTTCATTTGTCCCACCATGTATTTGTGTTAAGCATTTTTATTTTCAAGCTACTTTATATTTCTTTGCAGAGGTATTTCCTATAGATGACAAGCTTTAACCTGACCATAGTGAAAATGGACTAAAAGTTTGGAAAGATTCTCACCATCTTCCTCTAAAGTGTTCAGGGCTAAGGATGCTGCTAAGGAAGAAGTACTTTCTTAAGTTTGCTCCTGGGAGTTTCTAGCATTTCCTCCCACATTTCTAAACTTTTCACTTTGCATTACGTCTCATTTCCCTCTTCAACTCTTTGGTAGAAAGGCATTAAAAAATAGTTTCTCGGAAGAACGTAAAAGTAACCCCCAAAATTTGAAGGAAAATAAGTCTTTTAGAAGTATTACTATGCTTTCCTAATCCCAGGAAACAACCTCTGCTCTCCAAACTTGATTTACTCTCTTCTTCCCCCTTTCAAATCTCCAAGTTTTCTTTATTTCCTCCCATCTTTACTGACCACTTCGGACTTACAGGCAGCACAAGCCTCATTCCACACATCAGCTGCAAACTCCTCACTTCTGCCTTTTGATCTTTCTAGGTTCAAAGAAAATAAAACTATTTTTACATCTGCATCAGTAAGATCTTCCCCTCTGCACTGATAATGCAATGAGAATGTGGACTTCTATTTTTCTTTGCTAAATGTTGTTTTTCATCGATAGCACGTTGAGCGTAGCTCCCCATCCCCTACAGTCGAGGAGCTCTGTTGGAGGTAACAGAATGTACGAGGGCAGTGAGTCTCTTCAAAGAGAAATTAGAGCAAGTTCAGCCATCACCAGAGGAACACAAGGCTTGTTCTTAGGAAAGATACAGTTCATATTAATCCATACTTGGAAAGCGAAAGGAACCAAAAGCCTTTTCTCATTTATAAAGTATGCAAGACGTCATTCTTGACATACAGATAGATCATTTTGGAAAGCGGTACCGGGATGCTTTCTGCCCTCTTCTTGAACACAGGTTTGCCTAAAAAACAATTGCACAGCTGAAGACAGACGATTCCATTTTAAACTGCAATTCTGATGAGCCAAGTCCCTGAAAAGCCTTCCACTCGCCGCTCAAACAGTTGGCCGCCACTCCTGCGCCAGCCCTGGTGAGTAATCCCTGCAGCTGCAGGGGAGAGCGGGGCGCTCGGCAGCAATCCCTCCCGCCCCCCCGCAGCCGGCATTTCTGCGCCTGCTACAATCATCCTAAAGAGCATTTACAGGAGGCTTAGCCCTGGCTAAGGGCACTCTGCAGCGTGACCAAGAGAACATGGAAACACGATTCATTAGACATGCCTGGAGTGATAACAATGGAACCGCTTCTTGCTGCCTTTCGTTTCTTGCATTTCGTGGAGGCGAATGTATTCGCGTTACACAATGAGCACATTTACAGACAGGAAAAAATATAATCATCTTCAAGAAAGCCAGCTTCTTTTTATTATTATTTGCTGCTTTACAACATGCTTGCAGGCTGCCACAGTTTTTAATTGACATGTTAAGATTGTAAATGTAAGAAAGACAAGATCTCCAACCCATCCAAAGATACATTTATAGGGAATTCAAGGGTGTGATGTTGCCCAGTCTCTCCATGATCACGGCTATCTTCCTTCCACCCAGCTAGGCTGTACGTCGTGGAACAAAAAACTGTAATATTTCCATCTCAGTTGTATGCTTATTTAACCAAGTAAATATTTGGTTTTCCATTAGCTAAAATTTGAGTTTACTCTTCTGCATAAAAATTAGCAATTGTACTCATTTTTTCCTCAGTTCACACTTCCTCTTGGTACCACGTCATTACTTACAGCCTCCAGACTACTGTTTTCTTCTTTTATTTTTTTCAACCCAATGGTTATTAGAAATAACAATTTTCATTAGAAAGTCTTCTTTTCCTTAACTTACTTGTAACACTATATTGTGAGAAAACAAGATTTTGATTTGACTAAGGAATACTGGAAAATATTTTTATAGCAGCCTCCCATTTTAAACATACATCATGTACCACAAACACATAACAGCTAAAGGTTATAAGTGTGAACTACAACACTAACTCCATTATACGTAGAACATATTAGTTAAGTCCTCTTCATATTACTTTTTGAAAACTAGAAAAAGAGTTGAGCAAACACGTTTGCTTCTAGTTTATACATCACTTGAAAATAATGTTTTAAAGCTTATTTTACTACTTGTTTTCCTACCGCCCTACTGGAATTCATTATAATATTTCACACAGGAGTGAACTACAAAACTGACTTTGCAATTTGTTTACTTAAAAACTTGCTGAAGCAAAAGTTGAAGCAATTTCAAAAAAGCCTGAACCCCACCCATCAATCACCAGCTATACAAATAGAAAGTAATAGTTAGCAATAGGCAAACACAAATTTAAGATTGCTGGCAGTTTTTCTGAGTAGCAAAGTTAAGCAATAAATTTCAGCTTATAATGTTTATACATACTTTAGAAGCAGAGGGTCAGGCTTCAGCAATAACCTAACATCACTGCAAAAATGTTTACGGTCAGACTTGATGCTTGTAAATGAAGTACTGTATTTTCAAAAGAAAAGGTAAGTTTCCAGACTCTCAGTTTTGATACTACTTTTTGAAAAAAAAATTGAAAAGGCATCTTAAGTTTAGGTATCAAGAACAGCAGAAGTGGTTGAAATGAAGTCTCTTTTTAAAAATGTGGCAGTGCAAACCATTTCCCTCATATACACGTCTTTTTTTGAGAGAACAGTAGACCTTCAAAACCACAGGCACAGAATAAAAGGCCAGAAAAGGCTTCAGAGACAAGACAACCACATTTTTGTCATTTTGTTTGTTCTTTACTGGATTTTAGTGCTCCCCAAGAAGCATGCCAAAATACTTCCAGCTTTTCTGTGAGCAAATGTTTACTGTAGTTCGCCACTATTTAAACTGAAATAAACGTGAAATAACAGTTTTTGTGCAACACCAGCATGTACTGAGTTCTACCAACGACGCGGTCTGATATTTAGGCAGCAGAATGTCAAGCAGGTTTTTAAATATATTTTTGTTATCGTCTGACAGAAAGCCAGCAGAGGGAGCTGCATGTAACCAGTTCCTGGACTCTTCATGTAGGATCTGTTTTTCAGATTAAGAAAAGGATACGAGATCATACATGCTAAAAATAAAACTTCTGAAAAAAAAAAAAACCCACATTCAATAATAAACATATTAGAAGAGGGCAGATTTTGAGTAGGAACAGTTTAATTGCTACTTTTAAAACAAAACCCTCCATATGAAACAGCTTTAAAAGCAGAATAACTTCCTCGAAAAATAATCTAGTCAAAGGGCCCAGTATCAAATCTGTGTAACATCCCTTGAGAAAGGCTACATAAGATGTTTGAAAATGCGTACATCCATTACTTCCGTTGGTTGAACAGATACTTATACATTTTCAGGCATCTTGGATTTTTAACTAGTATTGTTTCACACATTTGGTCTTTCCTGGAAAGTTTCAAAATTTCTGAGTTTTTAAGTTCACATGTAACCAGGCTGCCGCAATGATTAGGGACTGTGCTACACCGAGGTAGTTTTTTTATAATGCTGAGCTTCACTACCGCTACCTGTTACTGCAACTGCTATGTTGGCAGCACCTTTCAACACAGGAAACCTCAACTATAAAATTAATCAATGCAGATGTGCTCAGATTCTTCCTCCCCCTTCACAGAAACATCAAAATGGCAATCAGACAAGCACAATACACGGCACAATAACAATCTAAGCATCTAGACTTTAGACTACCTGAGACCATCAAATATGCACCTTCTCTCATAAACATTAAGGCTGAAAATATATATAAATTATTAATTTAAAGCCAGTCCTGTTCTATACGGATCTCTTCTGTAAAAGATCTCTTTTATGAGAGTTACTGCAAACAGAAGACAGTTACGAGAACGATCCCCCTGATACGCAGGCACTGAGAGGAGCGGCCTGGGAAAAAATGACAACTTTCTATTTGACCAAAAAAGTGACGCAACTTCTGGCTTTTTTGTACTTGGAACTCCTTTTAAAGACCAGTTTTATAAAATTTGAGAAAACACATCTAGGAAAAAAATTCCCCTTCACAGGCATCTCCTGTATTCACTGTTGGAGTTATTTCACACATCCATGTTTCAACAGGAGCCATCTCCCTCACCGCTGTTCTGCAATGCAAATGTAATATGTTGTTCACTTAACAGTCTGTTGCCATGGTTATTAATGTGATGTCATAAATTGTTACATCTTCATTGCAGAAACAAAATGAAAGGGCTTGTAAGCAGGAGAAAAGTAAGAACTCATCTAAGAAAGCATATTTAAGAATAAGCAACTGTTGTACAAATCACAAACAGAAAAAAGACACAAATTCTTATTTTCATTTAGTATTGTTGAATGTTTCTCTATATAAGAACTACCTAAAAGATTACAAATTGCTTATTTAATTTTACTCTTTAATTTTATTGGACTGTTACCTGCACAGCAGACCTCCTCAGCAACAAATATAACAGCACTTCTGTAATTTAGCTTTTCACCATGGTTGAAAACATCTTAGTTGTTTCTGAACTCTCACCTTCAATATCAGGCAGTGGCTAATGATCCCAGCAATGCCTACGTAACTCTCTCCGCCTTTTCCTTTTATTCCAGCTACCTTTGGACTAATGAATTACATTTACGGCATGTGGGCCATGTCAGAAGCATAGCAATTGCAAGTACTTAATTTCTGAAAAATAAGGGTTGCGGACTGCCATTAAAAATTATTACCTACACATATTTCCAAAGTTTTGCTCTCCAAGGACTCCAGGAATAAAAAGTAACAAAATTTGCCCTTGTCATATTAAAACAGTAGTTAAGATTGTAAGTTAATCTACTTTATCTGTAGATATACACAGAGAGAAGGAAAGAATAATTTAGCTTAGAGAAAATTATAAGACAATATAAAGCACACCCAATGTTCACAGTCAATTTACATCTCTTAGAATGAAGAGAATCCAGGATTTCTCTCATTTTCAATTAGGCAAACTGTCTTGTTTAATCTTTTTCCCAAACAGTTTAGCTTTTCTGAAAGTGGATTTAATTAAGGCGAAAGACACACAGTAACTGGGGAATGAATGGGCATTTCTGCCTACTCAGACCTGCTGACCTGCCAAGTAATAAACTACACATGAAGCAGACCACTCACACGATGCAGGGATCACATATACCCCTTCCCTGCCACTGCAGTCACCCACACACCAACGATCCACCCAAAGGTGGAGGCAGCACTTCTGTAAGGAGAATTCTTGCGCTGTCTAACCCACTCTACTACTGTGATGCTCCCCAACTTGCTAGGAAACCGAGTCCCTCCTCAACTTCTGAGTGTTTCCTTTGCCAGCTCAAACAGAGAAAAAAACCCTCAAAACTGGCCTTCGGTTCTGAGGTCTTGCGGCATTTTTATCCAAGTCTACTAGTTCAACGATGAGTAACTCCTCTACTTAAAATGGTATGCAAAGTATTCTTCCCCTTTTCAAATTCACTTGAATTGCATATGCAATGGAAAAAATCCAAGCCCTTCCATTCAAATCGGCCATCCAACATTTACACAAATTCAGACAACAGAAAAGATCTCATCTTTCACAATCTAAGAATATTCTCCCTGGTCTTCTCTGTGGCTTCCACTTCCCCATTCAATCTAATGAGAAGTCTTAGTCTTTTCCTCAAAGTCTCTTAGCTCTCCATCATAATTCATTAAATACCTTTTTGTTCCTATGCCCCCACCCATGTGGGGGGAAGGAACATGCAGAAAGAGGAGAAATATATATAAAAAGAAGTGCTTGCCATTCCAATCTCTCCAAACTCAAATGGCTACTGAATAACTGAAAAAATAGAAAATAAAAATAGTTTCTTGACATCTCTTTAAACGAGAGGTATTCTGTAACTGCAGTTTTACTAGTCTTTGGAAGATGTTCTAACTCCTTGTCTTAACCTGTTTAATTCACTTGCTTATGAGATCTGCTGCTACTAATAAAATACACAATGAACAGTAACCCTCCCAATTGAACAGAAAGCAGAGTCCCTCAGAGCAAGCTGTATTTCTTTGCAATGTTACCACGAGCATCAATTCTACAGCACGTGCACATGTGCATCAGGGGTTCTGGAATAATCTGAACAACTCTGTTAACAAAAGGTCACCTATACACTGTGTTTCTGGTCCTATTTTTAATTCAGTACTTGAAGGGCAAAACAGCCACAAAGCAAATCACCCTGGCTGATGTTGTCGTCTTCTGGATACTGGAAACAAGGCACAGAAAAAGTGTCATATGCAAGAAGGTAACTGGGGGAAAAGTGGGCAGGCCATGGCGCGTTACCCTCCACCTGCCAGCCTTCAGCTCCCAAAGGATGGACAATTTTGCCACACAGATGGATTTGTTTCCAAACTTTGTTTCCAAAAGAAACAAGGAGTGCCACCCATTACTTGTCTTGACTTTCTTTTCTTTGTACTGGTATTTCACTTGTTACCTGTTCCCATTTAGAGAAACCAAGGTTGTAGATCCACATTAATTGCCCACTTTTAAAACATTTCTTGATTGGGACCATTTAATTCGACTCCCAGGCCCTGTAGGTCTCTATTCTAGAAATAACACATCTCCACTGCGGGGGCCGGGAGGCCACCAAACACAGGCACGCCAGCAGAAACTCAGCCATGCAGACAAGCTCTAAATAGTTAAGCAATAGCTACTATATGAGAAATAATATTAAGACTTTATCTTCCTTCAAGGATATTCCTCCTATAGTTCTACATATTTAAGACAGTCCAGGGTCAAAGGGCAATAAAAAGTAGACAAGTCTACAAGACAGCCTTGAACATACAGTATAGCACCGTGCTGAAACATCAAAACCATCAAATGGAACCAAGCATGAGCAAGAGCAGAACAGGCGTTTGAGGAACGTCTGCAGGTTGCAATATGAAGTGCGGAGATCCCCACGCTGCCAGAAATTTGCTCTCGTCAACCCACACCGAGTAGCACCGCACACTCACGAGCTGGCATCTAGCAGCTATTTAGACAAATTCACTCAAGGACAGTGCTATGCACACACAGCCATGCAGCTTCTTTCTGGACTCAAAATGTTTCTGTGCATCTAGCCCTGGGGTTCGCTGCACATGAGAACACGAAATGCTATTTCTAAAAATAAAAATAAAAAAAAAATTAAAATCGAGGTTTTATTTTATTAAAAAAGTGTAATCCTGTTTAAAAACACAGCTATTTAGAAGATTATAGTTCAGTCTACTTGGTTTTTTCCTAATACTTCAGTAAATAACAACCATATATTTATGCATCCTGAAAGAAAGACCTTAGCTGTCAAGCAGAAGGACCTACGCACAGAACTCTTTGCAAAGACTTAATTGAAATCAGAGCTGACACTGTGATCCCAGCAATCTTCGTATGCCCTAAGCCGAAACTCTGTTCTGGCTGACCATGCAGCCCACGTCACCACGCATTAGCTTCAGATAACACTTGCACAGCAGTGAAGTGTTTCGTCCTTTTGTGCTTGCCTTTAGGCCACAGCCCCCTCTCACGTACATCAAACCAACTCCACTGGACACTCCAGAAATTTAACAAGCAAATTCAGGATGCTGACTGAATATGACAGGGAATCTGTGGGATCATTATCAAATACGGGGGGTGGGGGGGAGAAGAAAAAAGAAAAAAAAAAGAAAGAAGAAATCTGTTGTCAGGCTGTTTTAACTGACATTTAGATACTGTAATGGACATTGTAATTTTCCCTTTCTGCCAACAATTTTAATGTCAAAAAGCAAGTACGCATATAGCTATATACCCAAAAGACTGCCTGCAAGAACTGTGGCTGTCCTTCATGTAAGCAAAAATAAGCTGATTTTACATATATGATAAATCTTTCACTTCAGAACGCCTACAACCATATACAAATTCTCACCTACTTACAGCAGAAGCAGAAAAGAAATACTTAATTGACTTTGTCATGCTATGGATGTAAAAAGCAACTCTTAACTACTGCAAACCACATACACACTCCTACGTTGCTAAATAAAAATCACAGCGCTCGAGTTTAAACTGCAAATTAACAATGAAAAAATCCCCATCTGAAATATCACATCAAGTTGGCAGCCCTGCTCAGCTTGATCTCTCTTGGCCAAAGAATTTCACGAGCTTGTAACATTTAAACATAATCTGACAGCAAATGAGGCTTCCAACTGAAAATTACTACAAGGCTGGGTTTTGCTTACTTTTCCCCCCCAAGTAGAATATAAAACAACTGGAAACATATCCTGTTCGAAATTTACTAAATTATATGTTCTTTATCCTGATAAAAAGCAATTATCAAACATAACCAACCAACAGATCAATGATTGACACTGCTGACAATTTTGTTTATTTTCTTTTATTCCTTCCCTCCTTGTTTATTCAATACCCATAGAGCCGTAAGAGGCCTTTGCCTTTAAGCACAAAACATTACAATTACTACAGATATTATTTTGCTGGCATAAGAATCCAGATGCAATACCTTGAAATTTCTACAAAACATATCTAGGTTGTTTAAAGAAGGTAGCAAATAGGGAGATAATCCCAGTGTAATAACTCTGGATGTAATTGCTCTGAGCTACCATCTTAAGCTGTCTTACATAAAAATCATCCCCTGTATCAATCTTTATGCTCCCTACCTTCTGATCACGGCTTTCTATCCAGCTGTATCTCCTGACCCAACTTTCTTGACTATTCAATCCACCATCATCAGTACTACACTGGTCATGCACCTCCTTCAATTAGCTTTTAATATAATAATGGCAGCAATTGTTTCCCATAAACTTAGTTCTACAGACACATGAAGATTGCCTGAGTATTTTGTAGAAAGTATCACATGAGAAGCAAAATATATCTTGATTTCACAAATAATAACCAATATTTATGTTCTGTGATGCTTTTTTTCCCTTATTTATTACATTGAAGCATTAGCACATTCAAATCGCCAATATTCAGCTTCTTTCTAATAACTATTATGAGAGAGGATTTAATGTCTAAAGTAATTGCACCACCTCCGTTTTAGTTGAAAATAAAAAAGTAAAGGTCCCTACTGCTAGCATTTAACCCCTATCTCCAAAACTTACTTTAAGCCATAAAAGTGGTGGGCTTTACCTGTGACTTCAGAAAGGAATAAAAATTAGGTCAGTGGGGGTAATTCTGGAAAACTATTGGTATTTTTCATTTATTTAAATCAATCAAGTTATGAAAAACTACCAGAACCTTGGTGGAAAAGGCATAAAGTTCCTACCTTTAAGCATGAAAAATAATTTCACCACAAATGACTATCTTTTTCAAGACAGAACAGTAAGAGACAGACAAATTATTTAACAAGTAGTTCATTTCCACTAGGATATCTTTCAGCATAAAGCAAGAGATTCGTATTGCAATGGGAAAACAAATTTGATAATGCAGTGTTTTATACCTAAAATTGTTCTCATTCCCAACAAATTCCCAATGAATTGTCAGCAAATCTGTAAGGCAATATATACTCAATGTTCTCACTACTGTCATTTTTTGCATTTCACAAGAACTGTTTTGAATGTCTTTTCTTTTGACAAGATGTCACCATTGCGATGCTATATTTATTCTGCATTTCAAAAAAAAACAAAAAAAATCTACCCCACTCGACTTCCTCTTGGTCTCTGTATGTTTAAAAATGCCTTTTAACATGACATCAGACACAAATTAGTCCAGAAGACTTAAAAGTTACTGCATCATTTCCTCCTGTTCACTGCATACTGCCAGCATTAGTACAAAACGTCTATCACAGCCTCAGTACCGCTGCATCCACTGGGGCCAACAGCGGCGTCCAAGACAAGGTTAAGGACAATATTTAGCACTTACACGTACACAGCAACCTTGTAAGCTGTCCTCATACTCAGACTTTATTACGTTGGAAAAGTAAGATCTTAATTACAGTATTAACTGACAGCTTCTCCTTACGCCAACCATTACCGAAGCACAGAACTATTGAGATGACTACGCCCTCTCCCTGTCCTGCATCCCCAGCCAAGGATACCTTGAATCAACAACATTAATGTACAAATATTAATTTACATCAGAGGTTCAGGGAAAAAAATCATATAATATATGAACATTAATATTAAAAAGATTATACTGGAGGCAGATATTCATGAAATACAAATAGATTAAATCAGCATTTGGGTCTTTCAAGACAGACAGACACAGCCCCTCCACGCCGTTTCTGTGCATCAGGAGTCCAGGTTCATGCTTCACGGCTGAAGTTTCCTTCAGAACAGCACGGGGTGTCACTGTGTCTGTCAGTAGGAGACACTGCTCTCTAACACTAAACTGGATAAGTAAGTAAGATGACAAAATTAAAGTCCTGGCAAGATTAAGGAAAGTTTCTTTGAACTTGTTGCTTAATTCTCAGCAACTCTTATTTACAAGAAGTGACCATTTCACAACCACAGTGACTCCTTCCTGCAACAGCCACAGCCCAATACTGTCCACAGGGCAACAGGAGTATTGTTGAGATGACTGGTCCCCTTACAAACCATCATGAAATGATCTAGTAAATGAGAAAAGAATTAAAGTACGCGCTTAAGTGACATGCCGAAGAACAGGATTCCTTACATGCTTTGCTGAATGTACTAGAAGAATATTTTGGAAGTAGAGATTACAGAAATACAGGAGATGCTATAGTGTGCAAACAAGTATTTGTAAATGAGTTAATTTTGGTAAAAGTTACAAAATCAAATAAACACAAGCTTAACCAAGAGGAAAAAAATGAATTAACTTTTCATTTGCCGTATTTTTAAACTACAAATTAAGAAAGAGAAGTGGGAGTGACAGGCATCATCCCATAGCTGTTTAATAAACTCTTATTTCTGTGTATCAAAGGAAGATGTGCATGTGTGTATATATTTTTTTTTTTAAATAGAAAGGGTCTTAGACTCTTCACCACCCTTTAAAAACATTAGATCAATTTTCAAATAAATTCATTATTCAAGAAAATACTATAGAAAGCTCCACAAACACTTTTAAAGACAAAATTAAAAAAAAAAAAAAAAGAAAAAGAACTAACATAATGTATTACGTACTCACGTACTCATAATGCTTATGAATTGTACCTTCCAAACTCTTGAGATATTCATGTCAAACAAGTGCACACTAAAACCTTGGAACACGTAAAGGCTTTTCAGTGGAAGCTGTTAATTTAGTACTGGCTGGCTGCCCAGTGGATACCAGAATACATTTTAATCCAAACAACAGAATGGGAGGGAGGAAGCTCAAAAGCAATTTCAAATCTATCAAGATTGAAATATTACCTCAATACAATAACAACATTTTCACTTTGGGAGTTCTGCCAAAAAAGAATAGTTACCCTACAGTAACTATTGCTCTTTGGTACGTTATTTTTAAGCAAGAAGCCCCTGTAGGAGTACACCTACCTTATCTACACTAGCCATCTTTTCAACAGCTACAAATACAAGGTAGTATTCAACCTCTGCAAGAACCACAGACATATGTCAGAAGGATCCCACTGCAGCTTGCTGACAAGAAGCATCCTTCCGTGACGTTACTGGTAAAGAACTACGGATTCACCAGTCAAAAAGGTACTGGAATACTCTTCTCTTGACCTTGACATATGACCCAAGAATTACCATCAAAGAACACAGTCCTACTTGCTATTTCAGACTTTTAGATTCCTGAAACAAGCTGAGTAAATTTTGACGCCAAGTTGTGAAGTCTCAGTGTGTGTAATAGTTCGGTACGCTAGTCAGCTAGAGACAGAAGAAATTTCAACACCTCTTTGATATTCCTTAAAATCTACCAAAACCATTGGCTATACAAACTTGGCACCAGAAGCTAAACAGTAAATTGGAGAGAGACAGTCAATCAAAAAAATAACGATGGGAGCCAAGAGAATCAAGATTGCTGCCACTCTACTCCTCATGCCTCAGCCGACCAGGCAGCACAGGCTGCAACCACGCCCCAACAGGCACGAGCATTAAGTGTTCTGTCACACAAAATCACCCCAAGTGTGAATAGCAAAACATACAGTAAGAAGAGATTCACGTAACAATGAAACGAAAGGCGCTTGCAATTATATTTGCAAGGTACAATTCTTATTTGCATCTCCCAGTTTAATTCAGTTTAACTGATTGCCGTTTTTAATAGCTAAATTAGTCAGCAGAAAAAAAAAAACCCCAAAACTGAGAGAAAAGGTTTAGGATGAGTATGCTGTTGTAGGGGGTGTACATTTATCTTTTCATGACTATTAGAGAGGTTTTGCTGTTCATGGATCAGTTATTTATAGCTCATCTGGGCAGCATCCACATCTTTAATTCCATAACAGCTTCCCTTGCCTTTTGAATTAAAAATTGAACTTTACTCCAACTGATTCTCAAGGGGAAAGCATTAAATGTGCCACATCCTGTTCTTTGTTTCAAAGCAGCAGTGTGAAATAATGTAAAGAGCTAACACAGCCCTGATGATTACTGCATATTTCATTAAGACTCCAACACTCTTTGTCCCATTTAAAGGCTGACTACATGCTTTTGGCCATACGGAGTTAGTTAAGTAGGTCCTGTGATTACTACTTAGCAAAACCTACAACATACAGATTCTCAGACAATTCTCAGTATTATGATTATTAAACTTCCATTTTTTAAAACCTTAAAAAGTAATCAACATATCTAGGATGTCAATAAGCCTTGATTTTTCAAAATTTATTAAAAGACGCAACTGATAATATAAGTAGGACTCACAACAAGTAACCGAACAGAGGTGCAATGTGCTGTATTTATTTTTGCATATAATTTTTAGTTGGTGTGGGGAAACATACTACTTCAAAGTCAGAAACTAGCAATCTTTTATACGGCCAAAATACATGGCTGATAGGTATACATGTTTGTGACGGGTCACCTAACCATGAGCTGCTGTAAACTTAGTTACTTTTGTTGTCTGTCTTCTGCCTAGAGCTTTCAAACAATTCAGTTTCACTGGATCACTTTTTGGCTCTGTAACATGGACAAATGTTAAGTCACAGATGAATTCGTGACCAAAAAAATTTCATCTGGAGCCTTACAAGAAACTGTCTGATGATTCCGTTCCTGCAGCCGAGCAGCAGCCCCGAGTCCGTCCCAGTGACATACCACCAGTGTGACTATCCACTCCACAGACAGTGACATCATTTTCCCCTGCTCTCTACAGACATGCATCACTGCAAGACTGTTTATTTTGACTGTCCAGATATATTTGATTAATTAGATAACATTTGTACAGCATCTGGGAAAGACACTGTTAATAATGCAACCCCTGTGACAATTACATTTAAGTTTACAATGGCCCTTTTAAAAGCAATCATTTCATTTTGCTCACGCCATACAGCCTCAGAGGCAGCTATTCACAGAAAGCTGCCCCGCGGGAGAGGCTTTCCCGCCTGCCCCACGCGCATAGGCCTTTGCCTAGAGAGACCAGATGACATCTACAGGCAGTTGTCAACAGAAAGAGGATCTGCTGAACCAAGGTAATCTTTCTGAAGTCTTCGGCATGGCTAATTTCATAAATTAATCCTGATCATTTCTCAGGACACGCTGAAACCACTCATTCCCTCTCCTTCCAAAAAACAGATACAACTACTATTTGCTGCTGAACTTTGTAGTCAAGAGTTTGCTAGTCCAAGGATACAAAGCAAACTATAGTCTAGACAACAAAAAAAGAGTTAATAGATAAAAAGTCTGGAAATGCCAAAGACCACCTTCACCAAAATTTTTCACTTCTTATCCAGAATTTCTTCTTTTCTTCCAGAACCACTTCTCTCCCTTTAGCTTGCCTCAAGTACTGACATACCTACCAGCTAATGCCAGTCAACCTCCTATTCCCTATCCTTTAATATCAAGCGCTCAAGTCTAATACATTTTTTGCATTTATGCTCATAGCAAGAGCTCTTACTCCCAACAGCCCAAAATAGATGTTACATTTGGCTACATAAGAGAAAGTAAGTTTTAAGGTGATGGAAAAAGGAGATGAGGAACGAGGCACAAATGCAGAACGCAATTTTCACAGGGCTCCGTCATCCCCTCCCTTCTCCCCCGTAGGATAAGCCCCCAGCGTCAGCATCCCGACACCGTCCCCTAGCTACGCCAGGCTCAAACCTCCCCGCGTTCTGCAGCAACCCTCGGGTGACTCAGGGGAGTCAGAGGAGGAGAAAGAAAAAAATCTCTCGCTTCCTCAAGAACCTGAACAAGGAAAACTCCAGAACAGAACAGTATCGAACAGAAGAAAAACACCATCTATAATTGCCCATATACACAGAGTTGAAATAAATAGGTTTTTTAATCTCATTAATTTCAATGTAACTTACAAAACTTGAAAAATTAACATTATAACATCCCAACATACGTTAATCAGCATGCACAACACATCATAATCCAGTAACCGTGGTTTAGGAACAGCCCGTTTTCAAAAGTTGAAACGAGAATCTGATTGTTTAACCATGGAGGATTCCTGCACTGTTCTCACTCTGGCAGGTTGTTGATAATATTAATAGAGGATAATTAAAAATCTTGGGTTTAGAGTTAAAGATGTTTTTATTAGGTATTACAACATGATGGCTTTCTAGCCAGCAAATCTTGTATTTCTTTTATCTTGTTTATTCAGGCCAGAAGACCTATAAAAGCAAGAAATCTGAAGGTTTCATTTTAAAAGACAGATTTTTATTTTCTTTTTAAATTTAATGTGTATTATGTCCAGTACAATGGATTTTGTGCTAACTACCTGCAGAACTTCCTTTTAAAGATGGGTTACAAAGAACAGAATTTACATTTTCCAAAATGCAGTTCAACTGATGTCATTTTCAGAGAAGTAGGTGGGATTTTTTTTATTTATTTCACTCTGTTCAGCCTACCCAAAATGTCTAAAGAAGAGAAAGTTCTCCAAAATTATTCAATAAAATCAAATTAATCATGAATTATATTGACGTATGTCAGGTGTTTTAATACCATCTAATTTATATCAGCATATATTCTCCTTTAAATCATTTCCCTGAAAGAGGTTCAGTGATGTTCTATTACTTCATCGCTTATTATAGTCCCAGTATTATAATGGGTATTTAAAAGCAAAAGTAAAGAATTTTATGCAGAAAAACAACACTTACAGCATATGCAAAAGCTAGTTTAAGAGCAGGCACAGAATTAGCTATACAGATATTTTTTCAAGTTTGACAGTTAAGCCTTCTGTGCTTGTCATGCATATGCCACATTAGAAAAAATAATATTCTTATGTAGTAGTGAACACATGTTTATTTAATGGCATCTGCCCAGAGGGATGATATATTTTCTAGTTAGCATTCACAGAACTGTTTCTCTCAAACCAAATCACGTTTGAAATATCTAGGTTAAAACTGATCTGGAATGGTTTGATTTTTCAAAAACAAGACCTTTTTAACTTCTTAGAATTCATCCCCCCCCTTTTTTTTTTATACATAGCTGTGGTTATGATGCAGCAAAATATCCACATCTGAGAAGAGGGTGAGTAAATTAAATAAAAATATTTTTAAAATATTATAGCATTTATGAACAGAAAATCTAAGTATTTTCAGAGAAAATATTGGGAAATTTTATTCTGTCAGTTCCCCAAAACCACATTGGCTATCCTGATCTATCTATGTCTTTAAGCTAGAGCCACAAGGAAATAGAAACTAATGCTTCAAATAAAAACAGTTTTCCTTGGTTTTGCCTTGCATTTGTGGGAGTTTTTTCTGAGGGTTTGATTTTGGGGGTTTTTCTTTATGTGGGGTTTTTGTTTGTGGGTTTGGTTTTTTTTTTTAAATAAAGCAATAGAATATTTACTACTTAGGGTATTTGTTAAAGGAAATAATCAAAATGGAGAAAACAAAGCTTGTTGTACAAGACTTATTCCTTTAAAAGACAAAGAAAAGATATGAAGCAATGGAACAGGCCCTGAAGATAAATGAGAAATTCTGTCTTTTATTCCTTTTCCTCTTGTTCACAAAGTGATGACTTTAACTAAGTAACTCAATATTTGTGCTTCAGCACCATCATCCACAAAGACCAAACAGTATGAATTCATTCATCTTAAAAAGCAAAAGACACCCCCCCAACCCTTCGCATCTATGACTAACACACACCTGTAAGAGACTGTAGGTATTAAAAATGTGATGGGATCACACAAAAAATTGGAAAACAAACTAAAGTATTTGTGTCATTAAATAACAGATTCAAATTTGACTGAAATAAGTTATAGGAGCCCGAAGCACTGTCAACTTCTGTGCTCTGCGCCGATGGTCATCCTTCACTCTGTTCCATTAGTAGTACTGAACAGCACACGAAATGGCATCAATCTGAGCGAGCTGCTAGGCTGGACAGCTATCTAACTTTACACTTAAGATTTCTGCACCAATTCTCAGCCAGCTCAAAACCAAGTGTACACGTGTAGCTACTGGTGGAGCAGAGGGGCTTTCTGTTAAGCAAAACACCAGTCCTCATTCAATGAAACACAAAGGTGTCTGAAAATTCAGTTTAGAGCAATTCAGAAGATCTGTGGTAAGGAACATTTCTGCACAAACCACCACCAATTATTTCAAACTTTGGATGGAATAAAAATTAAAATAAACCTAAAAAAAAAAAATTAGAAGATTTGGGTCTCCTCCTCTTTCTATTTTTTTTTTTAAATCTGCTTATGTCATAGAAAAGAAAATAGTTACTCTCTTATGAAAATACCCTAAAACATGTCCTATCATCAGGCAAAGTGATTTACATTTACTGTACTAAATTCCTTACATGAATTTCAGACACACCCTAAATCGAGCTACACTCTAGCTGTTCTATCTGACAAATCAGTCAGAAAGCCAATGTTCAACAGTATGACCACAGACTCAAATGCCGGCCGTTCCTGTTCTGGCTCTCTTCCAGAGGCAGTAAAAAAAGCAACTACAGATAGCTTCTGGATCAGGAGCAATAAAAAAAAATTCTGAGTGAGCAGAAATCATCTACGTATTTATGTGCGCACACGCAATCTAATAATGGCTGCTATGCATGCCACCCTGGCAAACGCAGGTGGAATTACATACCTTGCCAGAGGTGTGGACTATAATTTGCTGTTGATTTAATCTGCATGCAGGTCTGCTAAAATTATGACTGCAAATTTCAGAGAGATGCATAACCCTCGCCAGCCAGGACTGGCTGCTCTGCTCAGGGCAGCTGCACAGCATCCAGCTCTTCGGGAACACAGGTACTGCTCCCGTGCTGGTACCTAAAGAAGCCACATAGATTTATCCCAAGTGTCACATATGACAGCTTAGACCCCTACTTACACTTAAACCCAGGTATTTTTTTCAGGACCTCCCAGAATTTCACATTATATATTTTTAACGATTCACATCTAAGATAGTTTTCCTCAGGGAGCACAGAAAACTTTGATTCAATAGTAATAAAGGTACTGAAACACATTTCAGGCATAGCATTAGGAAAACCACAGTGAAGAGTTTCTGTTTGAACTTTGTATAAGCACTTGAGTCTCCATTCTTCTTAGTTTGGCGGCTGCCACGCTGAAGGCCCTCAGGGTATTTCAAGGTCTACAACTTTACAGCTTAATATCCGTGTCACAGCACAGGCTGAATATGTATTCTGTCACTTCGTGTGACATTTGCTCCCTGGCTTCTACAGCCTGACCCCTTCTCTCTATTCATTTTTTCCTCCCCCTATTTCTCTTCCATTCTGTCATTCCCACTTCTTCCTCAAACTATTTTTCAGCTTCTATCAGAATTTGCAAGCACGCAGACCTCTTGTGACTTGCAGTCACTAACAGTGACAAAGATGAGGGCAGAAAAGCACATCTGGAGGCAAGGGGGAAGGAATTAGCTGTTTCTTTTGGAAGTAGATCAGATTCAAATTAAGATAATCCTGAAAACACAGCTGTAAGCATCTCCTTCTAGAGGCAAGAGCACCTAAGATTTCCAGTATCGCTCAGAATATAGGCTTAAGGGGAAATAATTTTCTGGAAATAGAAAAGAAATTGCGTAACTATTGTTTAAACAGAATTTCTGCGATATACATGACTGTACATTAGGGTTCCCATGCCGTAAACAACATGTCCCTGTCTAAAACATCTAAACAAGCTACACATGTAACACATATAGTAATTACAAATACAAGGTCGTGTTTCTGTATAGCCTAAAGGGCTTAAAAACAACTGCATGAATATCTAAAACATTGTAATCCTGTTTTGGTGGATTGCTGCAATGCATAAATAACTTTTCTTCATCGTATCCACAGAGGCCTAAAAAGGGCATTTTATGTTATGACATTTTCTAGTGCTTTGTAAGAACAAACTTCATATTTCTACTGTTACAAGGAGAACAAAATTAAGCAACAAGCCAGTCTCCCCCTTGCTTGTTTGCTCTGCCTTCCTCCTGGAAAATACAGCACATTGCGCAGAGGTTGCTTCAATGACAGTGATTAAGAGCTAAACGCTCTTGATGGGTAAAGGAATATCACAACTTTGGAACAATTCCTTCCCCTTTATCAATATTAGGCTGGAGAATTTGGGGTTTCTGTCAATTTTGCATTATTTCATATCTTTTTACTGCTAATGCAATAATAGATTTATTATGAGCTATAAGATACATCATGTATTTCAGATGGATATCTGAAGCTGAGATGTTTGTCATCCATAAATTAATCTTTCAGAGGTTTTCAGGGATGAAATAGAGAAACAATAAGCCACTGAATAAATGGGGATTTAATTCCCTTACCCTCTCATCTTCCATTACTCAGAGAACACTCAGAATGAGAAAGTCTATTTGACAAGAATTATCAACATATTAAACACACACAAAAGCCATCCATCCTAGAAGTGATTCTCCAGAAGTGACCACTAACTGTGATTAATTTACACTAATTTGTAGTTTAAGGAAAGAAGATACTGATAAAATAATGGTTCTCTCACTACTAAAAATATGAAAATGGCGAAACATACATAGAAGGCAGACAGCAACAGAGATAATACTTCACAATTGTGTGCAAATCAAAAGCTAAACTGATAAAAACACAAAATTGTAGTCTTTGTAATTCTCCTATTCCACCTGAGAACTGCTAGCATTCCAGTTACTGTCAGTGATATTTTTAAAATGTAACTACATTCTACATCTTCACCTCTTTAACCATGCTTTTTGTTTTCTAGAC
The DNA here is from genome assembly GCA_013400755.1 of Pelecanoides urinatrix. Taxonomy (NCBI): domain Eukaryota; kingdom Metazoa; phylum Chordata; class Aves; order Procellariiformes; family Procellariidae; genus Pelecanoides; species Pelecanoides urinatrix. Next base: position 81,892 of record VZTQ01011644.1, read on the forward strand.
CTTAAGAGAATACTAATTGCTTAAAATGAAGGAGCACTGTCTACCTCTTCCAACGTGCATGCAAACATGACTAGTTATGAAAATTACAGATTTGTCTTTTTAATTTTTTAACCAAACACAGTATCAACTTGGTAGGTAGTGCTTATTTTTTGCAGCTGCTCAAATTTACTTCACCTAATGAGGAAAAAGATCTTAGATGTTTTATTAGGTTAGTCTTTGTATTTTTTTCATATGCATGTCATATTTGCTGAAAAACAAAACATAATTTCTGATTATTTATTATCCTTCTGAAACCGTCTTCCATCCCAAGGGCTAACCTGATTTTGATATTAAAGATCATTCAGAACCACTCCACACATCCAAGGGCTTAAAAGAGTTGACAGCCACTAGCTGGTGTGCACTTTCTTTCCTGGAGAGCAAAAAGTAATTGTCTAATTTAATTGTGGCTTCCCTGCATTTTGCTATAGGAATAAATGCATTATTAGTAAGATCTGAAACATGTCTTAAGTCGTCATTTAATCTACATCTGCACCACTAAAAAGTGGAATACTTATAAGCTCAGAAGCAATTCACAGATTCCACATAAACTTAATTCTTGAACTCCATAGTGACTTAGAAGTGTCTTATCCTTCCACTTAAACAATAGTTTTAATTATTAAATTATTTTTGGTTATTAAATTAATTTTGGTGGTTGTTAGGCAAACATGCAACAATTCCACCTACAATCACACCAAAAGACTGCTTACCTCTTGCAGCCAGCTATACAACCAGGTGCCATTAAGCAAAGAGTTTTAGGCAAGTTTCAGGTGATGTTAAATTAGAGCAAGAAAATAATGGCTCAAGTGTTTATATCTTTACCCTTTCACTAGTGCTGCAATTCAAACCTATCATTTATGTAGGCACATACTATTCAAATTAGTTTAAATTTATAGGTTATTCATGTACTATTTTGAGGTTTTGCCATCATATTTCCTTTGTGTTTTCTACTCCTTAACTCATGAAATTCTTTACAGCCTTTTCTGTAATCAAAAGAAGATATATTGTAGACACCACCCATGGGTCATAAAACAAGTGCAACAATTGTCTCAATCTATAGAAATATTCCCTACATATCTCATCTAAAGCTCACCTACAGAAAAGAGATAAATAAACAAACAGCAAATCATCACCACTATCTCATGCCACTGTGTTCATCCAAAATTCTTTTAAGTGTGAGATTGAGAGGCATCATTACCCTAACTTAAATTTTCAGCTTTGCCCTACCTTAGGTTCCAACAAAACAGGCACACCGCTCGCCTTTTACTGTATTTCAGTGGAGTTTCACAATGCTACATTACAGCTATAATGAAAAACTGATTTCAGGAAACAAAATTGGTAAAGAAAGCTGAAACGGAGAGAGAAAAATGGTCTAAGCCCTCATATAAACATTATGTGTGCTGACTGTGTTCTATGCTTTTGGAATGGGAACCCCACTTTAAACACTATTCACAGTACCACCTCCAAGTGCTTTTTGGAAGACAATCAACACATTCATGAAAGTAAAGGGATTTTTTTTTTTTTTTAAATCAGGATATACTAATTCTGAATGTTTCAGAATTCTTTGGAGCTGTTCTGTGGGTCACACCAACAACGTAAAATATCTTTTTTTTTGTTTTGTTTTGTTACCCTTACCTAATTATAAAGTCACCTAAATTTGAAGTTGAATGCACTATACCTATATAAAGTATACTGATCTAACTTTTTTTTTAAAATAGTTTATATGCACATTATTAGTAATTTGAATTTGAAACACAGCCCTCCTGTAAGGGAGGGAGTATCTTGTCTTTTTTTATTTTTTTAATTGTGAGGAGGAACATAAACAAAAAGAAGAACGAGACACGCCACAGCTCCTTCTGGAAGCTGGCTAACAATGAAATCCAACGTTTCTTTAGTTTTAAGTCTTGTGCTTTACCCAACAAACCATTCCAACTTCCTCCAAGGCACAAAAGGATATACAAGTAACCACAGACTTTAGCAAAAGCTTTCCTAAGCTATTTTATCTATCTAGCATAGCAATGTGGATCCAAACTTGACTCCAGCTTTATTTGCACATTTGGCCCCTAGAAAGCACACTGCCTACCAGAATCAAATCTAGGCACACCACCTTCAGCAGATTTTAATCACAGAAGAAGAGATTAAGGCTTCATCCTTAGATTCTTTCCAGTTACCTCAATAGAGCTGAAATCAAACAGCAAGAAATAGCAATTCTGGCAACAGCTCCAAGTTTCCCTCTACACAACAAATGATCTAAACTGTTTCTGAGGTTTTCTTACGGTTTATTCCAAGCATGGCTCCAGCTTTCCTGACCCAACTTCTCTGATAGTTTTTACTGCTTCTCTAAAATAAACACACCATTCACTAATCAGTACTCTTGCTTTTGCAATTGCAATGTTACTTCATGGGAAACCTTTCACCTTGCCTGGTGCAGCTTTTGCTCAGCCTTTCCAAAACCTCTATGTTTTGGGTAGCTGCAGATCCAGTTTTATTAATACATAAATATGGTTTTATTTAATCTTGCCTTCACTTAAACTCTGGGGCTGCTATTACATAGCTTGATTATCATTGGTAGTGAATTTCAATAACTTTTCAACGCCAAGACGTGTGCCAAGCAATCATACTGTAGCTAGCAAACCATTTTTCCTCAGATACTCAATAATCTGTCGGAAAAAAAGGAACAACAAGTTCTGGCCCATAGAAATTGGTAAAAAAGTTGTTCAACACAACAAAGCCAGGACTTGACTTTGTGTATTAAAAAGATACTATGCTTGTGCTTTCATGACTGAATGTAGGTATGACAGGATGAACTGGCCTTTAAAGATAAGACAGGTTAAATCCCATTTCTGCCTAATTAGCAACTTCCCCAACAGCAGGCTTTGGTTTCAGAGTACAAAATCGCACGATGGACCTTTATATGATGATAGTTTGGAGGAAATATTTTCCTAAAAGAGGAAGCAGATAACATGCTAAAAAAAAAAAAAGCTTGATTATATCTCAGAAATTATTCACTCCCTCTTACCAACTTCCTCTAATTTTCTAAAACATAATTCCTAGGTGGAGAATGGATTACTTGGCATGTCAGGCACCCGGGATCTCGCACAGGCAAATCCTCACCACCACCAAAACAGCACACCTCCATTAAGAATAAGGTCCCCTCAAAATATCTTACTTATTAAAAAGGTTCCATTAGAAAGTCACAGAACATTCTGATGTTCAAGTTACAATACAGAAGAGGAAGGTAGCAGGTAGCTAAAAGCAGCTACAGCATACATTCTCACAGAGAAAAAGAGAATCTAACAAAGCACACACATCCCTGTCAGGCAGATGACCAAGTAAAATCCGTAAGACAGCCTAGGACTGGCTCATGCATTTAGTTAGAGAGATTTGTCAATGCCTCGAGTCTTTTAATTTTGATGCCTTTTGTACAACTCGGCATAAAATACTCTTTTTGTTCAATTTACATCATCTTGAGCCTTGACTGCCATATTTCAAGAAATTACAATTCTAAATTCAAACAGAAAGCAACTCTGGCCCATTAAAAAGGAAGAAAACAAGTATGAAAGGATAGAGAGATGGCAAATGCTGCGTTCTTCTTTTAAGGCTGTATTACAGAATGGTAACTAAATGCTTTTCAGGTTTATTGGGTTTGCATGGCCAGGTTTTGGTAGTGGGAGGGCTACAGGGGTGGCTTCTGTGAGAAGCTGCCAGAAGCTTCCCCTATGTCCGACAGAGCCCATGCCAGCCAGCTCCAAGATGGACCCGGCCGAGCCCATCAGCGGCAGTGGTAGCCCCTCTGTGACAACATATTTAAGAAGGGGAAAAAAAAAACCCTGCACAATTGCAGCCAGAGAGAGGAATGAGAATATGTGAGAAATACAGCCCTGCAGACACCGAGGTCAGTGAAGGCGGGGAGGAGGTCCTCCAGGCGCCGGAGCAGAGATTCCCCTGCAGCCCCTGGTGAAGGCCACGGTGAGGCAGGCTGTCCTCTGCAGCCCGTGGACGTCCACAGTGGAGCAGATCTCCACCTGCAGCCCGTGGAGGAACCCACACAGGAGCAGGGGGATGCCCGGAGGAGGCTCTGACCCCATGGCTCCTGGCAGGACTGCGGCCCCGTGGAGAGAGGGGCCCAGGCTGGAGCAGGTTTGCTGGCAGGACTTGTGATCCCGTGGGGACCCACGCTGGAGCAGGCTGTTCCTGAAGGACTGCACCCCGTGGAAAGGATCCACGCTGGAGCAGTTCGTGAAGAACTGTAGCCCGTGGGAAGGACTCGTGTTGGAGAAGTTTGTGGAGGACTGTCTCCCATGAGAGGGACCCCACGCTGGAGCAGGGGAGGAGTGTGAGGAGTCCTCACCCTGCGGAGGAAGGAGCGGCAGAGGCAACGTGTGATGAACGGACCTCAACCCCCATTCCCTGTCCCCCTGTGCCACTGCGGGGGAGGAGGTAGAAAAAATCAGGAGTGAAGTTGAGCCCGGGAAGAAGGGAGGGGTGGGGGGAAGGTGTTTTTAAGATTTGGTTTTATTTCTCATTACCCTTCTCCAATTTTATTGGTAATAAATTAGACTAATTTCCCCAAGTTGAGTCTGTTTTGCCTGTGGTTGGTAACTGCTGAGTGATCTCCCTGTCCTTGTCTCGACCCACGAGCCTTTCGCTATATTTCCTCTCCCCTGTCCAGCTGAGGAGGGGAGTGACAGAGCGGCTTTGGTGGGCACCCGGTGCCCAGCCAGGGACAACCCACCACAGCAGGGTATAAGAAGGGGTCCGAGCACACTGCATCACCACCGACGAATGTTCAAACTGCTCTAAATAGCAAACCGGATGTCTCAGTTCAGAGAACTTTAATTTCTTTAAGACTCAAATACTGGAAGAAAAATGTTTCTACCTCAGAAAACAAGCTGAAATAGAAGGGGGAAATTTTCACAAAACAGAAGCTGTGTGGCACAGAGAGCACTACGTAGAGAAATTCTATTCATAATATTAATTTGCTTATTACGTCCAATCTCAGAAGATCAACCTTGTATTAAGCCAGAAAACAGGCAGCTTCTTCCTGCAGACAAGGCCTGCATCTACATCTATTCTGGGCCAGTTAAGTCCTCAAGTGACATGTTGGCTTCCAAAAATACTTTAAGCAAAGGAATCACAGAATAATTGAGACTGAAAACCTTGAGGCCAACCTCTGTAACCTCCCTGGTCATAACAGAACCAAATCATAAGTTAGGTAACACTGCTCCCAGACAAGTCTGGAGTATCTCCAGTGATGAAGATTCCACCACAACTTGTTCCGGTGTTTGAACATCCTTGTCGGAAAAAAAATTTCTGATACCTAATTGAAATTTCCACCCATTTGTGATAACTTGTTTCTGTTGTCTTCCATTTTTCTTGGGTACACACAGAGAAAGAGTCTGCTTCCTCCTCCTCCCACAGAGCCACCCAGCAGCTAGCCAGAAACAGCAACCAGGTCCTCCCTTCACCTTCTCTTCTTCAGGCTGTAGAGAACACAGCCCCAGCAGCCTCCCACTATGGCACGTGCTCTGGCCGCCTTCTGCTGGACTCACCCCAGTCCGCCCATCTGAGGAGCTCCATACTGAACCCAGTACCCCAGACGCTGTCTCACCAGTGCCTAATAGGAAGGAATAGTCAATTCCCAGAGCAGTAGGCAATTATCCATAGGGCATTGCTACTGATTCAAATTCAACTTGTAACCCACCAGGACCCCAGATCATTTTCTACAAAGCTGCTTTGTTGTCCCCAGGCTGTAATGGTCAGTGCATGACTTTATTCCATCTCAGGTGCAACATTTTGTATCAAATCCAATATTAACTCTCAAGAAACAGCACTGCTAACCCAGAATGCCAATTGGACCTTGAACCACTAACCACTTCTCTCGGAGCCTAGCAGCTCTGCCACTTCTCCACTACAGAGATTAAAAATATTCAAATAGCAGGCATAAGTTTGTCCAAGTAGAGTCCAGAAGATGGCACTGAAACCAGAAAATTCAAAATTCTCTAAATCCCGTTGCCCCTTTAGAAGGCTCACTCCATGGTCTTCCCAGCTTTTTAAACCGGCCCAGGCTAGAATTGTCCAGTAAGAATATAATATTCCTTTCATGTCATGCTACTGCAACAAACAAATCTCCTTCCACCATACAAAAAGTTATATATGCTAATATATGCTAACAGTTCAGTAAGCTAACCCTCAGAGCTGAAAACCTGTTTCAAGAAGAGGTAAACTTCAAAACATTTATCAAAAAAAAGCTTTCCATTGAAATACATATTCCCAGACATGAAAGTAGCACAGCATAGTACACTGCAAATGGGCTCAACAGAAAACTGAACCAAGTGCATCCATTTGTCCGTAACTGACGGACAAGATGGACTTGTTACGGAGAAATCCTCTTTTCCTTAGAGAAGATAAAAAAACCAGACAGACTGTACCAAACATATTACATACTGCCAGTCTTCCTGGTTCTAGAACGAAGGAAAGCTGTGTATTTCAATTCTTCCAACGATTATTTTCAAAACCAACACTTCAGTATTTTAAAGAATTTATACTATAATTTTATTAATAGGTGGCAAATACAAATTATGGTAGACTGAGTGACACAATAGTTATCCTATCACTGTAGATTCTACTTCGTAAGAAAACAGCCAGTGTGAAATCTATCTCCATGCACATTTTTGAACATTTTGTGCTCAAAGAAAAGCAGAGAGAATGCTATGGTAAATCTAAAGTATGTCACATTTTGTGTTTGTGTGTGTATATACTCACAATGCCTATGATTAGGGCAAATTCTTATATTTACATATGCATATGCATGTAGCTACACATGCATATTTCAGAGAATTTGTTCTAATCACACAGGGTGTGTAGAAATGAGTAACTGTCATATAAAATCTGGAATCTGTTACCGATCCAACTGTTCCACTTAATCAAAAGCAAAGAGACTCCTAAGAGCTCTCTTGCTGCTTCTGACAGCCAATTTCCCAAAGAAAGAGCAACTGTGCTAACAGATCTTAATAATTCACAGGGCCTGGAGAGCTTTTGCTTAAAAAAAAGGGAAGGAGGGAGGGAGGCTTTTCTTTTTGACAAAAACCAGCAAATGGCCTCTTGAAAACAGCAAGAAAAAAGTCTGCCCTGCCTACATGCGAGTCTGCAGAACAGGAGAGTGCCAACAACAGCACCACATTTCTTATTCATTCCATGTATTTAATAGCTTTTTCATGCCTAGAATGATGTACGACACTCCTGTCTCCAGTGTCTTCCCTTTCACGCAAATGCTTACCTTACAGAAGTACACCATCTCAGAAGGCTACTGCAACCTTTTATAGATGTTATTGTTCAATATATGACCTTGTTAGAAATCATTGAAAGAACAACTACTAACACAGCCAATTAATCTAAATTTAAACAACAACAACAAAAAAAGTCTGGTAAGAGATTTATTTTCTCTGAATTGCAGTAAAAGTACATACTATAATTTTTGTAGGTTATGGAAAAAACCTCCCATAACAAGTAATAACCATTGCCTAATTCCTGAAAGAATAACCAATAAAAATAGCTCAAATAGAAAGTGACTGAATACCATGACTGTCAGATAAAGCTTTCAGGGTTTGATTAAATGAAACTTGCAGAGGAATTTTTCTGTAAAACAAAATTTTTCTTATGGAACAGTAGAAATTTTTTTAAGATATTTGTAATAGAGTATAGTTCTGAAGAAGTGTTCAACTTTATTCTTCATTATATTAAAAACACATGTTACTGCAGAAGAAAGGAAAGCCTAAACTGGAAGAGAAAAAGATCTGCAGGCTCCATTAAAAAAATGTAAGTATGGAAGTGGTGTTCAATACTGAAGGTAACACAGCTGTGCAAAGCAATTTGAAAATTCTCCAAGTACTTTGATAATAAGATAATTTCATATGAAAGGTATTTTTCTATTCCAGCTGCTTTAGAAAAAACCCCCTCGTATTTCTCACTGTCGCTGTGGATATACATCCAGGCAGTTGTGCCAGAGGTCACTGTCCTCAGCTGCTTCTCACAATTACAAGCAGCACGAGAACGAAGACCGGCTCAGACCTGCCGGTGGAGCTCCCACGTACACACATCCCACGCGCTGCGCCAGATTACCAAAGCCTATTAAAACTTTTTAATACTTAAATTGTATACATGTAAATACTACAAATTCAATACCTGAAGTGAACTACACCTAGGGTCGCAGCCAGGCTTTCTGAATTTGTGCTTTCCCAGCTCTGTTGGCTCCGCAGTCTGCCCCTTTTCCCGGTGATGAGGTCATTCACCTGTCTTGTAGCTCAAGCTCAAGTCTCCACAAGGGTGGTGGCTCTTAATGCGAGGTGGAAGTACTACTTATAAACAAATCCACGAACCAGATCATCTGCTCCATGTTACCTGCCACGCGGATGCTGGCAATAGTTCTCATTCCCCCAACGCCCCAGCTGCCCGGGGAGGAAAGAGCTCATGGATCAGGCCTCCCGACAGGAAACGGTTACAGAACAGCAGATGCAGGCTGGCTGAGAGAAGGCACATTCTCTGCCAGAAATAACTCTTCCTAGCTGAAACACTTCAAACAATAACATTTTTATTTTTCTTTAGGCAGTGCTTAAAAAAGAAGTACAAAGAGGACTGGAAAGGCTGGAGTATTTATGTCACAAAATAAGCTAAAACACAACCAAACCAACAACAGTTAAGAAAGTCTCTTTCCTACAAAAAGTAATTGTAAAGTTTTGGAAGCAAAATTAAAAATAGGTTAAAAAACCTTAATCAAAAAATCCACAGAGAAAATAATTTTTCAGCTGTTTTATGGAGCATAATAAATGAGGAATAATAAGCTTAACAATAAAAATAACAATAACAGAAGCATAATAAATCTAAGAATGGCTGAGACTCCATTTTCTAGATTAGTGTTAAATGTTTTGTTTTCCTGATTTGTAACTTGATTTAAAACCAGAAATATGCTACTGTTTATTTTCTGGCACTTCTGTTCATTTTATTTTCTTTTACTTTTGGAGAAAGATAAGACCTTTGTTTCCAAGCCTATAAATCATGAATGAATAAATGAATGCCTGCAGGGTTTTATATTGTTTGTATGGCACTCCAAGCATCTCCTTTGTCATTCTCTGCAAGGACACAAACAAAAAAAGGTGGAAGTGAGGTTACAGAAGACCAGTTCACTGGAAGGAATCCTGCTTATACTGAAAAATGGCCCACTACAGCTTTACCCTGAAGAACAGCACAGTATGATAGCTAAAGCCTTAGAAATAATTTTCATCAGTCCTACATGACAGTTGAGGCAAAGTAGCTGGATGTACGTATTAGAACCTCATCAGTTAAGCCTAGAATCTGTAGAAGTCAATGGAATTGACAAAGGACGTCTCAAACTGGCAAAGCCCATGGCTTCAGAAGTTTCATCAGTACCGTGCTATGAACCAACTGAATTTCACAGATGTCATATTACTTAACATAAAGTTTTAAGCTTTCAAGGAAGAAATATTTAAACCAGTATGCTATACTGTACAGTCTCTGCTACTTGAGAAACAAATTAAGTTCTGGGGCTCGCTGGAGAAGAAACTCAACTTTGACTGATCCAAATCCATATTCCCTAAAACTGTCAGCGACTGCCTAAGAGAGGTAGATGAACTTTGATCAACAAGCACAGTGAAACCTACCTTTCCGCTAAGATCTCTACAAGGGAATACAAGTTGCTTTTTCCATGAGTTCAGACTCTGGACCCCAGAGCAGGTAGCGGCCAACAGGAAAGCTGACCTGGCGACTAACTCCTCAAAAGGCTCTGCTGCGGACGTCTGAAAAGGAAGCATTTTGTGCACAGAAGCACAAAGCCAGAAGAATGACTAACGTTTTGTACAATTCATGAACTACTTTATCTTCCATTTTCTATGCCATGGACAGAAATTGTACACAAACCACACCGGTAGGAAATGCAGAGTTTCAAATACTGCCAAATAGTCTTCCCTGCAAACAAAAGAGCCATTTAATATTTTCATACCCGTTTGCAGTTCATATTCTTATTTTTTAAAATTGAAAATGCAAATACTCATGTCTTGATTATTTTGTCAGGGAGACAAAAACAGTTCTGAAACTTTGAAACGTGAAAGTATGAGCTAAAGCAGAAGTGAAACAGCCTCCAAAAAAAGGTGGAAAAAAGGTGTGGAAATGGCCTACCCATTCCCACTCATCCAATCCGCAACAAACAGCAAGTACATCCAGTCTCAAAGTGGATACAACCCAAGAGCAAAGACTTTGGTTGATGCACCTATAAAAAGGCTCTTTATCAGGAGAATATTAAAGCTAAAGAAAATCATTACTATGTAGCAACTAATCTTGTGCACTAAGCAACACCTGCTATACAAAATTTAAATAAAAATGAAATAATCATACTGTACTTTAACATTATTATTATATTATTATTACAGGCTGGAAGAGATTTTTTAGGTTAATTTCTCAAAACAATTCATGGAATTCAGATACTTTTTCCATTAAATTGCAATTCACAGGCAAATGCTTGCTCTGGACACTATTAATATTCCAATTTTAACTTATTCCTCAATTGTTCCATGTGGAGTTCTGACAAAAACCTACTACACAATGCAATTATGGTGTTTGTTCAACATACACCATTATTTCCAAACACATTGTGGCAGATACAAACTTTCATAAGTTAACTTGCAACAGAAGAAGCCAAGGATGTCTAAATTAATGCAACTAACGTTGTATAGCAGTGCAGAAGATCAATCCGGTTTTGGCAAGAAAGTCTTTGAAATGCTGTGACTATTCTAATAAAAAATATTTTTACAAGAACCAAATAAAGAGTCTCTCTAAACAGAGGTCCATAAACAGAAACAGCAACACAGCTGACCATTAACTTCTGACATTCACAGAAATTAGGACTATTTTCCACAAAAAAATAGAAACCTTATAATAACAAAAGATCACAAATTAAAATGCATTTTCAGCCACTCAAGTAAGAGCCTGTAAAACCTTTGAAAAGTAACAACTGTATACCTCTTCTAAGACAAAGCACTGAAAAGCATAGTTGTTTCAACTCCATATAAAGCAATTAAGTCGCATAATTTGGTATATTAGCACACAAACATACACCTCTTAAGAACACTCAAGTCTCCTTGTAATAGTTAATACTACAATGAACATATTTGGTTTATTGCTCAGCACAACACATACAGGATTTTCAAGAGTACTTGAATGTCAAGCTTACTACACCTTACTATTTCTTACCCAACCAACGATACTGTTTCTAAAACTACTAAAAGCAGTAGGGTTTATCCTTAGTTTTACCTCATTCCCCTCTTCTAAAGCACTAAGCACAACTACTTTGAAACAAGCAAATTTCATTTAAAAGCACCGACATGTAATGTCATTAATAATGACAGTCAGCCAAATAAAATACTTAATGCCTTAAAACTCTCACATTTTGAGCCCGTAAAGGCAGGAGAAAGATAATTAAGCAGCTTTATTATAAAATGCAAGCCCCACCTGGCTGCAGTTCCTTCTCCTAACCGTGGGATCATCAAGCACAACACTTGACTTTTCATAAGGATAAACTGAATGGAAAACTGTTTTTGTTCCCTCTCAGCCTTTAAAAAAATATTTGCTATCCATATGGATACCTGTGCTGGATTACAACTATGACTGAACTACAGGTGTGCAATATTAAAAGCTACAGGAGGGGGAGGTTTAGAAGTGAGTAGATATTACTTTTTTGTTGCTTATCAAAAACTATCCATAAAGAAGGAATTCTTGCTTCTTATGTTTCACAAATCCCTGCCTGCATTATTTGATCACAAACAAATCCAACAAAACCTACTCACAGTATGCTTTTAACAGCTCATTTTATCCTGATTTACATTTTAAAGAGTCCACCTACACATGACCAATATCTGCTAACTCTGAAAGATGATCCAACTCTTTTAACCAAGTCCATGCCTGTTCAAACTCATCTTTTCAATTTTAACACTGAGCAACACTTAAAAAATTCCAAGTAAATTATATCACTGTATTTATTACAGGTAACCCACTCCAATTTTTTCCATAAACATTATTCAATCAACAGCTCAAGAATACACAGGCACCTTTGAGACAAATGACGTTTCTACTTACACTTTCCTCTTGTTAACCCGAAACCCACACCAGTTTAGATTAATCTGTGACGTCCCAAAGGATGGTAAAAAATTAAATAAGTGTTACTGATGCATTTCCACTGTTTGAAGTACAGTGGATACCCTACTCCTCTTCTATGTGCTCTTCTATTTTATCACATATTAGTTTTTACACTTTTATCCAATACTGTCCACCTAAACACACAGCTGTCAGAAAACTTTCTGTAGACCAGCTGTTCATGAAGGAATTTCCACCTCTGTGTGCTCTTCCATCAATTACCTCATCTAGAACTGATTTATGCTCCTATCTCCAAATGTAAAGTTCAACAGCTTCCAACAGGATTCAGAAGTATTTTACTGCCATCTTTGTCCTAGTGCTAAAAATCGTCTTCAAAACCAGACACACCAAAACCACCCATAGGTCCAGGTCATTCAGAGCTATTTCTGACCATCTGAAGCAGGTGACCCAACAGCGTGAAGTTAACTGTTGGATGCTGTAATTGGATTCATACCATCTCAAATGTGTACACGTGCTTTATTTTTCAACCGTTGTTTTATACAAATACTACGTACCAGAATTTTAACTTCTATAAGAACAACATATTGAAAAGTGATTAGGGACTTTGCTTCAGAGCCATGAAGCATTCCATTTACGGAAGCTAAGGAGCGGGTCAAATCCAACAGTGATACTACCACTTCTGCACTCGTTTCACAAATTCTGAGCAATGTAAAACAGAAATAATACAATGGTTTAGTATGTGGCCTCTCCTGGAAACCTATAGTGAAACTAACACTGTACTCATCTTCATCTCCAGGATTTTTTTTTGCAGCTAAGTAATGGCAGCAGAATTTCTGATTTTCAAGAAATAATGACAGGGATCTCTGTAACAGCCACTGACACTGCTCTCAGAGCCAGCAAAGCAATTTACCATGCTTAAAATCCTTAAGAAATGCTTACCAGACAACACTAGTTCAATGCACTAAAAATAAAGAAACAGCTCCCAAAGACTAGTATTTGCCAAGACTGCATTAAAAAGGTTATTCTATGTAACACTAAGGGTAGTTTAGCTAATGAATTTGTACCTTAGCCAGCAGTGTTTAATCCTGTCAAATTCTTCCACTGAAGCCCTGGATTGCCATTCCAGTAGTGCAAAACTGAGTTTCCTCTACAGGGAAAGCCTCCATTTTGTTCTTAAAACGCAGGTTCATGGCAGCAACAAATTAAAAGTGGAAGGACAGCCTGGCAGAGGAGAGCCTTATTGATGTAAGATTTCTGTTACAAGAAGTTGCAGAAATTCTAGAGGACTTCAGACTAGTTGAAGATTGAAATGAAAATGGTATAATCAACATGAAATGAAAGAGCACAGGGGGGCGAGGCGGAATAAAATTAGTACATTAAAAACGAAACGCAAAATAATTTGCTTTAACTTTCAATCACCTTCAGAACAGAAGACAAAGAGGGTATTTACTGAGTTACCTAGTGAAGATACAGCAGGAAAGCAGTGCATTTCCTAAGTGGTTTCCCCAATGATGGATTCACCCCTCCTTAACACTGACACAACACAGGTTAGCTGAAACCTTGCCCTATTCTGAAATCAATCTATATTCAGGAACTCCGAAGGCTTTCAAATCAAATGACCACTTTTAAAAAAAAAAGTGTATCTGCCTAGATCTCTTACCTGCCTAGAAAGCCTGCTGGCATTCTCCAGCCTTGTGATGACAAGTCTTTCTGGCACAGAGGCCAAATGCAGATCATTGCCTCTAATGCCAGCCCAAACACAGGTTAATATTAAGCTCAGCGTTAGTATTACTACTGCCAACATCAATATATAAAAAGCTTCATTAAGTATGATTTCAGTTGAAATGTCTCTACAAGAATAGCAAACTTACTAGCACAGCATCCTTCAAACTAAGACAGACAGGGATACAACGTCCATAGCGAAGAAGCTGCACAGTCTCAAAGGGTTTTAGGAACAGAAAACTGGCAGGAGCTCTGATTTAGTACCCTAAATGTGACTGCGTATCTTTAATTTGTTTAAGGTTTTCCAAATTCTTGAAAAATGCAAATGGAAAGGGGACTAGGGGGAAAACACACAAGTGTCTTTCGTTTTCACAACCGAATCAGATTTTTATTTCAGGAAATCAAAAATATAAAGATAATCTCTGAGGTTATTTATGATCTCAGATGATCATAAGATCACCTGATGAAGAATGAAGAAATCTATCATTCCTTAAAAATATTCTGGTTTCTTGATTGTTAAGCTGTCGTATTAAAAAAACCAAAAAACAACAAAAAAAATCTGTTTCACCAACACCTACTCTGTCTCCACAAAGAGTGATTTTTGAGAAAGGTCAAAGTTTTTTTTGCATCAAAAATATTTGACTCATGATGGCCTCTAGGAATGCCTCTTGCCGTGAATGAAAATATCATTAGACTATACCATCCCATAAGAGGAAAAGAACACTTCTGTAATTAATTTGAAAATAAATAATTCTGCTTTTTTTAATGTATCTTCCTAAACTATGCAGATATTTATAAACTAGTATATCAAGTGTAATACTGAGCCTTAGGCCTGTGTGGAAGTATGTGCAGCACCACTGAACTGTAAGAAAAGCGTCACGTTTCAAGTAATCAACCAGGAATCAGCTTTATGGCCTTTCAGGACTTTCAGTAATCTAAAAATGTTCCACACAACTTTGATACACATCTTTTATTGAGCTATCCAAGCCCACATCTGGCTCAGAATAAAAAAAGAAAAGAAAAAGGAAAAGAAGAAGAAAAAAAGAAGCAAAAGCAAAGTCACAGAACTGGTTATAATGCAAGTGATTCAAAACCTACGCGCAGCTCATTATGTATACAAATAAACCTGGCATGGCCTGTCAAGGGAATAAGTTCCATATGTTTGCACTTACTGTTCTCTCTACTAAAGAGATCCCATTAAATCGAACAATTGCTCACTGTCTGCAAGATAAGCCCTTGAACAGGTGTGGTGATCAAATCTTGTTTTCACCTTTATTGCCCTTGGACAAAACACTCCAAACTTCAGTAATTTCATCATTTAAAATTATAAGCCAAATTCATCCCATGTAAGACAACATGGAAGGAAGGGATTTAAAAGGGATTATTTTTTCCCCTTACTCCTTCCTCACATGTCCTAAATGCACGGTCATCTATTTCTGCCAGTGGTGAGAATGCTTGCAAATCACAATGCTTACCTGTCACCACTACTATCAGGTATCTATTATATTAAGTGAATGCCTTTAAACCACTTTCGTTAATTCTTTTTACAAAATGAATTGTTAGATTTAACGCAAGAATTATGTAGATTACAGAAGTAACTCTTTAATGCAATTCTAGAAACTATTATTCATTACAAAGATTGTTTTAATTCTTTTTTGGTAGAGTGCCTTACACCATCCACGAGGCTTTATTTCAGGAGTAGAACTGGCAAGTCTTATTAGAATGTAAGTAACAACATGTTTTTCCCATTTTAAGTAGCAAGTTCTCATACAAAGTTCTTCCTTACATAGTATCTCTGGATTTATACATCTGAGCTGTAACTAGGAGTAACCTCAAACAACGAATATGATTAAGAATTTATACTTCTGGCAGCTAGTGGGTTTCTTATTTATTACTTTTTTTTTTTTTTTTAAACACAATTTTGTATAAACCTCTGCCTGTTGGCATTTTAAGCACATCAGACATCTCACCCAGGTCACTCAGACTTCATTATGTAATGAAGGACAGCCATATATTTATATACAGACAGTACTGGTTAACGGAAAATTAATAGATAAAATCCAGGAGCCCTAAGAGACTAGCAAGTGCCAACTACAGCAGGAAACCTATGTAGAATGACATTACATATAGAATCCGTTATCTTAATTTTCTCCTTGAAAGTGGGAGAGGGAACAGCGATAAGGAAGTATGGAATCCCTAACACCCAACAGATTCAGGGTTTTAATTATTTGCCAGAAGTTACCAACTAATAGATAAATAATGAAAGCTGAGGGCACTTAAGACAAATACAGTGATCACATAATCCAGAGATTACTAAAAATTACTAAAATTGCAAATAATGCTACTATTTCAGTTTTGGTCCACTTCAAGAGGAGTGCCAACTCCTCCCTGGAAGACATTACGGAGGATGTGGAATCTCCATCCACAGTACCGGATCCATACTGCTTCACTGCAGTAGAGAATGGCAGCAGTTCAGTGAGTTTGGATTAAACAAAGACCAATTACACACTCAAAAAATCCCCAACGTCCCTCCATCCAGAACTCATACCTACAATTATACAAACATGTCAATACACAGGCACATACCTCGAGTACATCGCAGCAGTTTCACTTCAGCTCCATCCACGGAAAGCCAGAAGTCTCATTGCTGCCAGAAATGAAATCTATTTTACATGGTTCTGTAGCCAGGGGATTCAGAATAAAAGTTAAGCAACTTCATAGGAAACAGGGGACCCCAAAAAAACCACAAATCTTTTTTATTTTTCTGCTCAAAACAAAGAAACAAACCCCAGCCTCCTTACAATAAACGTTATCCTACAACTTACCCAACTTAGACTAGACAGTTATTTAAATACATCTATCTTATTATCAACACGAACGTGCTTACTTGTTTCCAAATTAAAGGGCTGAAATAAAGCAGTTCCTTTAACAGGATCTACAAACTACATAAGCTACACAATTTAAAATTTTGGTCTCACCTACCACAAATAAAGTCCCCTAATGTGATTAAACACCACAATGTATCACTCATGCCCATCATCTTCCACTCATTTTTTTTCTAGTCACAGTATTTCTTAGTTTCCACAAATAAACATATTCTCAAAGTATAGCAAAATATTTTTACAGCTGACAGAGTTCTTTCCTCACTCAACACAAGAACTGAAGTGGACAGGGAGAACAAATAAGCAAACAGTTAAAAAATAGACAGAAAAAAGCATCAACTGTTACTTGACCTAGGTAAGTAGCACCAATTGCCAGTAGAATCCCAACACAGAGTAAACTTAATCTACACAAACAAATCTACAAAAGCAATCCGTGTTTAAGCATTATATGCTCAAATTCCTGAAATAACAAACGTAAGTTTAGCTTTGGAGTGTATCTCCCATTACTGAAGGGAAAACCTGTAAACTCCAGTTAAGCAAAACAAAAAGTCACCAGGGCTGCTTTTCTAACTCTACAACCCAGCTTCATCAGTACTTGAAAATAAAGACCTGTCCGACAGCAGGGTTAGAGCTGTGAAGATCTATACTGTCCGGTACTTCACCCTCGTAAGAAAAGCAAATAGGGAACAATAGCCTGACAAAATACAGATTTAAGAAAAAGACATTCAAAGCAATAAAAGGACTGGGAAGACGCTTTCTAAAGAAGTTCAGAGGGTTGATAAAATTTATTGAAGGAAAAAACCACTCATCAGGATGGGGAACACTGCCAGCGCATTCTTTGAGACCACAGTACCATCAGACAGTACTGATATAATATTTATTAGCAACGCAGATCCAAACAGCAGCAGTCTCTGACTACTCCCTCTACAGCAACAGATTTGGCTGAAGCACAACGGCACAGTGGCTGCAGATGAGAATAAAGAGTTACTCACACGCCAGGATGTCTACCATAAGCATTGTATGGATCAGTTGGAAAACCAATTTACCTAACAGTATTTTATCCTGAGAGAGGTCAATATTTATGCTGCCCTAGGAATTTCTTTTCATTTCTGAAGTGTCAAGAAAGCCGAACAATGTTGAAACACAAAAACACAAATTAAGAAGACCAGTGGGAATGCATCAGGGTATTTATTGCTACCAGCTTCTCACTGTAAATAATCTCCTGCCAGGCTCAATACTTGAAACCATCATCTCTCTTTTGGTGTGGGATGAGGAAACATCCATTAGTCTACTCCCTAAAAGTGGAAATATTTTAATGCTCACATTCTGACTGTTGACTGAAACAAGTTTCTAGTGAGCTCTGAAAGAGGCATTCAGGGGTGGCCAATAATTTTATTACGGAAAAAAAAGTTCCATTATGAACACTGAAGTCCCAGACACCTCCTCTATCAGCTTAATCCTCACATGTGAGCACAGAATACAACTTAGCTACAATACTTTAAATAACAGAGAACACAGAATAACACAGCAGGAAAACTTGGGCTGAACCAAAGACTTTCATCTAATGGAACCGAAGGTAAAAGAAATTGGTTTTTACTATTATAGCTTTTTGAAAAATCCACTTCTTAAAAAGATAACTTCTGGGCTTCAACATGATTTTTTTTTTCCTTAAATAAAAATTTTTTTGCTCTTTCTCTGAAGAGAAAATTACTTGCGCTGCCCTAGGCAACAAGATGATCTTAAATAATAAGCTCACTAGGAGATAGGACTTTTCTGACTGCTAAGTATATTTTGAAAGTCTAATGCCATTTTGGCAATTCAGAATTTTAAGCAGCTCAATCTATATTTTCGATTTATTTATGAATGCTTCATACACATTTTCATTACAGAAAGTATAAGTTTAGGAAAAATAATAAGGTAAAAAAAATCATAAATGCACTTGTTTTTGATAATTTTCATAAATTGTTCAGCTCTATTTGTTCAAATAAATTCAGCAAGCAACAGTAAAGCTAATTGGATTAAGATGTAAAACCAATTCAAACATGATGGATTCACAAAAATCTAAAAAACAACAGAAAACCAAAAGGGTAGTTTATCATTATTATTACAAAAGGCAGCATACATTAAATTCAATGCAAAATGCAGGAAGTGCTAATGAGGTAAAGCCAAGGGTTCAGAAATATGGTAAGTGGAGATGTTTATCTTAAATCAGGCTGTGCCTCTTGCAGATGAGACTGTTACTGAGAAGAAAGAAGTACTTCTGTTATGTTTTAAAGCAGAAATACAAAACCTGATGCAGTTCCAGAAGTGTACGTTAAACAGACTTTTCTATGAAAAGTATTTTACCTAAAAATGCTAAAAACTGAACTTTTGAAAATCCTCAGGTAATACATAAACACAGCCTTTTTATTTTTGTAATAAATGCTCAAGAATTCATACTTCAGAATTTCAGCCATAGAGTAAACAGGAGGAAAGAGCACTAGTAATTTTGCTTTTTAATTTATATTCTGATACTGAAGTGATTTTCTAGTACTTAGCAGATGAACATGAAAAGTCATCAGAAAAGGACACCTAGTATTATTCATTTTCTAAAACCATCCTGAAAAAAATTTAAACATTAAAAAAACCCCAAAAAACAAAAAACAATGAGATGATGCCATAAAAGCCTTTTTTCAAATAGACACTCCGAAAATCATAGGTAATGATAGCCTCCTCATCACCCCAATCCCTTACCAATTTTAACCTTCCTCTGAAATGGTAAGCAAAAGAGCTTTTAAAATTATTTCATTTTTTCAATCACAGATCTTTAAAGAGTAGACCTAGGAAAAGAGCGCAACATTAACGTCAGGCATTGCTTGTTGTACACTTTTCCTTACTAAATTACAGCAGTAGATATTGGGAATAATTAGGTATTCCTCCAGCAAATTATTTTCATATCATGGTCCATCTATATTTTCATTACTTATTAAAAGACCAATATACATACTGTACAGTGCCTTGCAATTACTCCCTCTCACATTTATAAACATCAAAGTCTTCCAGGCTTTAACAACAGGAAAACCCCTGTGTCACCCATTAAGAGATTAAGATGTTCAGGGTTTGGACATATCCACTGCATAACTAAGTAGGAATAAAGCTGAAGCTCCTGCAGATCTTAGACTTTTCCTTAATAATCTTTTTCCTTCTGGGTATCAGGGATATCATGATACTGAACAAAACAGTGTTATTTCAGTGTCTTGGTTTTTTATGAATCTAGTTAATTTCCTGTTCTCTTTTTTACTAAAAATAAAAACAAACAAACAAAAAACAACAAAACAAAACAACAAACAAACAAAAAAACACCCAAAAAACCAAAAAAAACCACACAGTGATGTTGCATGAAAAAGTTGACTGTAGAAATCAAAAGAAAGATGGCCAATTAGTGGTTGAACTGCTAGATCTGCTTCATGAAGAATTTTTATTTGACCCCAGGAACGCTAGTTGCTCAAGCAGACTAAACAAATTTGATTCATTTCTGTGTATTAGGATTGGGGTGTATAGATCTAAGCCAGGCTGGCAAGGTTTAATAATAGTTCACATACGGCATTACACAGCCATAGCCACATTAGCCTTCCCGGCTCCACCCTACCCCAGTCTGCCAGGAGTAAAGTCTGAACATCTCTAAAGGAAGAGAACAAATTCTGAATATCAACGACTTACAATTCCTTTAAAAGAAGGGCTGTTGCTAAAGCAGAATTATTGAGGTCTATTATTCAAAAGCCATATCACAAGTTTTCATCTGGATAAAGCATTATGTTGTTATTTTGTGTTATTAACAGGCTTCTTGACTCTGTTCCAACTTTCTTTGATAGTTACCATAATGCGTGAACCCATCTGATACCAGTGTCTACAGAAACGCACAGTCACAGATAAAAGTGAGCAACAATCTCTTTGCCTAGAGACAAAACTTATTTTCTTTTACTGACTCAAGTTACTTTTATGTCACCTGGTTTAGATAAGCTGCTAAAGTTTTGCCTGTTCTGATTTGAACAGCTGCTCCTTGAAGATGAAGGAACGAGGCCAGAAATAGTTAATAACTTTCTTAAATGGAAACACTGTTGAATCATTCATTTTCCTCACAACAGATTGCGCAAAGCCTTCTCAGTGTTTAAGGCTAACCAACCTTTTAACTAGAAATAGTAATCCTTGTTGAGATTTTCCTGTCCTGGCACTAGTTTCTCTTAGAAGTGTCCATCTGGCTTCTAGCCAAAGCTGTAAGAAGCATTTATTAAAACCAAATTTTGAGATATAGGGGAAGGGGTGGGTGGAAAATTCAAGACAACCACCAAAATCTCTGTAGGTTTTTACCTAGAATGCACCAGGGTCTTCTCCTTTACCTAATTCAGAAACATCGTTTGTTCTCCCCACAACTTTTTTCCACGCCAATCACTAAAGAACAACCTTAAACAAGATTTAAAAGCAAGATTTCCTATTAGCTTATTTAATTTCCAGTTAGAAGTGGTAGTTTTCATCTTGTGTGGAATCCGTTCACCTCTCTAGGCCTTCCTCAGTTTTGCCTTTCTGTATGTTCTGCCTTTACAAAATTCAGTCCACAACTTACAAGTTGCATCATTCAAATCATACATTAAGCAAGAAGATAAAATATAGCATCTCTTCCCAAAGACTGGTCCCCAACCAGTTTTTCAGTTCCTCTCCTCCTATTTTAACCCACCAGGTTCCTCAGTTCAGTTCAACAGATCACTACAAAATATTTTCGCAAGCACAAAGCAACAAGCACTTTAGGGGCAGAACCTTCTCTTCCCCACAGAATTATCTGTGACTTAGACTACCCTGGAGTACGGGGACCCTAGCAAAATCTACAGGTGGTATGCTCAAAGAGAAGTTGGTTTCACGAGCGAGTTCAAATGGGGAACACCTCACAACAGGATACTGTTAATGTCAGCAATTAATGGTGTTTTAAGAAGTAGGTCTGACAAATTTTGGGGGGCAGAACAAGCGAGGACTTGAAATATAAAGGAACAGCCTCTGGCTAAGAAATATCATAAAGTTGGAGGTTGCTGGAACTTTGGAGATGAACTGGAGGACATTTCACTGTATTCTTGCTCTCCTCTTGCAACCTTTCCCTAGACATTTGCTGGTTCATTATCAGTTGCAAGACACTAAATGGATCTTTGATCCTACCTAATTCTGCCAGATCCCTGAACAAATCCCCCCACTCCTGGGGGCTCAAATACTTGGGCTCAGGCCAACTTTGATGGTGCAGCCATCTAAGCATGAAACCAAGAGCTATAAGAAGCCTCAGCAGGGGCTTGTCCCCCTTCTGCTGCTTGTAGCTTAGGCAGAGCCTATGGGTGGGAGCCTAAGCTTAAGCTACAGGTAGGTCTGTGCCTACCTGTGCCTGGTATTGTACCTCTCTGACTCTGATCCTGAGCCACTGATGTGGCTTTCTGGCTTGACATCAGACCTGCTTCATCACTGTGGACTTGTCTGGTTGTCTGGACTGTTGGCTGGTCACCACATCATGGACAGTCTGTTCTTCTAGATCAGGTACCGTGATACTATGACCTTGTTGGTGAGGCCACTGCCTCTGCCTGTCTTGCTGTGATTCTCTGCTCCCAGCTTGCATTTTCTTACAGAGCAGCAACCTTTCCTATGTTTATTACTATTCTAGTAGCTTAATCTTTCTTTATTGAGCAAGAAAATAAAAAAACCCAAGGTGGATTAACACTAAATTATGCAGGCATTTTACAGAGTGCATGAAAGACAACAAACATGATAATTCTCTAAAGCAAAAACACTACTAACAGTTACAATAATACCTGTCAAGGAAAAAACTATTCCTTAACATTAAGGGATAAATTTAATATAAAAAAAAAATCAGCTCAAGATGGTATCAATAAATCAAAAGAATGCACTTGCAGATTCTTCACATTCACTTTTTTTAAATGGTAATTGTTTTCTTACTTGCTATTCCAGTGCTGGCACAAAGGAAGTTTAAGCTGAATTTCATCCAATCTTAAAAAACAAATGTTAACTGTAGTTTAAAATAGTTGGGATTTTTTACTCCTCCTCGGTTCTACATGCCAATTCAAATACTGAAAAAATTATGAAAACCATAATGCTGCCAAAATGAGCACCTCACAAATGCCAAAGTCACGATGCACAACAGAAATACTAAGATCACTACTTTGTAATATAGTATGAATAGGGTGCAATTCGTGAACTCCGAGTANTCTGGTTGTCTGGACTGTTGGCTGGTCACCACGTCATGGACAGTCTGTTCTTCTAGATCAGGTACCGTGATACTATGACCTTGTTGGTGAGGCCACTGCCTCTGCCTGTCTTGCTGTGATTCTCTGCTCCCAGCTTGCATTTTCTTACAGAGCAGCAACCTTTCCTATGTTTATTACTATTCTAGTAGCTTAATCTTTCTTTATTGAGCAAGAAAATAAAAAAACCCAAGGTGGATTAACACTAAATTATGCAGGCATTTTACAGAGTGCATGAAAGACAACAAACATGATAATTCTCTAAAGCAAAAACACTACTAACAGTTACAATAATACCTGTCAAGGAAAAAACTATTCCTTAACATTAAGGGATAAATTTAATATAAAAAAAAATCAGCTCAAGATGGTATCAATAAATCAAAAGAATGCACTTGCAGATTCTTCACATTCACTTTTTTTAAATGGTAATTGTTTTCTTACTTGCTATTCCAGTGCTGGCACAAAGGAAGTTTAAGCTGAATTTCATCCAATCTTAAAAAACAAATGTTAACTGTAGTTTAAAATAGTTGGGATTTTTTACTCCTCCTCGGTTCTACATGCCAATTCAAATACTGAAAAAATTATGAAAACCATAATGCTGCCAAAATGAGCACCTCACAAATGCCAAAGTCACGATGCACAACAGAAATACTAAGATCACTACTTTGTAATATAGTATGAATAGGGTGCAATTCGTGAACTCCGAGTTCTGGATTCACATGCCCCCACCCCCCCATGTGTGCACCCTAATAAAATTAAATGCTCATTAAATGTGTATCTTTATAAAGATGTTAGGCTGCTAATTGAATTTGAAGCACAAAAGATGTAGTATTCCATTCAAATGATGTTTTTCATATATATTAAGTGTATATATTTGTGTATGTACATACACACACTCCTCAGTTATCCGAATACCTAAAAAAGATCAGCAAAAGGGCTTCTGGTTCCCCAAATGTAAGTATTTAAGCCATGAGCTAAAAATCTCAGCAATTCCAGTGGGGAAACATTTCACTGATCCCATAGTAAGCAGCATTTCTGATTAAAACACCCGAATTTATAATGAAAGCTTTTGTAAAGTTGAGAAATATTTTTATTTTGAGTACGGCTTCTGCACAGAAGTCCTCTTTCACAAGAGCCTGCCAACTACTACAAAGCTATACAGAGTATAGAATGTTACACTACGTTTCGTCTTACAGAATATGCTGTGGGCTAGCAGGCCAGGGGTCAGAAAGCTCTATCATAAATTCTTTAGTAAGAGGGGAGCTATCAGGCAATGAGAAGATAAGAGTCTGGGAAAAGAAAAAAAGAAAACAAACAAAAAACCCTCCAAAACCCCACACCACCATACAGACTACTACTACCCACATCTTCAGAAAAGTCAGAAACTTGTAAAATGTCTTCTTTGTTTATCCCTTGATGCCAAACTCCTGACAAGAGGTTTAGAAAAAGGCACAGGGTGTGCAGAAGTAGCATGACATCTACAAAGTCCAAGTTATGGAAGTAAAATTTAAAAAACCTAAACCACAAAACTTTTCCTGTACTTCGTTTTCAGAAAGTCATGCCTGTTTCATGAAACTTCCATGGAATTTAAATTTAAAAAAAAAAAAAATCACCACAATAATTTTTAATAGTCTTTCTCCACACTAGTAAATGTACTTGCGTGCATCCACTTATCTACAATGCATTCTAAAATAGATAATTTCTATCAAACTCTGCTCAACAACAACAGAAATTAGAACAAAGCATGTCCACATGCATCTAACAATAACAATATGCACAGACCCACTTGGGGATGCTTCTGTTAACTCTTAAACTCTCCTCTGAAAAAAGTTTTTCCACCTATTTTAATCTCCAATGTTAACTACCGAGCAAAAAAATGTTCTTGATATTGCAAAGCCTATATATTGCAATTTCTGTTTGGCAGAAGTTTGTAAAAGTTCTTCATTCGGGGGGGTATGGTGGTGCCATCAGGCTATTGCGGAATAATTTTTCCTCCTGAACTCATTAAGTGGCAGGAATTTCATTTGGGATCACAGCTAACATTAAAAGACATCACGATCTCCCAACAGAAGAAGCCACACGTGAACAAGGAGTTGGTCTCGTTTCCTGCAATTTACAAAGAAAATTCAGATTTAACCACTCTAACATCAGCTTTAAAATAAAAAGGCTTTCCACAGGGCAGATGCGCATTTTATAAAATAACAGCAAACAGAATCCCTTTCATATTTTGAAGTGTCTATTTTATCATAACACAGGTTCATGCATAACATCTACCAACATTGTCTATTAGATGACCGCAGACAGACATACAGACACTGCAGATTCATAAAAATGTCATCTAATCACTTCCTCTGCAGTTCTAATTATTATGATTTCCCATAGCGCAACCTCAACTCAGTACATGGAAGCTATGGCTGCTTCTTTGGTTTTTGAGGTTCAGGTGAATAAAATTCTGCCTGAAGTTATAGCTGTCTTTTATCCAGTGGGGGAGGTATTTACTTTAGGAGGACTGTGACTGACATAGCATAGCGGAACTAGTTCTGCTATTCAAGAGAACTGAAGGCAGTTATGAGTAAACCATAGTGGCAATAAAACCGTTAGCATAAGGATGTACTTAAAAACATCAGAGATAGTACTTCTGCGTGTATAGGTAAAAAAGATCAAATGATATATGAAAATAGTACTTCAATGCGTTTATAAAAGCCTTTCATGAATGTCAGGCGAGACGACAGAAATTAGAAAATACCTTCAGCCAAGTAAAACTGTGCCTTCATTCACTGAAACTATAGTAACCATCTGCTTTTTGTTGCCTCTATACTTTTACAATACTATCCAGAATTACGATGTTCAGAGAAAGTGAACATGGAGGGGAAAAAAGGATTATTTACAGCAGTTCTGTAGTCCTCCTTTTACTTAGATGCTCTATTTAAATATTCTGGCCGCTTCAACAGCCTAGTAAAACTGGCTTTTGTAGGCGGAACACAAAAAGCAAACAGGAGAAAAATTCAGCATTTTTCCCCCCTCAGCCAGAACTAAAAAGAATG
Organism: Pelecanoides urinatrix; assembly: GCA_013400755.1. Lineage (NCBI taxonomy): Eukaryota > Metazoa > Chordata > Aves > Procellariiformes > Procellariidae > Pelecanoides > Pelecanoides urinatrix. Next base: position 108,007 of record VZTQ01011644.1, read on the forward strand.
CAGTGTTTAAGCAAAGGCAGAGAGTAAGCTAATTATCAAGTACACAGCTGCTCATACCTGGCATAAAGCAAAGGAAAAAAAAAATACTATGAGTCATCCAATGCAGTTCCTAAATCTGGAAAACGCTTACAAAAATAAACTTCTACGAATAAGGGACTAACTGTAGAGAAAAATACAATGCAGATAAAAAGATCGTTATTTCAGAACGAAAAACTATTTACAGTTTAAAAGGAAGAAGTTTTTTTGGCAAGGCAACTACTAAATATGTCATCAAGTTTAAACAATTTCTCTTCTTGTGGTTTGCTGTGGCAGAATGAATGAAGAGACCTTCTACCATATTCTTTTTATATATCAAATACTGAAAGAGGGTGGGAGGGAGTAATTTCTAAATGAATTAAGAAAATCTTTATTCCCCTCCATTATCATCAGTACTTCTTACCGCACGCCTTCACCGACATACACAGAACTCCAGATACTCAAGTGAGAATTCAGCAAATACTCAAGGCTGCATCGCAGTTCCCCACATTGCATTGTGCCACTTGCACCAAGAATGATCCACCAGTTTTCCCAGTAGTATAAGTTTTGTGTCCTACTTTAAATAGGAATAATAATCCGCACTTCCCAATTTTGCGGACACATTTACAGGCATACAAATATACAATTATTTATGTTTTGGCAGAATAGCATATTTATTTTGCGAAGTCCTTACTTTTGTAATTTTTCATCCATTTTAGAAAATAGCAAAATAAGACTCCCAATTATTAGTAGCAAAACAAGAGAATTTGTAGTAAAAATACCCACATTTTTGCTTCTTCACTGAACACATTGCTTGAAATTTTTATTTTTCACCTTTGTTATTAACTTCAGTTTCCCTTAGTTCTTTTGGGAGTAATTTCTTACAGTCATACATAAAATCACAGTTCGTGTTGAAATTATATTATGGTGGCCTTAAATTTGGAAATACTTAAAAAAGATAGGAGCTGAAAACTTAAACCGAGGTATGACTTGGGGTGGGAGTGAGGGAAAAGGGTGTTTTCTTCTGGTTTTGTGAGCTTTTTGTGTTTTGTTTTGTTTTTTTTTAACTAGGTGTCATAAGAGGTAACCAAGTTCTAAAACACCTATACTCACACAACTAAATAACAACTTACATACAAGAGCTATTGCTGCCAACACATTCTCTTACTAAGACTCAGTAATCCAAAATTGAATTTCCTTCAATTCTCCTAATAGATATTTTTATCCAAAGTTCAAGCCTTGAAATTGAAACTATTTCTGAGGAGAAATGCTCAACTTCAAAACCTGATCCCATGCAGCAGTTCCATTATAAGCTGCAAAATATCCCCAAAATGTGTTAGAAATGCCAATGGAAAGTCCCCTTTATCACCCAAATTGCCGGATCCCCTTTAAACTACTGCAAGCTTTATCTAGTTTATACTCCCACATTTCTTTCCTCCTAGTAAAAGTTACTAGAATTTGCTTCAGGTTCATTTTAAAAGGAAGTCATTAGATTTACAATTAACATTCCAAAGTATTTCTGGTTTAACATTCTCCCATTGTTAATCATTTACCCAATGACAAAGCAAGTTCAGCTGTTTTATNCTTAGATGCTCTATTTAAATATTCTGGCCGCTTCAACAGCCTAGTAAAACTGGCTTTTGTAGGCGGAACACAAAAAGCAAACAGGAGAAAAATTCAGCATTTTTCCCCCCTCAGCCAGAACTAAAAAGAATGCAGTGTTTAAGCAAAGGCAGAGAGTAAGCTAATTATCAAGTACACAGCTGCTCATACCTGGCATAAAGCAAAGGAAAAAAAAAATACTATGAGTCATCCAATGCAGTTCCTAAATCTGGAAAACGCTTACAAAAATAAACTTCTACGAATAAGGGACTAACTGTAGAGAAAAATACAATGCAGATAAAAAGATCGTTATTTCAGAACGAAAAACTATTTACAGTTTAAAAGGAAGAAGTTTTTTTGGCAAGGCAACTACTAAATATGTCATCAAGTTTAAACAATTTCTCTTCTTGTGGTTTGCTGTGGCAGAATGAATGAAGAGACCTTCTACCATATTCTTTTTATATATCAAATACTGAAAGGGGGTAGGAGGGAGTAATTTCTAAATGAATTAAGAAAATCTTTATTCCCCTCCATTATCATCAGTACTTCTTACCGCACGCCTTCACCGACATACACAGAACTCCAGATACTCAAGTGAGAATTCAGCAAATACTCAAGGCTGCATCGCAGTTCCCCACATTGCATTGTGCCACTTGCACCAAGAATGATCCACCAGTTTTCCCAGTAGTATAAGTTTTGTGTCCTACTTTAAATAGGAATAATAATCCGCACTTCCCAATTTTGCGGACACATTTACAGGCATACAAATATACAATTATTTATGTTTTGGCAGAATAGCATATTTATTTTGCGAAGTCCTTACTTTTGTAATTTTTCATCCATTTTAGAAAATAGCAAAATAAGACTCCCAATTATTAGTAGCAAAACAAGAGAATTTGTAGTAAAAATACCCACATTTTTGCTTCTTCACTGAACACATTGCTTGAAATTTTTATTTTTCACCTTTGTTATTAACTTCAGTTTCCCTTAGTTCTTTTGGGAGTAATTTCTTACAGTCATACATAAAATCACAGTTCGTGTTGAAATTATATTATGGTGGCCTTAAATTTGGAAATACTTAAAAAAGATAGGAGCTGAAAACTTAAACCGAGGTATGACTTGGGGTGGGAGTGAGGGAAAAGGGTGTTTTCTTCTGGTTTTGTGAGCTTTTTGTGTTTTGTTTTGTTTTTTTTAACTAGGTGTCATAAGAGGTAACCAAGTTCTAAAACACCTATACTCACACAACTAAATAACAACTTACATACAAGAGCTATTGCTGCCAACACATTCTCTTACTAAGACTCAGTAATCCAAAATTGAATTTCCTTCAATTCTCCTAATAGATATTTTTATCCAAAGTTCAAGCCTTGAAATTGAAACTATTTCTGAGGAGAAATGCTCAACTTCAAAACCTGATCCCATGCAGCAGTTCCATTATAAGCTGCAAAATATCCCCAAAATGTGTTAGAAATGCCAACGGAAAGTCCCCTTTATCACCCAAAATGCCAGATCCCCTTTAAACTACTGCAAGCTTTATCTAGTTTATACTCCCACATTTCTTTCCTCCTAGTAAAAGTTACTAGAATTTGCTTCAGGTTCATTTTAAAAGGAAGTCATTAGATTTACAATTAACATTCCAAAGTATTTCTGGTTTAACATTCTCCCATTGTTAATCATTTACCCAATGACAAAGCAAGTTCAGCTGTTTTATAAGTGTATGAATCTATGCATGATAAGTATGCAAGGAAAAACAAGCAAGATTCATAGGCTAACAAAATTTAGCACGCAAAAAGAAAAAGGCCATATTTTACAGGAAGGTCATCAAGTTTCCAACTTCCTTCCAAATTGGCCTTCCATTTCCAAAACTTGCATTTCCAATCAAAATTTGTTCAGCTCAAAAAAGTTTCCTTGTGATACTTTCTTCCCTTGATGTCTGGATACATTATCAGCAAGAAACAAGTTCCTTCTTTCCTTAATCTAAAAGTGTTTGGCTGCACAGCATCCCGCTACAACAGAATTCCCAGAACAGAGAGCAGGAGACTGACACTTACAGAAGAAGGAAAACAAAACAAAACAAAACAACAAAACAAGCAAACAAAGAAGAAAAGAAAAAAGAAAATNCTTCCCCCGGCTGAGTTCACAGAGACGCTGCGGAAAAAAGAAAGATATACACTACAGGATCAAGTAAGGAACAGTGACATAAAGCCTAGAATTCAGAACATACAAATCACACTGTATAATGAAAAGGCCAGTTGATCCTGGTTATAAATTAATACTCCTCAAATCATTCACAAAATACGGTGCCTAGAGACACTTTGCATGCCATATGTTCATAGCACTTAACATTAAAAAAGAGAGCCACAGAAAATAAATCTACAAGCCAGTCATTCACAGGGCAGAACCCTACAGAACATTTTTACAGAGTTTAAGCTCGGAAAGGTTTACACATTCACACTGCTTTATACTTCCTGAAAATGTTTACTTAAGTTGATATTTTCCATTACTGTTGCGATTCCTGTCACTTGAAACGCTACAATAACAGACACATTAAAGTGTCAGTACAAGGCCAGAAAGAAAACAAGACAAAGCTTAGAAAGAACACAGCCCATTTTGAAGTCAGATGACACCTGTACAAATACTTTTTTTTGAAGAAAAAATCCAAAATTTTTTCAAGTGAAGAATAACCTCCCAAAAACATAAATTAAACAGTCTGGATAAAAACAAGGAAGTTCAAATGCACTTATATTGCATAATAAAAGGATTGGTTTATTTGTTATCTACAGTGATTTTTCCTAAGACAACATTCACCAAAAGACAAATATTTAATATTACTCAAAAGCAACAGTCACTGTTTAAAGCTGTTCTGTAAGACCAACAACTCTGTTAACCAGCCAGTGTTTATAACAAAAACGTGCTTTTTATATCAGACAGTTTGTGCTAACTCTGCAACATTTACAGTTCAGTACACTCTGTACCGATGGTACTTGCCAGGAATTCAGCACTCCAAAAGCATTTTCCTATTTGTTAACTATTTCTTTCAAAGTAAAAGAACTAATCAGAGTATTTCGAAATTCTCTTCACAAATATTTTACAAGAAATTAATTTGCCTAACAAAAATACAAGGAAAGACTAATGTAAATATAGTAAGAGCAAAATAATTTAAACTACGTAAATCATATAATCTGATGTTTTAGTTTTAATCCAGAACAACATGAATCCAACCATTACATTACTTATAAGACTAAATCCAAGAGAAATCCAAGAGTCAGTAGTAAAGGCTTCTTGTCTCTTCCCAACTCTGTTTCAACTGACCAGATAACATCCAAAAGCCTCTTTACATTTTAATTCAGCAGTCATGCCCATTTTTTTTTAATATTTAGTAAATATTGATGAAATGTTAAAACATTGCTTAAAAAAAGAGAAGGGTAGTTGATCTTACAGTTTAACGGAGGGCCAGGAACATAGGCACTCCCTCACACACAAGCACAATACTGATGTTCAGAGCAGAAAAGCACGCACGGCATCACGAAGGAAACAGATCCACAATAACAATCTACACACCTTCAGTGGCTACATCCTCTCGTCATACCTAGAAACTCTGCCTGAAACACGAGGACTTTCAACATGTGTGTAATTTCCAGACATTTGGCAGCCTACATAAATGACCACCATAAGCCAACCCTGCAGCAGACCAGCAGAGTAACACATATACAACGAATTCAACGCATCCCGGGTCCATCAGGTTTATTGTACACATGTTGAACAGACTTTCTTTACTTGCACACAAAGTCCAAGATGCAGCAAATCTCTTACACACTCAAACCAATGTACGTGACACAAATACATGTCGAAGACAAATGGTGTCTCTCGAGGGGAAAAGTCACCAGGAACTAATGCCATCCATGCAATGCACCCACTGTAGACTAATAACAAACCAAATTATCAAGGCACTATTTAAGAAGCATAAATACTGGGCAACTCCGATCACCTATTATCACTCCGCCAGGTCTGGGATATGCAAAACAGAGTCCTTTTGGCAGCAACGAAGCCAGGATCTCTGTTCCACGTACGTGCTGAAATATACCCCAACCCCAAAAGGGTCTGAACTGAAGATTCATTGTTTAAACTAATTCAAAGCCATACATGGCGAGGGCTTCTGGTCCAGTTGAAACAAATCCCTGAATTTCATACAGTGTGGACTACAGGATCTTCAACGCAACTGCTTTGATCTACTGAACTGCTTTTATTTCACTGCACTACTTACCAACATAGGTATCACCTCTGAAAGACTTAATCTACTTTCACAAAAATCTGATAAGGTAATTTCTGCTTAAGATGACTATGCCCTAGCACTTTTTCTGTGCCTTACCCTCTTAACTTGGACACTGCACATGGCAGTCAAATTCTTTGCAAAGCTTCCATTAAATAAACTATCATTAAATAAACATAGCTACATTTTCACAGTACATACATTTCTGAAAACTTCCTTTGTACATTGGCCAGCTGCAACACTGAACAGAAGCTACAACCAAAGTTACGGTAAATGGCATAAAGCTTTGTGAATAGAAAGTTTCTGCATGTTTTTATTTGGTTGCAAAATTTTGTATTTCTGACATACGATAGAGATTTACAATTGCAAATGCTCAACATGTTATAGTGACAGACTGAGGNTATAAGTGTATGAATCTATGCATGATAAGTATGCAAGGAAAAACAAGCAAGATTCATAGGCTAACAAAATTTAGCACGCAAAAAGAAAAAGGCCATATTTTACAGGAAGGTCATCAAGTTTCCAACTTCCTTCCAAATTGGCCTTCCATTTCCAAAACTTGCATTTCCAATCAAAATTTGTTCAGCTCAAAAAAGTTTCCTTGTGATACTTTCTTCCCTTGATGTCTGGATACATTATCAGCAGGAAACAAGTTCCTTCTTTCCTTAATCTAAAAGTGTTTGGCTGCACAGCATCCCGCTACAACAGAATTCCCAGAACAGAGAGCAGGAGACTGACACTTACAGAAGAAGGAAAACAAAACAAAACAAAACAACAAAACAAGCAAACAAAGAAGAAAAGAAAAAAGAAAATAAAAAAATCCACATACAACATTAGTGAGCACTGCTACAGATACCATCAGATTGATAAAAATAATTATTTACGCTCAATTGCAGTATAATTCTTACTTCATCTCTGCTGCATATCACAATGTTTTCTTAGTAGGTTTAATCAAATTTTCCAGAATCTCATTAGACATTTAAATAATGACATGCACACTTGATTTGTTAAAAAGAAACAGACTGGATTAAGGTTTGCTTTGGCTCGTTTGTTAAGCATTAAGTAATTAGATTTTCCTTGTTGTTAAAAAGGGGATAAACAGGTTGCTCATTTATGATCTAAAACCAAATCTGGCCCCCTCCACTGTTTACCCACCAAAATGTGTCTTCTGAGTGGACACTAGGAGATGACTGCTACAAAAAATGGATTACTTGTTCCTTTCTTTCATGCTTGGCAATGGTGTGAACACAAGCTCCTTCCCTCCTGCTGACTGAAGAGGGCCTGTGCCCATCACGTGTTCCCTACACAGCTTCGACTGGCACCAGACTCATCTTTAAAGACCAGAAAAGGGATAGAGGTACCTACTGTCCCCCAAGAATTTTCAAGCTTAGATTAAGATAAACAC
>VZTQ01011644.1:120138-153912 GCA_013400755.1 Pelecanoides urinatrix
AAAAGTTACTTCCTCAAAGATAGTACTGGGGTTTTTTAATACATATAGATATTTAATATATCTATAAGCATTATGATCTTTTGATTAGATTGTTAACAAAAAGTAATCTGAGCGCTTTAATTTGAGAAGTCGCTAAGGCACAGGATCAGCCATACTAAAAGCGGAACATCTCTCTGTGGCACAAAGTTTAGACAGCTGTCTAGGACAGGACATGCAAGTAAACAATGAAGAGTGCTTATGTGTAATGTTCGCTCACCACTTATACACATTTTGTGGGCTCACTGAGAAACTTAAGAGGACAAGGCCAGGCAGGAACCCATATACCAAAAAGGGAGGCGTTAGGAATTTGAGTACCATAGTGTATTTCTTTTGAAACTAAGCAGTAACAGTCNCAGGTTAATTTAAATGGCTACCTGAGATTAAGTCGTCACAATTCCACAAAATTCAGAAACTGTATTGTCAAGTGTAATATGCAAACTCCAGAAGAGAAGAAATGGATCTGCTGACAACATAACTTCAAGCCAGAACAGGAATGAAGAACTACAGCTCTGACACATACAGACTAGCACTAATGCCAATTAACAGAAGTTTGTTCTAGCATGAAATTATGAGACAGCATAATAGTACAAAAATTTTCTCATATGCGGATCACTTAAAAACGAATTAAACAGAGGACTATTGCATAGCTACTACTAGTTATCATTTTGAATACATTAAAACCTTTACTTCCCCAGACCAATATTTAAAATAAACAAGAAGCAGCAAGCAAACACAACCACTTCATTAAGTGATTACATAAACTCTCAAAACAAGACTTAATTTGAATTAATAATAAAGATAAAATTGAATGGATAAACATGCAATACAGAAGGTATAAAGTTATAAAAAGAATTAAGTGGGTTGATGAGATCACATGCCAAATGCCTGATGATTTCATTAACCACAAATGCTGCCCTTTTCATATAACATGATACATGACTAGCAGTTAATACTTGAAAATCAGATGGATATTAAGCTAATAAAAAACTAGTAGAAGTCTTAATAGTTGCAGGACAAAGGAAGGGATTTTGCAAAGCAGCCAAAAAATCTGTATTTGAAACTACTACCGATATAGTAGTATAAATGTCACTACTAAATATGATTAGTTCCAATGAAGAGTTATTCCACTGTTTGGGAGACCAGCTGAAGAGTCACTTATAACACTGCCTTAGGTTACATATTATTTCTGCCTTAGAATGCTGTGGATTGTTCTCTTACAATTTCTGTACTGTAGGCTGAGATCTGCTTTCCCCTAGCCACATTCCCAAGGGGAGACCCTCAGCCCATTAGATACATAAACTACTTCTGTAGTCTTACTCACCTCAGTAGGTCATCTAAATATATGCACCAAGATTTAAAAACCGCAGTGCAATCAAAGCACTTTTTCTAGAACAGAAGAGCTGACAATTTATAGGCTATTCAGTTTTGCATGCTTTTATCAGGCTAGTTAGTTGAAAGAAAATGCACACATAATTACTTAATCCCATTAAAACAAAGACAAATGACAGTATGAAACTACAGAGCTCAGCACTTTGAGCAATGAAAGATTCTGAACTAACATAATAATGAATCATGCAGCCTTATCAGTGTGCAGCTCCTTCCACATCTCTCTGTTATTTCAGCTAAATCAGCATCATGTTTCTTGTATGTACCATTCAGCTACGTAAAATGGTATCTTTAATAATGAATAGCTACCATAGATTTTCCAATGTGTAAGTAATCCAAGGTCTCTCCTCTTCCAGTGAGATGATTACATGTCAATTAAGCTAAGCAATTAAATTCAGATGAAAATACTAAAAAGTCAGTTGCTTCTTCCAATATTTGAGGAGGACAGGGGAGCATAAGCAGAAGGCCTATAGAGATAGCAAGTGGTAATTTGGGTTTGTTTTTTTCTTTTAATATATCTACCACTGTCCTCCTACAGATTTTGTATTTTCGCCAGTTTTGAGTTCAGAAACTTGTTTTTAACTCCTATTCAGTGCATTATGTTAACAGACAAAATGTAAACTGTTCTCAATTACTGAAGAGGGAAAGAAAAAGCAAACAAACATCTTTCCTAGAGGATATATAATAGGTTTGCTGGTAAGTTTACTACTGGGGAATAAATAAATAAAAATGTAAAATAATTGTAAAATCACAGAGAGAAATGAAAACTGAACTCATGTAGATTCCCATTCAATTCAAAAGTTACTTCCTCAAAGATAGTACTGGGGTTTTTTAATACATATAGATATTTAATATATCTATAAGCATTATGATCTTTTGATTAGATTGTTAACAAAAAGTAATCTGAGCGCTTTAATTTGAGAAGTCGCTAAGGCACAGGATCAGCCATACTAAAAGCGGAACATCTCTCTGTGGCACAAAGTTTAGACAGCTGTCTAGGACAGGACATGCAAGTAAACAATGAAGAGTGCTTATGTGTAATGNATAATTCTACATACATCTGGGACAGTGGATATCTGACTAGAAGTTCTACTTTTCAATGGATAGCTTCTCCAGGTACAAAGTCTCTCTAGGGAGATCTCTAAAACACATTGCTGTTCATTGCTCTCAGCTTTACCACTTCTGCTTATTAGCTCCCAAGCAAATTAATTCCCAAAGAATGGGAACAGGAACAGATGAGTGGGAACTTCTCCATTTGGACTGTAAAACTCTTCTGGGTATAAACTCTAGCTCTGAGTTTATGCAGAGTCTAAGACAGAGGATCAGAGGACCTTACTTAAGATGAAAGCACCAACAAGCCAGCAGAAAAGAAGAAGCAACAATGTTGACATCACTTCAGGATACCACTTCACATTTTCAGTGTGTCCTATTAAATAGCCCAGCATTTCACTTATCTCAATCCTTTCTCACATTGCTGAATCATAACAATTCACCCCCAAATATGGTGAGTTCTGTACGTACAACATAATACTTCAATATACTGCAATCTACATAAAGAGATACAGTTCCCCACATGAAGCTTACGGTGATGTTCGATGCAATACATAGCACAAAGGTGAAATGGCAAAAAGGTTTAAATGGCTTGTCAGGATTAAAATTGAACTACACTTCCTTCTCCCAGGAGGCAGAAGTGTATCACACTCTTCCTTTTTTTTCTTTTAATTTGTTCTGGTGATTTACCATGAAAAGGAGATAACTGTCCATATTAACAGTTACAAAGTTGCAGCATATATAGTCTTTCCACTTATTACTGAAACAAACAAGGAAAGAGGAACATCCTTTGCTTTCCAGGTGTTAGCTGCATCTATTTCTCTTGCATCAATGAAAAACAACGTCTTGTTTCCATAATTGCTCTCTTTGTGTTGCAGCAATGAAAAACCTTACTTTGCTTTTAAAAGAAAATTAGATTGGACTACCAATTGAGGGCTGCTAAGGACAGCAACAGAATCCAAAAGTAATTTTTAAGTTATTCAAAATACAATGCTAGTACAAACTAAAAATAAAATGTTATCTTTCAATAAGCCAATTGTATGTTAAAGTAAACCTGTAAAACTTTTGTCAGAAATACATATTTCTCTTGATAAGCAGCCTTTTACAGTGGCAGAATTCCCAGGCACATTCAGGAATATCACTGGAAAGAGCAGGATTTTCAGTTAAGTCTTTCATCATTCTATCCCAATCCAACATAGTCCACTATGATATCCATTGCTTAACCAGAGCAGAGAACATCAATCAAATACAGAAGCCATACTTGCTTTATAATCACCGCTTATAACAATATTATCAGAAATAGTGTCCTTTTAATACGGGGGAAGAGACACGGAAGACAAAAAAACCACACATTTCCCCCTCATTTGCCTTAGAGAACAGATTCCAGTGAATTTTGTTGACATATGTTGCAAAATATTGCATATAATAAATTTTATTGAACTCAGAAGGGGCCAAGAGATTTAACTTCCATTCCCCAATTGGTTAACCAACTCTCCAGAACCATAAACACATAAGACTATAAGCCCTCCTGTTCCCCCTGCAGACACAGTAATGATTTTCATACTTCCCATCTCTTTAGAGAGCATTAAAGAATACATATGAAATTCTTAAAGCCATTCAAGTAGAAAAAACACTGTACAATGATACTTTCATCACCTATGATTTGAAGTTTCCCTTGGCTGTAAAAAAGGTATTACTTATGTTTCAGAAAAGACAGAGCAACTAGAATATCATGGAACAAGTTGAATAATAAAAATTGAATGTTTTCTTGAAAACATAAAATGAATTATTTATTTCTTTGAGTTCTGCTTAGAAACTGCCATACCTGCCACCTTCTATTCTTCCTTCAGAGACCAAGTTTATCAATATACACTCCTTAATATAGGAACTTCATATTTAAATTTCTCCAGAAATTTGAAGTGCTAACTTTGCCTGGTTATTTGTTACTACCCACCCATCAATTTTTTATATAAATTTGTAGCATTCCTATTTGACCCCTTTGTCCCACTGACTATTCCAAAGCAAAAAATGCCCCAAGATTTTGTGGAAATCCAGGAAAAGCCTGGCCAATACTGTACCACTAGAAAACAGAAGTACGGACTGCAAAGGTCTTTTAGCAAGAATGGCTATTTCCAGGCCACAGCTTTTTCTTGCAGAGACAGGTACTTCAAACTGTAGCAATGGGCCACTAAGGGGAACACCTGAGTTTAACTGTACTAGGTCACAGAAACAGCAGTGGTCTCATTCCAAGTCAAAATTATGGACGGTAAAAGGCAGAAGCAAACTAAGCGAGCTGAGGGCCATGATGCTCCAAGTCTTGTCATCAGCTATAACAGAAACAGTGACTTGTCTCACACCAGCCTGTACCTGAACTATGAGAATACAAAGACAATTGAAGTGCATTTTTATGAACAAAAGGGAACACAATAGTCAAGTTTTCTGATATTGGACAAACTGAGCACCAGTAGCTTGGTTACAAGTTACTCTTACACTGCTCAGTTGAAAGTGAAAAAATTTGAAGTGTGGTTTAGATCAACAAGAATACAAAAACATTTCAGTAGTCTGCATTTCCTCTAGCATATACTTTTCCTTCAAACTACTTAAATGTTAAGTATTGAAAAATCCATTTAACACTGTTTCACTGGAAGTTCAGGTTCTAGTTGTCATTATATGAGTGCCTGCAACACACAGGCACACGTATACGTATTGTTTGGGTTTTTTCTACAAGGAACTAACAGCAAAACTCCACCCTTTTCTTTTCCTTTCGAAGCCCACAATTCCCATGGGCAAAGAGCAAAGGTAAGAATTGAACCTCATTCTTAAGCTATTCTATGTACTACAGCTCAATTGTTTTGCACTTGCTCCTCCTCTTAATTCTGTGCAAGAATATTTTTTTGTTTGCATATTTATGGCATGCTGTTTTGGAAATAAGATATTACAACCTCAGCATGCCCTGTAGTTTCAAATAAACATTAGGAAACAGACTTTGTGTTTCAAAACCTTCATTCTCAGTGTACCATACTGCTTCTCAAATTTCATGGCCAATCACCGACACACTGAACCATATATCAAATCTTATTCTAAACTGCCATATGTACACATTTCTAGGTATCCAATCTACTTGTAATACAGATTACTGTCAAATCCTTGGGTAAGTAAGTGCATATGTATAATTAAGTCCACTTAAAATGAAACTAGTCTCAGAATTGGGGTATAAGAATTTTGTATCAAGATTTATAACATTTAATAGGAGCATTAAAATAAAGAAAGTAACTTTTATGTAATGGAAAACATACCTCTCTAAAGAGAAACTACGGGTTGACTTTAGGAGAGTCATGTTTCTATGTTTTCTATTTGCAATCCATTAGCATGTGCATGTCACTAGAAGTTCATTAATTAATCTGTATATGGCATTACCAAAAGGCAACTGCATGCACATTTTTTTTAATTATTATTTTTTGAAGGTGGCATTTCATCTATTTTTAAAGATGAAATTTACCACTAGAGCTTACCCTGTGTTCTTAGGATCACTCAGTACATGAAAATACAAACATCAGTAATGAGCTCTATTAATGCAGATTTCACTTCAAGCTAACTTAGATTTACTTCACACAGTTAAGTGAGTTCATTTCACTGGAAAAAAAGATTCCCTGAAGCAAAAAACATCAACTACTGTGGATGATATTGCCCAACACATTGCTGAAAAATAAATTCTACTGATTGGATTTTTTCATTTTCCCCCCTCAAGCAGCACTTTTAAAAATACAATCTTTTAATGATTGTTTAATTTTTATATAACTAGAATATAAATCCTTTACATACTGCTTTGCTGCAGCTGCAGTATAATGTCTCATTTTTCATGGAAAAAACCTAATTACGTGGTTCACTGAGTTGCCTGTGGTAACACATCAATTTTATTTACATCCAAAAGTTGGACTTCAGTTTGGTCTCAACACTCTAGTTAATTCCAAGCACATCTTATACAATAGTTCTCTCCAATTCATCAGTAATACCTCACTCTAGCTTCTATTTGAAAAGGATTCTGAGCTATTATAATCTTGTTTCAGATTTCCAGCACTTTCTGTGCAGCACCACATTTGTAGCAACAACTCTATTCTGCCTTTAAATGTACATGGGTTGCTATGAAGTCTAGCCTCACTGAAACAGTTCCGCAAAAGAATCATTAAACAGTCACTATAAAATGCATCTATTAACGTTTCACAATGAATGCCAATTCATTTTTCCACAAAAACACAACAGAAAAACAATAACTATTGTGTGGCCAATAAAACTTAAAGATTAATTACTCAACAATTCAACTATTGCAATTGAACTAAGCTTGTATTTTGAAAGCAGGAAGATTAAAAGGAAAAAGTATGGTATTCCGTAGAGAATTTCTTGGCTTTACCTTCCACCAGCGTCTTTCCTTCAAACTATTTTCAGAAGGTAATTTGTTGTATTTAACAGTAAAACCTCCAAATCCCAAATATGAAAAGATTTAAAATGTTAATTCTTGGGAGATAAAAAAAAAAAAAAAAAAAAAAGAAAGCATAAGGCTATCTTACATGTGACCCTTAGAGAGATTTCATTTTTTTTTGTTACCTTTAGACTTAGATATTGCACACTGTAAAAAGGGAAAAAATGCAGTATATTAGAATCATCTAGATTGATTCTTTTTTGACTAGAATTGATTTGACTAGAATTGACTAGAATTGATAATGAATTCACAAATGCCATATGTATTCATTTGATACTACTCTGAACACTGAGATACACTGTTAATATTGAGAGAAAAACCACTGAAGAAAAGAAGAATTAAGGAAAAGGTAAACGCAATCTGACTTCTAAATTGAAGACTCAGATTTGATTTTTTTTTTTTTTTAAAAAAAAAAACAACTCATACCCTTGTTGTCTCTAACCATAAATCAATTTTAAAGTAAAAAGAGGGAAGAAGCTGGCATGGTGGGAAGAATATTTATTTTAAAAAGAAAACAAAATAAAATGAAGACATCTTACCGAGACACAATAAGGCTCTTGTCAACTGCATGTGTATAAAAGGAGTTGGCATTTTCCCATGAAGCAATTCCTTAATCCCAAATGATGGCATAATAACCTCATTTAATATGCCTCCTTAAAAGAAAAAGTTTATTTTGTCTAAACTAAACTTCAACTGGCAATCACCGGACACCAATTAACAATGTCAAATATAAGGGTCACAGAACAATTCCGCAAGCTGAGAAAGTATGAATTCACTTTTAAATCCTATCTTCTTTCCAAAAAAATGTAAAAGTTTAACTTTGTTTTCATGTCTTTGGAAATAATCTATGCTAGGCAATTAAGAAAATGCAAATTACTTATCTTATTGAAAGTAATCAAGCCAGAAACAGACTTTTCAGTAACTTAATATTCCAATGAAGTCTTCTGTCATAGGAACCTACTTGCTAATTCCACTCTTAACTCAAGAACCAGCAATTAACCATTTTCAGATTTCACTTCAAATTATTAATAAGTGGTACTCAGCTGCTTGATATTCGTAGCTTCTTTTTAAATTGAAAGCCTTCAAAAATAATTCCATTTCAGCTCCTGTGAGACTTCTTTTATTCCTTGTTCATAAACTGTTTTTCCTTATATTAGCTGGTCTCATTCTAAATAATACTGAGCATGACAATAGTTATGGGTTTTATGTAGTTATCTAGAGTACATAAAACAAATTGCTGTAATACACATTCCATGCTTGTACACCCTTCAGCTAAGCCTATCAGAGCAGGAAACAAGGAGATAACCTTTTGGTAATTTCCAGAAAGTATCAAAGGTAGCCATAATGCAATTTCAGCAGCAAAACGCTCCCTTCCTTCCCACTTTCATAATCTTATAATAGAATGAAAGATTTAAGAGCACCTTCATTAAAAGCAATATTATTAATTTGTATACCCATTTCACCGGAAGGGGTGCTTATTCTTCATTTTATGCATTGCTTCACACACTTAAAATACATTTCGACAGACAGGAACATCTTCTCATTCAATAATTAACATATCTCGTGATATAGCAGCTAAGAAGATATTTTGTATCTCCCAAAAGAGTTGCCAATTCCTTACAACTACAGTAAATCAAACACAGTACCTTGAAAGAACCTTAAATAGACTATTTTAAATTGAAATGGAAAGTAAAGGAGACTTTTCACTCCTTTATTCTCTTTTACATTAGCAGAACAACAACAACAAAAATTTCTTTTTTTTATTTTTCCTCAAAATTCAAGTTTTCCATTATTTTTCTTTAAGTCCCTAGTAAATGCCGAAAAACACCATCTACTTAACATTTACTTAATTTAGAAGACTTAACTGATAAACTAAACTTCAAAATCTGGAGGTTAATAAGTGAGCATCAAGAACCTTGCTTAGCTGTAATAAAAATACCTAAATTGAGCTCTGGCAAGTTATTCTTCTCAGGAAACGTGCTTGAAAACATCGCTGGCACGCTCTGTTTTCCTGTACATGAAAATCTACCCATCAGCAATTTTCAGGTAGAGAAACAAGAGCAGAAATTAAGTCTGGGCCACAACTGTACGGTCTAACGTGGATGCCTTGCAAAAAGTCCTTCCTACAGCTAACATTTTTTCCTCTCAACATTTATCAGCACATGGGGATTACAACTATGTCAGCCCAATATGCCAAGAATTCATAAACAAGAATGAACTGAAGCTCTATGTTTTTCCTGTCACAGATCAAATTTTAACTACATTTTTAAACTTACCAAGCTGTGACTATCCTGAACAATAATCTTTCAGGAAAGATTTACCTAATTAATACAAAATAATCTATTCTTCATAAGAGTTTCCATCAAAACTGATGTTCTACATCCAGTATAGTATAAAGGTTACTAGTATCTTTTTTGGGGGAAGCACCTTCAGCAAGTAATGGATCAAGTGCAAGATACCAAACAATACATAAAACCAAAGGCTTTGGCTCAAAAGAATTCAACCCACAGAAAAATATTAACGTTATATATACCACCTCTCCTTCACAAGCCCTTCCCCCTACAACAAAGAGATTGCATGGGAAGAACTGACAATTTGATCTATTTAAGAGGAAAACATCTTTAATTGAATTTTAAGTAAAAGCGAGTCAAGAGTTAACTGCAACTTTACCAACACTTCAAGGATGATTGTCCCAAGAGTAGCAAAATGCTAAAATTGTATTTATTTTCTCTCAACAAGCTCTGTACTGTTAAGCTTCTATTTTGAAACTATACGATGAAGCACCTGTCACAATACAGGGTTTTCACTTCTGTGCCATGCATTGCTTAGGCCAACAATAACGGCTGGAGGGTACAGATGGGTGTCTGGGGTTTCTTACTGATGCCCTAAGTTCCTCACATTCGTTTGTGTTGTCTCCACAGGTTCACAGAGGAACACATGTGATGGCAATCCCAAATATCTACCAGAATCAGTAATTTTAAGCAAACAAGTCAATAGTTCTTTCAATGAAACTGCATCCTCCTATCAAACGCCCAGAATCTTACTCATTTTCAAGATGCTGTCTAACATTTTGACAGATTCCAGAGTCCACCTCCAGGGCCAAGACTGTATTCTCAGTAGCAATACATACCACAATGCCTGCATTATTCCTGATAATTCCAGTATTCTGTACCACCGATGCAACAGACAAAGCTGAATATACCCATAAACTCAGTATGCAGATTACAAGTTTACAGACAAAACTGTCAGACAAAAAGGTTGTTCAAAATGTCAGACATAAGTATTCTCTGGAAAAGCAAAGAAGGCAACTAAGGAACAGATATCACCGGCTTATAATCTACGTGGAATGCATAGGGTACAAGGTAGGGGTGGGGGGCAGAGAAAAGAAAAAAAACTCAAGAGTCAAGTATAAATTCTCTATGGTGTTCCAGATGGTATTTGGTCACCAAATGCAAATGAAATCACTGCAACTTGCAAATCTACAACTTTCCTGTCAAAAAACATGCCAACAGTAAGATACTATCTCCTCTCCATTCCATTTCTTCTGCAGAATTTACAAAAAAAATATTTTCATGGGAAAAGGTACAGCAGCTGTAACACTTGTCAAACCTCTTCAGGCAGTAATATCATTAAATAGCATTTATCCTTGAGAAAACGAAACTTCCACTAACTAAAATACTCCCAACTTTTTCAAACTTGTAAAATCACTCAATGTTTTCTCCCACTCAGTGACCCCATACCAATTAGCTTCCTTCACCTGGGATAGAATAAAGGCCTTCCGTCTTTCTTCAAATTTAAAATCCAATCATAATAAAAAACAGAACACAACAGCTGAGGCTGGCAGGAAAAAGAAATGTAGGAGTTATGTGCAAGAGACATACCTATGAAATTCACAGCTGCCTAGCTAATCTAACTACTTAACTGATCTGTAGTTGTTCTGCAAATAGTTGTTTTTACTTAATCTCCCATGACAGCATTTAATTATCTACACAGTTTTGGAAAGCTACAACATAAACTGTTCCTAGTACCTCCTGTTTATAACTACTAAGTTGTTTTCCCTATGACTATTTGAAATTCTTTTATTAAAGGCAGATTGTTGTTTCCAAAATCATCTATCTTGAATGTTATAAAGATAAGGCAACCCACACAGTTCATATGCAAAACTTCAAAAAGTGTTTCTGAAAGAAAAGTCTCAGTTTTGACTTCTCATTTGTTTAACAAAAGTACTAAATGTCATACAATATTATTTGAGTAACTCTGTTATTCAGAAAAATCAATAATTCTAATTCAGACTTGAATGAATAAAAGATAAAGACCTAAATTTAAGTTGCCACTACATTTTTATTATCCTAATGAAAATTTCACTTTTAAAGCACAAGTCCTAGGCAGGAAAAGAGAAATACAAAACATTGTGAGCAACTTCATACTTGGTAAGAATTCATGATCTTATTAACAGCCATTATCTCCTAAAGTTCATAGATCTCAAAAGATAGGATTTGTGAAGCCGAAAATGTTTCAGATATACTCTAGTCTTCCACTTGGATTTGCAGCATCACATTTCTGGGACTTGTGCTCCTAAACATATGAGTACAAACGCAAAAACAAAGCTCTGGTCATTGAACTATAAGTTACTGACCACAGTGACAATCTAACCCGTACAAACATGATTTTAAGCCGATGCAGCTTATTTCATGACTAGGTTATACCAAAACAAACAGCATGCTATGGTGGCTCAGCTGACAGGCAAGTAAATTACTATGCTTCAGTAACTTACTTATTTTCTGTTTGTACACTCACAAGCAAACTGCTTTTTATTTTCAAGAACATGTAAACTCAGGAAACTAATTTCAACTATCAAATATTTCAGTACTGTGGTCTGCTTATACAATAAAAAGCAAAATAACCTTGTTTCTTCTGCCTTGCTGCTGCATGAAACATTGAACACCATGTCCTTTGTCGTATTTCAAGGAATCAATGTACATAAATATCTCATTCTGGCAGAATTTGATGTTCAATATTTCATCAATACTGATATTTGAACTCTAAAAAAATCTACTGAAAAGAGCAAGACAGACCTATTGGCAGTAAGATTCATAACACTTTTACAATTTACATCACTTTGAACTATTATCTAATAAGTCATTACAAGCGTTTCGATGTGCTTTTAATATAGAACAAGTAAACCTATTGTTATATGATTTACACACATTACAAACAATTCCAAAACCTGCAGTAGAAGGGAGCAGAAAAGGAGATTACTGCCCAAATTCTTGCAGGTCCTGACAGTTAGCAGGAGCATATTCCTTCTTTCAATTACCACATACTTCATTCCCCTAAATGAGTTACGCATAGTCCTCCTTCCTCCATCTCCAAACTCAACTTCGCATCTCTTCACGATCTTTTTCTTTCAGACATTTTTACTTTAACTTGAAAGAGCATTGCAAATAAGGATCGCTCAATCATAGTGCTGTTGTACCAAGATAAACATATCTTTTCAGTACAGCTGGCAGCAGTGTTGTGAAACACACTACGCTCAGACTGTTTTATCAGTGTGATACTGCTGCTGTTGACACTTAAAAACCAGCGCTCTTGCAGACATTTTCAGATTTAATTCCACTTAAAAGTTATTGTACTGAAGGCTGTATGAAGCCCAGGTGCTTCATAAACTTCGGACCAGGCAAAAAAAAGTGTCAAAGTGATGCTATTCTCTATTTGCTACCCTCTGTCCCATACTATACTCGAGCAGGTTCAGCTATTCACATATTTAAATGCTTAACCATACCGTTATCACTGGAAGCAGCATTGTATTTTTGTAACCAAGATGTTAGACATAAACAAGCTACATCAATTTACAACAGAAAGAGAAGCTATCACCTGCAACTCCCCTCAAATAAAAAGACACTTAAGTCCCATATACTGCATTTGAAATATTAAATAAACTATATTTCACAAAAAGAAAAGCATATATTATTAAAGCTTTGCTGGGTAAGTAGAAATATTACCCATGCCTTCATTCAAAACAGGTGCCTCATAAAAAATTAATGTCAGTGGAATGGCTTGGTGCAGCACTTCTGAGCCATCTCGTTAATTATACATGATCACATAGCTACCTGCATGAAATATGCCTAAAGATACACAGTGTTTCATATCTGTGATTTCACAGGCTATATTACCAAATAAACAATCTGGTATTCAAAGTATGAAGTTTGTAACAGTCTGAAGACAGGTGGTTAGAACAGGAAAACGAATAAAAAAATGAACGTACCATAACCCAGGACCAAAACAGTGTGGGGTAGAGGTGGAGAGAAAACGGACAATGAAAGCACACTTGACAAATAGAATATTCTGTATGTTTGAACCGGCATACACATTTTATCACCAAGGAACTAGAAGGTCTAAAGGCTACCAGGATGAAAATTTATTGCAAAACCCAAGGAACTGATCCTTATTATTGGGGTTTAGGGTTTTTTAAATTACTATTATTACTCCAGGATTGGTGAACCTTAGTTGTTTTCATCCAAGACACAAGACGTAAAATAGAGGTAAAGTTCATGCAGTCTAATAAAACACCTTTTAGAAGTTAATGTTTTCAGGCAAACTAGGTCTACTCATAGCAACAATACACCATTGAAAAGAAATTAATATATAGTGAATACAGTCAAAACCAAAAAGGATCACAACAGATAAAGTTAGTTTTGTTCTACCATTTTAAGGCTACACATTCTGGAGACCCTGAGGACAATCCAAGTTGCATAAAACTTACAATCACATAAACTTATCATTGTCACCTGTGTCCTACCTTCCCCTTCCTTCCTTTTATTACATTCATTTGTTGCAACTTGCCTCCATTTACACTCAAATCCTGCAGCATGACCAACGTGGCAAGTTGTGACCTTACAGATTTACCTGTGGTGCCATGGAGTTTACCTGACTCTATAGTATAGTCATTTTATTCCATCAACTATTATGCCAGAGTTTATTTTTTTACTATTATCCTTCGAAAAAGAATATACTCTAATTTTACTGTGCATCTGAGATTTCACAAAAATCTAAGTAGTGATTTGGATTTAGGTCTCCTAAGTTCATTTCAAGTTTCATATTGCACTTTATCTGCGGATCACTTGCAGCAGCAAAGTCAAACTTACAAACTTTTTTTTTCCTTTAGGTCTTAAAATACAAATTGTGACAAAATCACATAGGGTAGCAAGTTAAAGCCTTTAATTACAAAGTTCCTTTTTCACTGGAAAAAATACAAATAAATCAAGAAAAAAAAAAGAGAGTGAGTAACTTACTGTGCAGTTCACGATGTATCACATCTACAAGATTTGGTTCATCTCCCCACCAGAATATCCATAGTTCCTTACAATCCGGTTTGACATCACGGCGCCACACACAAAGCAAATTGGCCTGCAAGCAGCGGATGAAGCTGAGCAGAATTGGATCATCCTGCGCTGGGGCTGAAATGATAGGGCCACAGTCCCCATGACCTTCAAAATTGTACCTACGCCATTTGATGCCTGTGAGTTCAGCCTATGGGGAGGGAAAAAAAAAAAGCCATTAAATCACTCTATTTCAAAATGTAGTTATATTCATAGTACTGGTTTGTTTCATTTTCATTGTTTAATTCCTAGAATTTAGCTCTAAGCAGCCGAAGTTAATAACTCCTCCTATTCCCATGTTGTCCTCTCTTCCCTCTCAAGGAAAAAAAATTTAGAAACAGTACTGAATAAACCTGGCTTACCCCTGCATTTAGGTTTTTCACCACAACTTGACTCATTTCCAGCAGATTCATTCATTTCTAACCTTATTGTTATCGTACTGTAATCTTACAAATTAGAAGGAAAACACACAAACAAACAAACAAGGAGGGGGAATAAGGCCCATTCCCTAGATGCTGCTTGGTGGTCAAGCGGGTTCAGTGTCAGCCCAAAAGTTGACCACTTGAAAGACACAAGCAGAAAGTACTACAGGACGTAAGAAAACAAGTGACTTATGGAAAATGGTGAAATACGGTTTCATATTGTGATATTACAGGTTTACCACACATGCTTTTTATTTTTATTTTGCTCAAACAAACAAAAACAGAGTAAGGAAAGTTGCCATTTACTGTCTCTCAACCAGACAGAATTCTCTTACTAACCGTCAAGGAAGAATAAAAAGAATGGGAAAATGGCTACCCAGACTTTTGGGAACGGTTTTCTTCTACACAGCTTGAAAAATCTGAAGGAATGTCAGTGTCCCACTGCATAGCAGTGTGAATAAAGTGATTACCAGGGAAGAAGCCGCCAAAGTACTCAAACCATGAAAGAGTTGGCAGCTAGCACCAGGTCAGCAGAGCAAAGGTTCTAATTTTTTTTTTCTTTTCACCTTTAACAGCAGATACTCACAGCTGTCACATTCAGTTTCCCTTCTTCTCTGAAACGTCCAGATTGCTACTTTTCTATCTACTTCTATCACCCTGCCCATCACACCCTTCCCCTCCAGCTTTTCCTCCACTCCCAGTTTGTCCCTATGACTTTGGTGCGTTCTTTCTCTCCACCCTCCACTGGCTCTGGGAGCCTGCCCAGGACACAAGGGGGAATACTCGCCTGACTGTCAGTCTAGCTAGCATGAGTATCATTATCAAATAAAAAAGTGGTACGTGTATACTTTGTGTTCACAGTGGGCTTGTATTCTAGTTTCTAACCCATGTTACCATATTCTCACTGCTGTTATTCCCTCTACTGCTTCACTTAAAAGTATTCACACCTTCACTTTGCTGCTCAGAAAGAGCCGGTGTGCTCAGCTTTAAAGTGGTCCTACAGGAAAAGCCAGCTGGTCTACAGCAACAAGCTGCAAAACCTCAAAGACAGCATCTACACCTTTGACAAGAAAAGTCATTGCCAGGGAGAAGAGGAAAGACACAGCAGTGGAAACACTAGCTGTAGGAATGCCCACACCCTGTAATAAATTAAGCTGTATCTAAACAGTAAACATTCCCTTCCTTTCCCTGGACAGTACATATAGAAAATATCAACAAGAAAAAGGGTGAATTTTTACTCCTAGAGAAAACAAAAGACTTGCAGATCACGTATTCCTGCCATTTTCATCATCTGCACAAGGACATTTAATCTATTGGCCTACACTGCTCCTCCAAAACCCATACTACGTGTCACATACGTAGAAGGATCTCCCTTTTCAAGTCCACCAACTTAGTTCATCTACAAGTTTGAACTCCAAAATTTACAGTTATCATGGTGAAGGAAAGTAAGTAGGCTGTTACTTGTTCCCAGAGCTAGCTGGTTAAGGAGGAGCTGAGGAGCTAAAGGCAATGTTCATCATACCAACAGCACAAGCAAAAAATACTTGTATTTCTTTGATCTCATAAATACATCCTCTAAAACAGTTTCACCTCATTCTGCCTATATATTGCCGAGCACAGCAGGCTTCTGGCCCATGACTAAAGTTCCTGTGGCTATGCCTCAAGGACTATTTCCCCAAACACTGAATTACCCAGATGCAGTTTACTCTTGCCTATTTAATTTTCCTCTGAAGAGGCCTCACCGGGCAGACAGGAATACAGTAGCTGACATCCACCGGGAAGAGGAAAAATCTGACAAAACAGTGAACAGCAGTGAAATTGTTTCTATTTTTTGCATGCCCCTAAACCACCAGTCATCTACAGTTCGACATCGTGGAAGCGATGCTACCATCCTGTATTGTGTCAGTGGGATACCAACGGTGGTGAAACTGCAGGCAGCACTGGATTCCTGCTGCTGAAGACTTTCTACAGCCAGCACTACTGCTATTGCACTCAGACAGAAACGCTGATCATCCATTCAAAGTGTTGGGGAACTATGGAAAAGCAAATCAGAGAAGGTAGTCAAGACTGGCCAAGATGCACAGCATAAATGCCATGTTCCTGGCACAAAAGAGGGCATGGGAGCACTGGAGGAAGAGGCAAAAGGGAAGGACAAAAATTATTTTTTCCACAGTAGGCTGCTGTGTAGCGCTGGAATACCTCACACATTACACAATATTCTAAGAGAAAGTACTTACACATGCTCCTCCAAAACATCTGCATCTGTTCTACATGGATCTCTGTCTATAGCTTGGAAAAGCAACGTGCAGAGTTTCTGCAATAGTATAATGAATATGACTACAAATCACGAAACACCAAAGATTAGTGCCAGCATAGGCAACCTAGGAAAAACTTGTTAAATGCTTATGTCATAATCAACTAGGAACACATGGTAAGTCTCAAAGAACATGGAATGGAAGGATGACAAAAACAAAAAAACCCCAACTAAACAAAAAAGGCTACTCAACAGCATCACTCATTTGATCCACACAGCAATAACTAGAGATCAGCTGTTTGAAACAGCAGACAAGCTCTTGCCGCTTTCTGGCAGCTCAGAGATATCAACACATAACATCCCATCTGACGTAGTACACAAGAGGAGATTGCACCAGGAACACTTACATGTATTCTATGCCTCTACAGATGCTTTGTGTAAAGTATTTAACACACTATAGGGAGAATATCTGCATCCACCTGGAGTTTTTAAAAATTATTTAAACAAAAAAACATCACTAGTTTTAGAAGTCCTCAATCTGCAGCAGGGTTTTTACAAACGAGACAGCTAATGGCCTGTGGTTCTGGTGATTGTGTTAAAGAACCAAACATGGTTTCGTTTATGCTGAATCAGCAGTGAACACAGGCTGCTACCAAAATGGCAGCCTCTTCCTCATCCCCAGCCATGCATTTCCACCTCCCAATCTGACATTAGATCTAGTGATCACACAATCATTGGGTGAATGGAATCGTTCACCAATTTAAAGATGAGAAACAAAAAGAAAGAAAAACATTTATCAGATCAGCACACTGACAGCTTACCCTGCAGCCACATAATCACTGGAGCAGACAGAAGAGCAGGAGTGAGAACGCACAGCTGAGAGCAGCAGTTGAGTGGGATCTCCCCTTTCAGTGACAGCTCCAATCAGATAAAACAGAACATTAAACTGCACACAGAGGCTGTTGTTAATGTACACCTTAAACCAACACAAGCAAGCACTGGTGCCAAAAGCAGTCCTGGACTGGCCTGCCTTCCCTGCATCAGTCATCTGCTGCTGACTTTACCACCACTTCCGCTCTCTGGCAGTGAACTGTTTGCATAGATTCATACTGAGGTGAGCTGACTGAAAATCGGAAGTATTATATTAAACCTTTTTTACCTCTACTCAGATCTGTCCCCATACCTGATTCATTAAATACCCACAGAGATGCTTGTACCAGTAAGACAGAGGACAGCAAAGCAGGTCAGGGAGGGCAGAGCTTTTAGTAAGACTGCTGGTTTTAAAGCAGCCTCAACTACTCACTGAGATAGAAACCAAGATTGCCAACCTGAGGACAAAGCTGTCAACACGCTATTTTACTCACAACTGGTTAGAAATGAATGCAGAACAAAGCAAAAGTCTCGCCAGGTGATGTAATCTATTGTGTTTCTTGCATCTTTTCCCATATGCATAGTCTTGGGTTATTATGGTTGCTACAATGTTCTTAACACTAAAAAGCCTCACAAAAAAGAAACTTACAAATACTTACTATTAACCGACATTGTTAGTAAATCATGTATCATGCAAGAGACTTTTTGCTTTGGTTTATAAAGGAACATACGTTTTGGAGGACTGTGCTGTGAAGGGTTCAACTTCCCTGATAAGAGGGGCTTTTTTCTAAATTGTTTTTTTTCTAAATTCAGTTAACGGCAATTGGACACAGAGTAAAGTGTTTGTAAGATGCCTGTCCTAAGTGCACTGCGCCAACCCTGTAAGGAAACAGAGAAATCAGATCTCTATGTCTAACAGTAATATCCAAAATCTTTACCAACATTCAACTTTTTACAGTAAAATTCCCAAGACGCAAAAAGACGTTTCTGATGTATCCAAAAGCAGCTATCAGGGTAGAAGAGTGCCATCAAACTGAAAATGTCATTAGGCATCCAAACACACCCAAAACATACCCAAGAAACAGTCATTAATTACAACACAGCCATGCCAATTTCAGAAACATGGCCATAGAAAGAATGTCATACACAGTCCTTAGAAAAGGAATGCAAACACAGGTTTCCTTCCTTCTAGGTGACAGTCTTAACCCTTACTACAGAGTGAAACGGCTTCAAAGAAATGAACTAAGAGTATTCAAAGCTCTGATAACCCTATACACACAAGCAAGCAGAAGAGACAGGGAAAGCAAATTAGCACTTTCTCTTACAACCATTAGTCTGCTGCCCTGCATAGAGACACCTTCGCATCTATCCGCAACAGCTGAGGGCTGTAGCCATTTTAACTCTACGACAGCATCCAGAACTGTAAATTCCTAGCAGAGACAAAACCTAAGCTCTGATTCTTTTTCCCCTCCTCAGGCTTAAATCAGAATAATAGACAGGCAGAAAAGGTCGTCTGCTGATCTCACAGCACTCCATTCAGATTGGCAGAGTTTAGGCTGCTAAAAATCACAATTCCCCAGCAACATTTCACACTGCACAACTTGATTCTGGCACGCTACCAGCAACCCTAAAGATTTAATTAGTGCTGTGTAGCCACTGTGACTATTTTCCTCTTCTGCAGTCCTCACAGATGGAACACAAACAAAACACATCTTCCACCTCCTCTTTTTTTCCCTCATCTCCACCAAATGCTTTTTGGACTATGTGTGTTGTACGGGAAATGGACAGACCAATTCTAAATTAACTTCTCCAGATGACTTGAGTAATTCCACCCATTTTAATACATAAAGCTCCCTTGGAGAGATTATACAAGAATAAAGACACAGCAGAACCAGAAAAAGGCAGAGCATCAACAGTTCGAGAAATTCTTGTATTTGGCCACACCAAGCATAAAGCAGAGTTATTTCTGTATTATTGTACTTCTCTACATTAAAGACAATGGCTAAAATTACATAATCACATATATTTTTCCTGGTTCATATAGTACAGAAAGGTGAGAAAAGCTAAGACGGATTCAGGTCTCAGAGTGTAGGAAATCAGTACCCCAGTATTTCCAAAACAGGAAGGAGGATATACATGAAAAGGGGGCAAAGATCTACAGAACAAGCTTTAAGGGTCTTATGAGCAAAACGACTAGATATCCATCACACAGGCCCTCAGCTCCAACCCCAACTTTCTCAAAGACTTTCAACATGGCATTGTTCAGGTCGTTTTTCTTTCTCAGTTCTATCTGAAACAACTAAAACAAAACCACACCACATAACCAGGTATAAAAATACTTTCCAATTGCCTGTCTGAAAGGTGCTACTCAGACAAATTCAGGTCTGCACAGTGCTTCAAACATAAGTTTCTCTAATTCTCTTTAAGAAAAGCAGTAATGTAAAAAACCAAACCCCACCACACCACACCACTTAAGTCAGATACTTCTACAAACAAATTTCAGTTAACCAAAGGGAATATAAAAACAAAAAAGCTTTCATCATATGCCCTTCTAACCAAGGGGAAGATGTTAAGTTGTCCAGGGTACCTTAAAATGCTGTATTTACCAGCCTCTGAAGTTAGGCACAATCTAAACAATTTCTCTAATCTGGATTTTTGTTTGCTTCTATGCAGTTGCTAAGTGTCTTTAGTCTACAATTTATGCTTCAAATTGGACCATAAAAAATGTAAATGCCATATATATATTTGCCAGTTTTATTAGAGTCTCATCTTTGAATGCTTCATTCAAGTAAGTAGCTATTCTGAAGCCACTAGAGACTCATACTAAGGACTACTCACATGAGTAAAAATCTGTGTAAGGAAGCCCTTAGTTCATAGTCCAAGAATTGAAACTGTAGTTAAAGGTGTCATGGGAATTACACCACCATTTTAATTAAATGCTATAAGATCTTGCAGACAGATTCAAGATTAGCACCATCTGTTTTGGTTACAGTGTTTCATTTCACTACATCATCCTCACACAGCAACAAAACAGCATTTCACACTCTACTCAAGCCATTTAAATACCAGATGAAGTGTACATCATCCTGATACACCTCACTAGGAAGGGAGGACAAAAAGACGGAGACTGAAAAACACTCTGTAACAACGTGGGCTTATGGGAGAGGTGAACACACAGGCTGACAAGAACTCCTGTCCCCCACTCCCACTGAAATAAAATATTTAGTAACATCTGCCTAAGTCCCCGTCAAGTGAATTGAAAGAACAGAGGCAAGAAAAAAAAGAAAAAACACATCAAGGAACAGAGGAAACTGCTTAACTAAAAGAATAGTTTTCTTCACA
The DNA here is from genome assembly GCA_013400755.1 of Pelecanoides urinatrix. Taxonomy (NCBI): domain Eukaryota; kingdom Metazoa; phylum Chordata; class Aves; order Procellariiformes; family Procellariidae; genus Pelecanoides; species Pelecanoides urinatrix. The sequence goes on from VZTQ01011644.1 coordinate 141,358, forward strand.
GCTATATATTATTTCTACACTCTGAGAAAGACTCCTGTTAGGATAGCACAACTTTCTACAGCCAGACTGACAAAGCAGCAGCAAGCACCTGTACACAGACTCTCATCTTTTACTCCCAGGTCTGTAACTCTCTTAGTTTAAAAAACCAAAACAAACCAACCAACTCAACCCTGTGTAGTCTCCTGAAATTAGATCGTTTACTAAACTACATATTAACATTCCCCTCTTTATCCTACCCATTTAAAAAAAAAGGGGGGAATGGTTTGTGTTCCCTTCCCTTGGGGCTTATCCCTTCTGCCCCTTAAAAGGGAGGAACCATATGGCAGTGAAGAGAGGCCTCATCGTGCACTGAACGAGCCGTGGCTCAGCTTCAAGATGACATTTCTGCTAGGCAAAGCAACTGGCAGACAAGCGTTGCAATAACTGCATAAACAAAGTTCTCCAAACTTTTTCATACTTTGAATTCAAGAATGGAAAAAACCAACACATTTAAAAAAAAAAAAATCTAATTTTGAAATAGGCCTCACATGGCCAACAGAAAAACTGTGCCATGCTTAGTGCTTCAAAGAGCAGAATGATCAGCCGAGTTGAGCGTCATTCTTCTTAATATGCAACCGATCAACAGCAGAATGACGTATTTGACTTTAATCTTTTCCCTGTATAAACACACAGTCAAGTGGCTGGAAAAAAAGGATAAAGGACAGCCACTAACAATCTTTTTAAAATGAAGGATGAGAAAAACTACCTTTTTTGTTGTTGTTGTTCATTCACTCTTAAAAACCAGCAAGAAACTGAGCACAGCACTGCACGTGCAGCACGTGTGCCCGAAACGGCTTTCTGCCGGATAAATCTCTTCATCCATACCATGCTGCCGTCTTCCTTCATACCCCCTGGAACAGATTATCCAAATGCTACTACTTCAGAGCTGTTTGCAACAAGCAACGGTGTCAGGGCATTTGTATGTCATCTTTTACCTTTGCCGAGTCTCAGTGAAGGATTTAGCTATAACCAAAATCCTATTATCAGATATCTTCCTGATGGACTTCTATATCTAGAGACATCTGAGATACTATATCATAGTACCGAGGACCAGAAAACCAAGATACTTCTAAAATAATACAGTCCACATACACCATTATTAAAAGCCACAAACTAATAGCATGAGCTGTTATGCCTAAAAAATAAACAGTACTGACAGAAGTGAGGTATTCTTTCCTCTCTCTCCTAGATGTCAGTGTGATTCTGCCTGTGTGGGAGAGGAGGCAGCCAGGAAGATTAATAGATTGTTTTAAAGAAACAAAAGTCAGACTAGTCTCAAAAGGAATTTGAGGTGGCAACTAAGTACCATCTTTCCCAGTGGAAAGAAAATATAAGAGAACTCCAATATTAATGCTCGAATATCAGCAGTTCTGGCAGATGTAGAAGCTGCCAACAAAGAAGTTTTGAGTGGCGAGCGTAAAAAAAAGAGTAATCTGATAAAAGGGCCCAAATTGCCGATATATATCCCAACCACCACAGAAATTCAAGGTTAAATACTAAAGTAAAAGACTAAAATAAAACACTGCAGAAGAAAGGAAAATGAGCGCACGCTGACATACTGAAAGAGAAACAGTGTCTTCCTAGAGTCTACTGCAAAAACAGGTTGGCAAAACAAAACCAAATGTTACAAATTCTCATGAAAGAAACAGAAGGTGACACAGAAATTGTTAGGCCATCACGATTCACATGTAGCTCTGCACCTTTATTGCTAACTGCATCTGTTTCGCCACATTGAAAAGTAGAGAAAACAGAAAAATTACACGAATGGTCAAAAAGTATATATTCCATACAACAAAAAGCATTCAAGGATTAAGACTGTTCGGTCTAAAAGAAGGAAACTATGAGGGTCTCTAGAGAACAGCTGCTGGTTGTGTCTTCCAGGTATCAAATTAAATTAGCAGAATGCAGACTCAAACCAAAACGAAATGGCTGAATTTTTTTTTTTTTTACTGTACTGGCATCTTTGGATTCTTCATCAGCACATGAGGACCAGCATCAATGATCACCCTCAAAACAGCTCTCAGACCTGCCATCCTCGAGTCAGTACCAAACGCCCGTCAATAAAACAGTAATAGTCATTCAGGACCAAGTCCAGGACCTCTTAAAAAAATTCATTATAAAACAACAACAACAACAACAACCAAAAGAAGGAATTTTTGAGATAAGACGTTTGAGTTACACCAGCATCTTTCACCTTCAGTGAATGGCTTTGGTTAGCAAACCTCCAGCCCCTTAACTGATTCAGCGAATCTCAGCACATGGTTCCGAACTGGCGCCTGGCTCATCAGCTCTCTTCCACTAACTAAGTTCATAAGATAGAGATGTAAAAGGATAACATGATAAGCATGGCTGGAAGCCAAAGGGCTGAGATTTAGCCATTACTTGAAAAGATGCTTTCGAGTCAAAAATATTCAAGACAAAAACATAAGGAAACTGAAAGATGGCAGCAGCATCTTCTCAGGTCAGCATGCGACTGAAACTCACATTGGCACGCACTTCCACACACTCGTACTTACTGGCTTTTGCACCGATACAGACACATGAAACGGGAAGTTGTCATGCTGCAGTCTCACCACCAAGCATGAGAAAGGGAAACAGAAAAGCCAATCTGAACAACAAAACAGGTACTGAATAGGTAGGAATCTAGGTTTCAGAGGATGCTACTACGCAAGACCTACCCATGTACTTGGAGAACATACCTACCCAATAAAGCCAAGACAGATAAAAGCATTTAAAAACAAGACATGGTGGGTTTTGATTTGTTTTGGGTGTTTTTATGGGGGAGAGAAAAAGAAGTGGAATCAAGTTTACCCATGTCAGAACTGAATGTACACCAGTGTAGGCTGTATGCAATGGAAGCATACAATGCCTGGAAGTAAAATGCCATCTCCAAGACAAAAGACTGAAGGAATTGAATACATTCTTTTCATTTTAACAAACCCTAGGTTTAGGTAATGAACTACCCTGCAGGTCAGGTTACAGACACTATCTTACAGAGCACCCTAAAAGGTACCTCTGAGTTCTATAACACTTCAGCCAGTTTCTTCACAAAAGGGAATCAATTATTTTTTAACTTCTGAGTAGATGGTTGAGATAGATAATAGAATGAAAACTGCCACTGCACACTTCAGATAGCACACAAAAGAAAGCAAACAAATGCACAGCTTGCTAGCCAAAGAATCCCTCCCTCGTTCTAAGACAGGGTGAAAGATTAGGTTTGCAAGTCTGCTTCAAAAAGACAGAATCAGAACTAAGTAACTGCCCATTTCCCAAATTAAAAAAAAATCCCCTCTTACAGAAAAGTAGTCCAACATATGAAAAAAGATGACAAAAGCAAATCTACAAGTAAACAAAGGAATCTCCTTCTCTTCCCCCAACTGCAACTTTTTTGGTTTTTTAACTGAAGGAGGAAGGAAATGTCAAACATCGGAGTCATACAATGGACTATCAGATGTTTCCCAAACCAAGTAATCTGACATATGGGCAGAAAAAAAAAAGGGGGCGGGCTGGAGGAAGTAACAACCCGAGTAGAGTAAACTTTGGCATACTGAGTTAAAGAATGCAATTCCTTTTCTTCCCTTGTACAAAAAAACTGTATTTAAGAGCTCCGAACTAGAACATTTTTGTACACCACATCTAAGCAGAATTGCTTAGTGAATACCAAGAGCAGTTCACATAGTCGGTTTACACATGTGTCCATCACTGACCTGCAAAGCAAACTATGCTGCCTGCCCAAATGGGCCCTGGCCCAGATTGCTGGCTCCAGGCTAGGAAGGTAGTAACAGTGCAGAAATACAATCAGACAGCCCTGGTTCTTTATCGTCAACACTGTCTTGACCAGTGACATCAAATAAAGCTCAAATTGTTAGGCAGCCTGCCAAAATCCCTTAGCCCTTTAAAAAAACACCACCTCAAGAATTCTTTCGTATGAATCTTCCTTAATATAGAAAGAAGTAAATAAATCGACTACATGACTGGTCATGTAGATTCACTTTGCCAGCTTTCTTACTGTCATTCCTGCAAAGACAAGAATCCAGCAACCCCTGCCAGAAGGAACTTCTGGAAATTCACAGAGAACTCAACTCAAAATTTTATTAAAAAAAACATGCGAAATTAAATAACCAGAAATACTGGGCTAAAAATGAAACCAGCAAATTCAGAATAAAGTAAATTAACCTATTCTGTCAGCAAATAAATTGTTTTCTAATAAAAATACTTGAGAGACAGTCACTAGAAGATGTTCCTGGAATGGATTTTATAACTCACCCAGAACTGCCTAAAAATTCAGTAATATTGTGGACATACATGAACTGAGAGTCATTAATACCTAACACTAAGAGATTGCAGATACACTAGACTAGATTTGAAAACTTCCTAGCAAACCAGAGACTCCAATACCAAAAAAAGTAATTGTTTTATACTGGAAAAAAAACAATACATTTTGAAACTTCTGTCTCATAGCTATTAGCTATGCCTGGTCAGTAGGTACAGAAGAGTTTTCCCTCTAAATTTTGTCTTCAATCCTCTGTTGTCACAAAATATTGTCTTTTATGGGCAAATATGGAGCTATAAAAATAGTCAACAACAAGGTGTTGACCACAGCATAGCTCTTTAAAACTAAAAGATGAATTAAATAAAGTTTTACTGAACAAGCTTTAAATTCCCTTCTCTAAGACATAGATTGTGGTTACTCAGCCACTTTGATCTCACTTCAATCCACGCCGCTGCCAAAACTTAGTGGAGAGAGAGAGGAGGGGGGGAATAAGAGGTACACAGAGCTGGCTAGGGAGTGAGAAGGGGGAAAAGTTTTTCATTAGGTCAGTTCCCTGATCCAGACTTAAAAGTGAGCTTATGAATCCTTTTGGGGTCACCAAGGCATGGAAGAAGAGTGAAGGGAGAGGGAGAGAAATGAGAGGGAAAAAACCCACCTTTTATTCTGTAATTAGTATTATTTTCTTTTCATAAACAAGAATAGTACACTACACTGCAACACCGGCTGACTAAAGAAAGCAGAGGTAAGTGCTTAATGAGAAGTGATACAGAAATAAGCATGTCATATCTAATACTAAAAATTAATTTTAGAAGACTGTCCATTTTTCTCCATTTTCATAAGCTGTTTAAATGCGTTTCTTACTATAGGGACAAGGTCTTTTTGTATGTTTGAGCTCATCTGTGTTAGTCACATAAACATAAATATTGCCTAGGGGCACATTATACAACAGCAACACACAATAAAATGTCCTGTCTCAAAGAAACAAAAGAGAATGCCACTAAAGCTCAAGTCACATTTCCATATGCACTACTGCAATTCTGCTCAGGAAAGTGAATTAAGCCACACATGACAGAAATAACATTTTTTTAACAGACTGAGGTAGGAAGTGAGAGTCAGGATTTATCAAAATTAATCAAAATTCCCAGCAAAAGCCACAGGAAAGACTGCTTAAACCTCTAGATTTGTGAGATACTAGAAAACAGGCATCATCCTTCTAAGTAAAATACTAAGAACCCTCCCGATCTGAAAAGTTAAACTTACTATATAGTATCAAAGTGGTTTATGTTCAGATGTCATTCCTTTTACAGTATAGCGATCATACTAATGCAAGGCTGCGTAACGAGCTGAAGCCACAGCAGGAAACGATGCGAGCTGTCATCCTTAGTAACACAGGCCTGTTATCCCTGTGGTATATACTTCACAACTGCGTGCAGAGGGAATCTAACACAATGTTTTAGTAATATTTTGAGGTCTGTCAGAGCAGAATATTTTTATTAGCTGGTTTCTCTTTGAAACTAAAAGTTGATGTCGGGGAACTCAGGGAAAGAGGACCTATTTTTAAAGCAATACTTAAGAGCTTAAAATGAAAGTGGTATGAAAGCTTGGTCTGAGGAAGAAGGATGCCCCCATGCAAATACATATTCCGTATAAACAAATCTTCTGGATTTGATTTGGGATCTTCTGTTGAAAACACTTGTGCACTTCTAAAACTGGCAAGATAATGCTAAAATGAGCTTGCTTCTAGTCAGAGCAGGTTGCTTTTTTTTTTTCATATTATTTGTGTTACTATGGCACCAACAAGTCACAAATCCCACTGTGCCAGGCTCTACACAAAAAAGTGCACTATTCACCCACAGAACAGTAAACAAATACACAAAGACTTGAAAGAAAATAAAACTATACTTGCCAGCCTTAAAGGCAACAATCTGGAAAGACCGACTACCTATTCAGTGTTACTAGGTTGTCTGTAGGATCCCACAAACAAGTTTAGGAAAAGGGTTTGTAGGACAGCAATGTAATAAGTCTGTGGACATCAACTGGTAACCTTCCACAAATACAATGGAACAACTAGAAAAAACCTCAAAAGATAGTAATTTGTAATTTGATGATCCTGAGAAGTATTTGAGCCAGGAATCAGTCAGTACTGCATGAAAAATAAAAGGCAGAGAAGGAACAGGGCTCAAGGCTTTGGAAGTGAAAGCACAGTAACTTTGAGGAGATGTAGCAGCAAGGCAAGACAACGAAAGAATGGAGGAAGGTGCAACATGGTCCCAGTCACAGGACGCGAGAGAAAATTTGTACCAGCATTCTTGATACAAGCAGGGATGTTTTAGTCAAACCCTGATAGAAGGATGCTGCCAGAACTAAGGATGTAAAAGTGAAGACTGGGCTTCCATACAGTAATTCCCTACAGCGATCAAGGAAAAGTGGAGACAACAGGTTAAGCATTCTCAGACGGTAAACAGAAAGCTTCAAACACACATAGATGTTCAACTTAATACAAAGTATAACATTCCCGTAACATTGACACTTTTTAGGTATTTAAAAAGCAGTGCATCTGCACACACACATCATTTTTGAACAGAGATTAAAAAATGAAAACAAAATCCATAAAAATTCCTTCTTAATCAGGTGATCAAAGTTAATCAAGTTAACACATTCAGCAGATATATCTCATAGGCACCACAATTTTTTTTCCACTGAAGTTCAAAAATTTCAGTTTCTTTAGATTTTTTCAAAGGAATTGCATTGTCAAGAAGGAAAATAATAGAAGAAAGGTCTACATATAGGATTAAAGAGTTCCTTCTTTACTCTCTTTCACCTGAGGAAATGCTTTCAGAAGCAGAAGGGGAAAAAATTCAAGATCAAATGAATCTGGGAGGTTTTGAGAACTGGGGTTATGATGTCCATACTGCACTTAATTATGTAGAAAAATCCAGAAATATGTATTTTCAGACAGTATTACAGCAAGTGAAAATTATGATTCTTAAGATGTAGTTACTTAGGATTTTTCTTTTTTTTTTAATACATCGGCCTAATATTTGACTATTTTCCTAATCATGTTGATGTTCGCAATAGCCATCTCACCAAAGGACTCATGTTGTCACCAAAATCAGAACACAGTCATTGGAGAAGGATTCACAGCCCCAGTGTATGTGTACATTTAGAAGGTAATAAGGATTTCAAAAAAGCCTCACTCAAATATTTCTTAGTGGCTAGCTTGGGATTCTTCAGCACGCTTTGTCCCAGACTGCATATATCACTCCTACGCACCCGATTTTCTTTGTGCAATATTCAGAAGAGGTTAGTTACCTAACACAGGTTCCCAAAGCTGGGCAAGCTAACTGAATGTCGCTCCATCCCAATCTCTTTGCCAATCTGGGTCTATTTTCTTCAGACTCACACCCTAGTAGATACCATTAAACTGTCGAATACTCTGACAGGACATAATAAAAGTCTACCACTAAAGTGATTTAAAACCTGAAATAATTTTTTATTAGCAGGAATTGAGTAAGCTTTCTAATGTATTTTTTCTACTTCTATCTTGTTACCTAATAAAATTCAAGATAAAGATAACTAAAGAATCAAATACTTTTGAAAAACTTGAGAGGTTAATTCCATTTCTTAAATATATATACACTTGTAAATTCACACCTACATAAAATTTCAAACAAGGACGATATCTACCATGTAGTGATGTAACATTCCGCATGCCAAAATAATAGCCACTGCTTGGAGCATTGCATTTATGATAATACAATAAGCAAGAACGACTACCAGTTAATTTACTACTACGTATGGATTTGGTTGGGCAATGAACCATTTACTATGAAGCCCTTTACTGACAATTATGCAACACCAAAAAGAGCAGCACCTCACCAGCAGTCTCTGCATTCCTAATCTTCACTTTCTGATGCCATGAAAAACCTTTAATTAAATGCCATCTCAGGTTTCCTTGACTCCTTTCAGTTTCATTATGAAAACGGCAACAAAACTCACTGATCGAAGGCAACAACTTCTATTCCTGTTTGCGAACTGAAAAAAGTAACAGCAGCAATGACCTTTATAGTTTGTATATTTGCCTTTGAACATTAACTGGAACAAAGACACAACTCCTACTAACCGGATCTTTCTGGCAGCAGGTTTCTGTAAGAATGCATTTAAACAAGCATTCTTGAGATCTTCCAAACCAGCTTCTATAAGGTCCTCTGTAAATAGGTCTTACTTTCCAGGAACACAATCATGTCTTTTCCAGGCTGAAGACTCCTACTCCTACACTATCTAATCTTTCACCACATGAAAGCTACTCCAAATTTTAGGTCATTCCTGACACCCTTTGCTGTACTCTTCTTCCAGCATATGAAACGTTATGCAACTTCATCCCAATTTTCAGAGACTGACTTGTGCCTTTGGATCCACCATGGCAGCTAAGCCAGACAGTTGAGGAAATATCTTCATACTTCATGCAAGCCCTCACTGTCATATGATTAACCCTTACTCAGAGGAAAAAAACAAATTAATTTCAGTAAGACTACCTTAATGATTACGGATTATTCACAGGAAGACTGTTTGCCAGCTAGGTCTGAAGTTTTAATACAAAGCATATTACCTCAGAACATTTTGTCTCTAAATAGTTATTAGACATCTCTTAATTAGTATTTAAATAAACTGGCCCTTAACAATTGCTTATTAAATACTGTTTTGATAAACAGACATTCTTTTTCAAAAGCAGCAGCAGACATTTTGACTACTGCAAAAACAGAGTTAGGATAATTTCTTCTACTGCTGTGCTAGAAACATGGCAATGTCAGACAGAAAGTGTATTTTTAATGAGCAAGCCTATTAATCTGCTGCCTATGCCAGTATAAATAAGTTTATATCTGAGGCGTATTCTGATGACAAATATGCAAACCGGCCCTTATGTCATCTTACTAGGAAATGCTTTACATTTAGAGTAAAATTCTGGATTTCTTTGTGTAGGTCGTTTGTGGGATTTTTTTGCCTGACAGAGCATATACAAACATTACCCCATTTTCTAGAACGGCACTGGATTCCTGCTTCATTATAGAGCCGTACACAATACAGGCAACAGCCCTTTGCGTCACTACGTCCAAAGGGACACTTCATGAAACCCAACTATGCAAGCCTGAGATCACACTCAGCATCTGGGTATTCAAAGCTAACTTTAAAACCTGAACTTAAGACTCTGCCTTCCCCTCACGTGAAATATTTTGAGCTAAGAACACTAAGGACCTCTATACTTTCTCAACATCACTGATAAAAGAGAATCAGTTACTAGAAAGCTTTTAGAAAATATTTTCCTTAAAAAGATTCAGAAGAAATAGTGGTACCTAACCTCCCTCTAAAGACTGTCTACAGTCGACATAAAAATAAGCTAGAAATCATGAGCTGTTAAACCAACCCAAATCCACTACAGCAACCAGACAGACTCACCACAGAGCTCTGGCTTCTCTGGGGTGGGGAGAAAGTGTTCGTTCTTTAACAAAACAAATGTTTGTGGGAAGAAATATTATTCAAACATAAACAAACAGAATCACAGTAGATTATAACTATTTCAGAACTGTAATTCTCCAGTCAAGAACGTTTCTTTTTGATTCGCACCCAAAACAAAGCCTGCGATAAAAAAATTAGTCAACTTCTAATAGCAGAATCAGTTCAAAAAGAGATTTGTAATCTACCTCAGTCCTACAGAATGAATGAATTCTCATCAACAGTTGATTTCGTTTGTGCATGTTTTTGTGCTGTTGCACTGAAAAAGTAAATGATTAGCAAAAGTTCCTCTAATTAGTAATCCAGACTACTGTAGCTTTAACACTTCATAAATTTTGAAATGAATACGACAATTTGAGGTTAAAGGGTCAATGGTGTTGGCCACATATTTCCAGTCAGTATTTCCTTTCTCAGTATCTTTCACTGATACATAAATCCTAACAAATACTAGTGTAATTTCAAATAAATCACCCTAACAGTTATTGTGTGTTTTTATATATGCTATATTAAGAAAATACGACTTTATTGGAATTTTTTTGCAAGTGGAGCCAGAAAACAATAAAAACATTACCGATTCATACATAACACCACATTACAGGTATGGATAGCTCCCACAAAATTACATGGGAGATTAAAGAGTTGCACATTAAACACATTATTATTATTAAACCCACTTGCAATAGAATTTTGCCAAACTTATTTCAATGATATTACACACCCATTTAAAATTTAACATTTCCCTAGTCTACTGGGGGGGGGGGGGAGAAGTCCAAACCACAATAACTGAGAAATAACTTCACTGTATAATTTATGCTAATTGCATGCCAACAATTATTTTTACCAGTGACAGATTTGCAGATTGCAACTACGTGAAAAGTTACGCTACTCAAAAACATACTATTCGATTCTCCATTAATAAATGGGGACTTCACAACTCTCTTTTTGTGAAGGACAAACCATTCACTACCTTGCTCTTACAGTCAGACACAACTGCCTCCCTCATGCTTACTGTTTTATTTTTCTTACTGAGTAGCAGCAGTATATTCAAAATCACCATAACAATTCCTGCATCTCGATACATACAGTAGTGTTATATATTTATAAATATCAAAAAATGTTATCAAACAAAAGCATAGATGCAAACTTATATAACGTACCAGTTCAATACAAAGCCAAAGAATTGCATTTATTCTCACAGAAGAATCCCTGGGCCAGTTTCCTAGCAGAATAAGCAACTACAGCTCTTGTCCCAGATTCTTAATAAGTATGAGCAAAATAAAAACCAAACACACATACATAGAAAAAAAAAAAAAGAGGCAAAACCGTACAGCAATAAAAAGTAAAAAACATAACAAAAAGAGCTTGATCATCTGCATTTTTAATTAATTTTCTTTTTTTCCCCTTAACTCCTATAAGAGAGGTAACCAATCTCTTCCTAACAACATATGCACCCACCTCCAATTCTGGCAGAGCTCTGATGCAGGGAGGGGGTATCTACCATAAATGTTTCACACACGCTATCCCCAAACTTGCATTACAAGTTTTTGTTTTAACTATACTATACCATGCACTAAAAAAGTCCCTCCTTCCTCTGACATTATCCCCGGTAGCACTAGAAGGCTCTTGATGATCAAATAGTCCTCTCACTCACTCAGCTGCCGCCCAGACAGAAGAGATAATGTTCCTATATGTGCCAGGTAAAATAAAGCAAGGTACTTCCAATGACTTTGCCCTTATGCAGAAACAAATTGCTTTCTTGTTTTAAATTCAAATTACAGATCTGTAGCTAGCCAAAACTGATACTATAATTTCTGCAACATTAAACCACGCAATACTAGTAGGAAGTTGTCAATTACCAGTAAGATGGGTAGACAGCATCTATGCAAAGCTATCCAGCATACTACATTTTCAGTCACTGTTTTTTTTTCAGAGAAGAAAAAATTGAAAGGTTTGGGTTTTTTTTTTTTTACCTCTTGCCCCCAAGCACGATCTATGCAAAGAGGAGACCACGCTGTAACAACAGCTGACATGTAGTCACAAGAGCCCAGAGCGTAAGTCCAACAGACAATCACACTATATGACTGTTTGCTGCTGCTGAAATGGCGTTTGTCATTGTGAAAGGAGAGAAACCCCCCCAGTTTAGTAGGCACAAAGCACACAGGGCACGCAGTGCCAAGGGAGGCGGGGAGAAAAGACTGTTTACCAGAGAAGATGGTCGCACATGCAGGCAGCACAGGCAGAGGACACACACCCCGTTGCCTCTACTATTGAGAGGAGCACAGCTGTGAGAGCAAGACACACACTCGCGGCAAACCACGTTAAAGAGCAAAATAAACACGGGGAGCCGGGCCGGGGGAGGGGCCAGCGGAGGAGCAGCCCCACGGGCCCCGACTATAAAGCCCCTGGCAGCTGCACCCAACCGGCAAACTCGCTGCGCAGCGGAGCGCCCGTTAAAGCCGCGGCCGGAGCCGCCGTTCCCCACCCCCGGGCACTCACCAGCGAGAAGAGGTTCGAGTGACAGTCCTCCAGGCTGGCCCCGTTCGCCACCCAGTTCGCCGCCGCAGTCATGATCCTCGGCGAGCCCGGCCGCCAGAGCGGGGCATGTCTGAGGAGACGGGCCCGGCGCGGGGGCAGAAGCAGCAGGCACTCCTCGGTGCGGCCCGCGCCTCCGCTGGCCGGGGCGGCAGCCGCGGTCCGGCCCCTCGCCGCGGGCGGCCCGCGCGGAGCGGGGG
>VZTQ01011644.1:155039-175940 GCA_013400755.1 Pelecanoides urinatrix
GGGAGGCCGCGGCGGGGCCGGGCCGGGCTGCCCGCGCCGGGGGCTGCGCCGCTCCCGGGTGTCGCCGCAGAGGGCGCTGCCGGGGAGCGCGTCCCGCCCTCCGCCTCTTGGGACGGGACAAACTTTCTCGTGGCTGGCGCTGCCGGTGCGGCGGCCCGGGGGCTCTGCCGCGCCTGCCCTCGGCGCTCTCCTGCCGTCCCCGCCCCGGCACTCGCCGCCAGAAAACGTTATCGCGCTGAAGTTGTGCGGGGCGCGGGGGGGGAGGCGGCGGAGCCGTCGGCCGTGCCCGGCCCCGCTCCCGTCGGTCGATCCGCTGCAGTTCGCCACCGCGAAACATGCGAGGGGTTTTTCCACAGCACCTGCGAATTTTCGAAGTAGTTTAAAACTGGCTTCAAAACGTGTTCATTCCCGTTTCTAAATTGGGGCATCCCCCCAGAGCTGCCCTGTAAAAGTCAAGTTCAGCCCCAAGTTCTGCAGAGCACATGAAACACGACTTCGCCAAAATCCAGACCAGACCCACGCCCGTGCCACTCGAAACAGCTTCTGAGGCTTGTGCACAGTTATTTTCTTATAAAAGGAACTGGAAAATACCCGAGTTAAACAAACAAATGAAATTCATTCCCGTGATAGTCATGGTCCGGAGAAGAAGAAAGGATAGACACAAAATAAACAATAAATATTAAATACTTTGTTTAAAATATGTAATTCAAAACAAATAATCTTTTCCCTGTTGGTAATGACCCTTTGATTCTATCCAGTGGGAGCCTGACCTGCTTGGGCAGATTACAGCTCACCTGCCTGAGTTTCTCACTGACAGGAGTGTTCCACAGGTGATACAACGCAAATATTGCCGCTTAAAAGATGAAGATTATTTAGCAATTCAGCTTAAGCTTTAATACAGAAATGTAGCACGTTTTCAATTATCTGATTCAGTGGAAAAAGTTCTCCCTCTGTGCTCAATGGCAGCTTTCCTTATCATGGTTTTAATCTTATTTAGCCATCTTTTTTGCAATTTACTTTTCTTCGTAATAAATTAAAGATTAGCATCTATTCTAATGACTGAATGGAGTTTGTTTGGACTTACCTCATAGTAACAAATCTCTAACACAAACAAGCGTCACAGCCATTTAGCTAAATTACGTACACAGAGCGATAGATAGAATTTAGGCCAAAAGCAAACTTCCACCAAGACCAGTGTTCTTACACGTGCATTCTTCGTCTGACAAATCCGATCCATCATGCCTGTTCCCTTCACCGTCACACCGAACAGGAATTCTGTCTTGCAAAGACTGGGCCTGTATTAGTGAGAGGAAAAGTATTTTCAAACAGAAATTAAATATCCACATTCAGTTGCAATTGCAATTTATTTATTTTTTTACACCTATTAGTCAGCCAAACAAAGCCTAGACTCACCCTAGGGAGAAACTTTTGTCCTCCTTCAGTTCATCTAGGAGAATCAAAGCAGCACAAAGATGCTGTAAAAGCCCCGAACTGGTAAGGAGCAAAGCTGACAAAGCAGCCAAACTGCCATCGTCTAGAAATTGCTTGCTACAGCCTGGCAATCCAGAACCAGGGGAGTACTTTGGACCACACTACTCCCCTCCCTTTTGGCAACAAGTCTTATAAACAGAGAACACAAGCTGACACTTGTAAATATGTCAAGCAAATGTATTAACCAACCAAAAACCACATCCTTCCACATTAAAACAGTACTTGTAAATACACTGCAGCATCAGGTATCCATCCTATCACTAAATGATGCCTAGGGTACAACAAAGCCTGTGATGAAGTATCCATTCTATTTCTGGAATAAAATAACATCCCTTATCATGAAAAAATGATTTTCTTATTATAGAAATATTTTGAAATTGAGAATCACATTATTACTTATCCCATAGAAAGCTAACAATACTGTGCAGAATTAGAAACTGCAGAATTCATGTTTCTTCCATATGCTGCTTACCCTCCAAATGGTATTTCCAGTTGTCAGCATTCCTTTTCTGGATCTTCCAAGTAGAGATGACTTATTATGCTTGATTTTCTCATGAAAATGTGGGGTCTAACACATGATTCAGATCCATTTTCATGGGGAGAAATGTTAATATACTCACACTGTACTGCTTTGGCCATTTTTCAGGATTCTTATGAACGTTAACAACCCTTTAAATTAAAAATCTTTTAGCATAATTAAATTACCTGTAATGGGTCAATGTTCTGAAGTTGAAGCGTTGTTGCTCACATTTGTAAAAGGCTACCGGTCAAACATTTTGACCACATCCCTGCATTGCAAAGTTCATTTTGTTTCTAAACTGAAAAAAGATAGTATCTCTTTAAATAGTTTGCCAGTTACTTGACTTTATTTTATGTTCAGTGATCGCAGACAAGAGAAATCATTACAGTCTTATCGTTCACTTCACGGTACCAAATTAGGGAAGTTCCCCTGCTGTCTTCTGACAATAGTGTTACTTAAAACAGAAATTGTTCCACTTACAGATATCACATACAAGTGACACTTGCTCATGCATAATTATCCTAGATGGTATGTGGCGGAATGCGTTTCCCAACTCAGGGTATCCAAGTTTTATTCCCTGTTTTCTTTTACTTCTTTTTAAAAATTGATCAGTGAACATGGGTTTGAACATGAAAATTGAACAGTAACATTGGGTCTTCTACTTTAACCATTTTTCCATAGTAGCACGATACAGGAACCTCTTAATTAATTCTGCTAATGTATTAACTTGCAAGCTGCAACTCCAAAACTCAGATGCCAGAAAGGAGTTTCCAGGCTCCTGGAGATCAGCCTTCACCATGCAGAGCTGATAAGCACTGTGGGAAGGAGCCTGTTACCTACCCTTACAAAATCAGTCCAAATAGAGATAGGCAAGCTCATTCTATTATAGAACAACTTACCCAGAGCTTACAGTAATGATCAAACCTGTTCTTCCAGGAGGATGGCTCAGCAGTTTCGTAGACTTTGTTTTCACCAGCAGGTGTTGCTTATGCTTCAAACTAAACATGGAGGAAGAAACAAAGATGTCAGGAGGCTAAAGCAAAGCTAGAATGTCAAGCAGTTGCTTGGTTTTATTTTGTCTTAAAGTATGTCCACTTTGCTGTACCTTCAAGTACCTCTGGTTTATGAAAAGAATATTTACTTGAGGAATACAGCTGGCCTGAGCACTAGATTCAGACAGAGCTCTCCCAACTCTGGGTATGGAGAGTTTGGCCTGTCTTACACCGGTAGCAGAAATGGAGTCCAGCCAAGTTTTGTCAATGTCAAAAAGAAGCAGTGTTTGACATTTCATTTCTAGGTAAAACATATTTGTCCACGTATTTGAGTTAGACATTATGATTATTCACTAGCACAAATTCCAGCTTTTGCAGTATAAGTAATGATTGTCTTGTGTCTAATTTAATCAAGTGTCATTTTTACTGTTTTCTAAATTTTCTTTTCCAGTTGCCTACAATACCAACTAATGGAAAGGATAAAGTGGGGGAGAATGATATGAGACCCAAATTATGAGTATAATTCAAGCATATGGTCTTTAACTATTCTACATATCAAAAAGCAACAAAGAATAATTTTGTTTCCCTCCTGCTCTTGAGTTGCTCTTAAATAAGTTCTACTCAAGTTGGTAATGTTGTTGATTACTAAGACTCAAAGAGTTTTAGAAGTTCTTTGTCCATGATCTATGTAGTTTGTTATTGCATGTTCTTGTAATATAGTGCAGATGAACAGCCTAATTTCAGGTATGTTTCCAGTGGTCTCATTGCCTACTTTTTATGAGGTTGCATTAATTTCTTAAGTGTTTTTTAATTCATCCAGTAATTACATTTTTTTGTTCAAGTGTTTATAAATAAGAACTTGTAATGATTTTGGTTTTAAACCAAAAACCTTTACATCCACCAGCTGAAGACTTAAAAGGAAAAAAAAAACCAAAACAACCGAACTAGTTCGCTGACATGAAGAAATTAACAGCATCTAATTTTAACATAAAAAATAATAAAAAATTTTCACACATTAAATCCATAATAAATAGTTCTTTTTTTTTTTTTTAACACTGATAATCTACAGATTGCCTGTAAACGAACATTTTAATTTTCATTTTATTAAGAAACAGGAATAGCTACATTAGTAAGTTTATTTATTCCTAGTAAAGATTTAAAATTACCTGAGTTTTAAAACATGACATTGATTTTCTGAAGGGATGGGTACTTCTATCTAAGAGGAAAACAAATACATAAGTAAAAGATTTGTTTGTAGAGAAGTTGTTCATGAGGCCCATAGTTTAAGTCCTGCTAGTGATTAGACTGTGGTCTTTGAATTGGTCATCCTTGCTTACCATCACTCTCAATAAATACTGCAAGATAGACCCATGTAGTCTGTTCACAACCACCCCTAGCTATAGAAAATAGCTGTAGAAACTAAGCGTATTTTTAATAAAAATTAATTACATGGACTATTTTATAGTGCACAAAAGCAAGTCAAACACATTCCATATGAATCCAAACCTTCCCAACTGATGCTATCTGAGATTTTTATAGTGCTATCATCCACCGGTATCTAAACATTGTTCTTCGACAATCAACGGCAGCAGGCATAGACTGCCCAGACTTCACAGAGCTGCTGTTTCTTTTCCTTTTCCAGGATGAAAAAAAGACCAAATGTAGGCTACCGCCAGATGTGATGCTAGACCCCACAGTAGTTATACTGCAGGGATTTTGCACATGTCTTTCACAAATAAATAGCTTCAGTTGACTACATCTGTTGATGTCACTGGGACTACTTCCATGAACAAACTTCTCACAAGGCACAACTGTTTCAGGGTCAGGATTGTGTGCAGGTTCAGAAAAGCACACTCATGGCAGAGCTCAGTGTTTCAACATACCTCTTGAGAGTTATACACATGAAAATTCCCTGAAAATTATTTTATTTGCTCATATGAATACTATACTAACAGTACCTATTAAGGAGCAGTTTGAGGAAAGATAAATGACCTGGAAAGCCAATTTTGGGAAGTTTTTCACACCTACAAGATAATGTTGAAAGAAATCTGCACACTGTTGTAGAGGAATTAGATTAACTGAAGGTCATATCATCAGGAAAGTGAACAGAGAAAAAGTTCAAGTTAATAGGTGAGTCATAATGACAAGAATGAGACATTCAAGCTTACTCTGGTGAAGCAGACATAAAGCTGTATGTGTTAAAAGAAAGTGCTCCTATATTTTTATAAAAAAGCAGGCAAATTATCGTAGTAGCTCCTTCTTCTCTGGATTGTAAAAGATAGAAAAGAGGCAGGAAAGGAATCTGTGGCAGGCAAGAGGAGCCTAGACAAGGTCTTTTACCGTCTAGAAAAAGAAAAGGTCATCTCTTACTGTTATGGATGAAGTAGCAGCAGGAGTTGAGTGAGAGCAGTGAAGAGTGGTACGAACAGAGGAATGAACAGTGAAAGGAAGGAAGGCGCCAAAGGTGCCTGACTAGTTGTAAAGAGTAATACTAGTAGCATGGTGCCTTTACTAGTGATGGAAGTGTGAGGGAGTTGGAAAAAAAGGATGGCTAAATTTGGCCGTGTGAAGTTTAAATTGCCAGCAACCAACTCAAGAAAAGACAAGGAAGGTCTCTAGAAATGTGGCTTTGGATGGAAAGATAAAAACACCTCAGGAGCAGAGTAGTAGATTGATTTCTTTCCCACATGATGGTGATATTTAGATGACATTTCAGGTATAACTGGTAGGGATGAAGCAAATAGCAAAATGCAAACCGTTACTTTCAAGAATATGTAATGCTAAAAATAAAAGTTGTTGAAAATAGTAATAGATAAGATTCAAAAACAAAGCTTTAGGCAGTCCCATATATTATGTCCCATTTGACAGTCAAAACGCTATTGCTGTGGTAGCAAGTTTTCACTTGTTTTTTTAAAAAAAGGAGAACGCTCTGAGTGTAAGTGGTATAAGGTATAAGTGGTTTAAGTTTCAGTATAGAGTGAACTGGCCAGCAAGATCTTGCAAAGGCAACTACAAAAGGAAGACAAAGGAATGTGTTTATTTTTAGTTGGAGGTAAGGAACAGTTTTGTGCATCAGCATGCCCTGTTGGTTTTTGTGAGACATGGTTGTAATTTCTCATTTAAATATTCTGTAGAACCAAAGCAAATGAGCTATTTAGAAAAACAGGAAGAAGCAAATGACAACTGAAACTATTCAGGAATAAAAGGGGAGCATGATTTAGGCAAAGCAAAATGGCAAATACTTTTTAATTGTATATTATTTTTGCACTCAAAAGAGGAAAGAATTGTGATGTTGGCTAGATACCTTGCATTATGAATAAACATACCTGGGTTTCTAAAGGATTTAATAATCTAACATGAAGCTCCGACTAGCCCTCTAGGCAGAGGATGGGCCTGTTGGGTCATGGTTTCATACCATCAAAGAGATAGATTTCATCTTTCAGATGTTGTTGTGCTCGCTTGGTAAGAATTCAGATTATTAAAAGGTGTTAAATAAGATACACGATAAAAATACTACAAGAGAAAAAACTGAAAAGATTTAAGGCTAAAAGGCAACGTAAACATGAAAATAACATTTGGCAAACACATTCTGAGAACAAAACTCCAAGTTTATTTATTGGAATAGATTTTAGGGTAACTCTGGATGGGTGATGTAGCTTGATGTGCTATGACCTTGGAAGCAGCCAGTCAGGCAACACCCCGTGCTGCACATGTGGAATGTGCAGCTTTTGGCATGGGAGCTCAAATATTAAAATTGGCCCATAAATCTGAATACAGTTTTCAGTGTTTAAGAATCTTATTTTATCTGGATTAAAGTCCTCTTCCCCTTTGGCATTAGAAGGTGTTTATGGCTGTAAAAACAAGAATTGCAAAATATTGCCCTGAAATATATATATGGACTTCTCCTGCCAAGCTTACAAGGTTTACTTTGCAGCTTAAAATTAAAACAGAAAAAAAAATCTGGGACAGTATGGCCTTTCTAGACAAAGTGTAGTAGAAGTATGGACAAATGGCAAACTAAGTATATCACTCCATAACTGCTTTTTTAATTCTAAAAATTGTTTTGCTTTACTGTGGCAGGAAAAGATAAGATAAAGATTTTGTTGTAAGCCCTAAGAAATCTTTACTTTTTTTAAAGTCATGCTCACGTTCTGTTACAAAAAAGATGAGTAAAAACTATGGCTTATGGTCTGTAATCACTGACCACATTAGAGCCTGGACTAATGTAGTGCTCTCTCTTTGTCTTCTGTTATCTTCCAACTCTTCCCCCTTCAAGTATTCATTCTTTCTTTCCTAGAGTTATTGTTCCTCTTGTTGCAAACTGTGCAATTTCCCAGCTGTAGTTTTAAGTTCATCTAATGGATACCACAATCCTTCTGCAAAGTGAAGCACTATGAAGAAACTAAAAAAAAAAAACCCAAAGAGATTTGAATTTAAAATGTTATGCTACCATTACGATCTGGAAAAAGGAGCTGATAATTCTCAGTTACAGGTTATTTTGCTTTTATACTGATGACATGGAATTATACTTGGAGCCTGATCCTGCAGTTATAACTGAATAAAAGCTCTTGCTTTTGAGTTTGATACAGCCTTATAATTGTTTGGCTTTTTTGATTGTACTCTGGTGTAAACACTTTCACACACTGTTGGAAGAAAGAAAAACAGGATCCTATAGAAGACAGAACAGAGTATCCACGCTACCAAAGCCTTGGCTAGAGCATTTCTATATGGATATATGGACACAGTTACCACAATCTGAAAAGGTATGATAGACTCTTTCTAGACCACAGCTCTAGAACTTCAGGCCTTTAGCAACCCGTGTGCAGATTCTTTGTCAGTAAAGGATAATTTTTAATATTTCATTGTCCATACACCCATCGTTCACACTCAAGTCCTTCTAGGTACTACTACATTTGAATTGCCAATTTTTCCTCTCCTCTTTCCTCTAGATTTATTTTTCTTATCATTCTAAGTATACTTATTGTTGCACTCCCACATTTTGTACTTCTAGATTTCTGAGGTTAAAAAGTTATGTTGCAAACTGATAGGAGAACAAAAGATCACACAAGTTTTGGATCTGAAGAGGGGTGTGCAGCTGTTCCTGCTCTATCCTGAACAAAACAAGCAGTCACTGAGCATTTATGAGATGACCAGAAACCAGTTTGAAGTAGACGCCATTGTCATGGACTTCACCATGAGAGATTAAGGTTCAGACTCATATCCCTGAAAATAACTATTCTAAAAACTAAACAAGCTAGTCAGTCACAGGTGTCCTGACAAAAATGGAAAGGCTATGTCCATGCATTTCACTATGAGCAGGCACACACATTTCAATATCTGTAATAATTTCTAGTTAATTCACAGGTTATACCTGTTGTCTCTTCCATCTTTCCTTCCCCCACCCCATTCCATACTGGGAGTCTGAACAACTAGTGAGGACCCACTGGAGGCTCATCAGTAATACTGAGATTGAATAAGAAATGTTCTGGTTTACATTCTGTTACCACTCTGACCTCATTAAGGCCCTTTTGTTCTGGAACCTGAGTATCAGGACTTCCCTTTGGCCACAAAGCTGTCAAGTTCACTTATAGTGCAGTTAGAAGAAATGTAAATCAAAGCAAAGAGTAAGCTATAGCTAAATTCTGTCTTTAAAATATACATAAACTGTATTTTTATACAAAACAAACCATATGAAAGGTGAAGCTTGCTCTGTGAAAGATCCAGCCATTAAAGTAATTCACTGGATATCTTTGATGCTCATTTTCTTCAGTTGTAAGCATTCAGCAATCCATCAACTGCAGATAAATGTTATGCTGAAAGCTTTTGCTGAAATTATGAGAAGGAATAAAATAATTAGAGACATAAGACTTCCATAAGTGCCCTGTGTTGACATCCCTGTTTCCAAGCCCTATTAAATGAAACAACTAATTTCTCTGAGATTTTAAGGTTTCACAAGCCCTAATTTAAAAAGGAATTACGGAGCAAATCCTATTTATTTTACTACCACTCCTACTACTGAAAATTTAAAAATATTAGCCTTATAAGAAATTATACTATATATAATAAAATATTTCAACTGCTTTTATTTTTATCAACTGCTTTCTTGATTACTCAGGAAACTAGCCATGGCTTGAAATATTTGTTTAAAGAGAACTTATCTTTCAGACTGCGAGGCAAGCTTAGGGATATCTGTTCATCCTTCTGTTTTTCTGCATCCTAGTGAATATTGCTTTTTTGGATTTTTCTGACACTCATTTCAGGAAGAAACTGAAATGGTTGTCTTTGCTTGACAAATAATGAAATTAATTACACAGTGATATTTACTGTTTTTCTACGTGGAGACTGAAGCCTCTTGGCCTCATGTAAGACATACAACATAACTAATACCTACGTATCAACTCAACTGATAATTTTTGCTGAAAATCCTTTGACTGAGATTTTATGCAGAAGAGCAATTAAAAATTTGAATGGATTTGCACAGCCAGAAGGAAAGAGTAACAATGACCTGGTCACAATAGGAGCATGCTTTCTGGTCCTGAACGAGTAGCTGTCCCTGCCTTCTCCTGGTTTACCTCCCACTGCTTTGACGAAGAGGCAGTAGCTCATATTAGCAACTGTATTTTCTGAAGCCGCAGCTGATCCTGTTTTAGTCTAATCAGGGATGACCTTCAGTTTTCTGGCACATGGACCTAACTTGGGCAAAGATCAACTCTGCTGATTTAAACAAACCCTTCTACTCATATTAGGAAACAAGTAATGTTTGTACTTGCTGATTATTTCACATTTGTTGGGGCGTTACAGATACAAACTTATTCTGAAATGTGGGGGTTTTTTAAGTTAGAAGTATAGTGAATGTTGCTAATAGAGATTTTTTTAAATGATTGACAAAGCTACAAGTCGCAGCACACTGTGGTATCTAAATTCTCTTCTGGAACTCCAAGCTAATACAGTATTTGAAAAAACACAGTTGGTGTTCCAAATTCGTATTTGGAAGAAATATTTTGTGTAAAATCTAAACTAAAATTATAGCTGTATAGTTTGAGCAAAATGAGAAACTTAGGTGTAATAATTCTACTGAATCTCTAGTTTGGTCTCTCAATATTAAGCCAGTATGATGGACTGTATGAATGCACGTAAATCATTATTTTTTGTTGTTCACCATTGTAAATACACTAAATCTTTACTAAGATCCAACAGGAGGCGGACCACTGAGTTGCAGGCTGGGCACATTCCCAGTCTACAGTTTGGCCTTGTAATTATTTGCAACTGAAGCGTTAGGCACACCACTCACCTGCACTTGTGATACCTGCCAAAAGCAGAGCTTCCCCATCCTATTTCTCGGTGTGCAATAGTATGATCACTTATCAGAATATTAAAAACTTGAAAGATATCAAAACTGAAGAAAGCAATTGGGAGCATGAGAACTGGATAACATTTCTATGATTATCCTCAGTTCACTTTGTGGTTTTAGGCAAGCCAATTGGCTTCTGGATGACTGTAATATAGGTCAAATATTTTAGGTAATATTCACAGATTTTAAGTGAAGGATTACATTATTATCATAAGAAGTTGCTCTAGAATACTATTTTTGAGGTGATGATACCGTGAGCATTCAAGCATGCATTCAGGAGGTACCAAATAGAGTTCCTTTAAATCCAGTTTTCAAATATAATATAAGCTGTGGTGCTTTAACCTGCACACAAACTTTACGTCTGAACAGTTAGAAAATCACTTTGGTGTTATGTGTGTCTATCAACTGCAAAAATTCGGAGATACATTCCACAATGACTCTGATGTTCCACCTCACTTAAAGAGAACTCACTTTTAATAAATTATGTGTAACACCACTGCAGAGTTTTAACATTCTATTTAAACAAAGCACAACAGCCCAAGTCAAAAGTATTGTATGTATCAAACCTAGTATTTGGTTAACGACATTCTTTCAGATCAATTTCTGTGAGCAGTGGTCAGTTAGTTGGGCAGTGCAGAAATCACTCTTGAACGGTGCTATCTGGACCGTTCCTGCCTCTTGTAATTACTTCTACTCAGAGATGTTTGCCAAATTCTTCCCAGTGGACATATGGTCTCAGCAGGTAGGAACAGGCCGAAAGTGCTTTTCTTGCACTGACGTCAGTGGGGGAAGTATGACTGAATTCAGCTCCCATGAAAATTAAACATTACCCGACTACTGGCCTTTTTTCAAGAGAACAGTAGCTTGGCCTAGTTATTTCTACAGCTTCTTGAGAAATCTTCATACTTTTTCTTCCAAATAGAAAGTGTCCTTAAAGTTAATTAGAAGATAATACCAGTCAGCTTCTGCTAATTATTTGTATTTTTGCTTAACACTTATAAATCTACTTGTTCAGGTATTATTACAAGCTAATATTTGTCTTGTAAGACGCGTTAGTCATTACAATTAGCAAGTAGAAATAGATTAGTCATGCGCAAACAATCTCATAAATGAAGTATTTATGCCCCCTTTGGGGATGGAAAGGAAGGTAATTTGAGCCCTTTATGATTGTCAAGGGAAACCTGACTTGTCTCTTCTATTCACATCGTTGTTTCAGGATTTCTTTTTGGGCAAACTAACTGACTGTGGGCTTCCTTTGAAGTCCAGTAGCACCACTAGAACCTATGTTAGTGATTTAATGAAAACCATCAAGTGTTACCTTTTCCTAATACTGCTAGTCTGTAAGTGTCACTTTTTTCTTTCAAAAATATTTTCAGTTAATACATCTGCTTTTCCTGTGGCTGGAAGAAACCTTCCTTTCACATGCATGAATGTAGATGTTTTGTTTGCGCAGTGAACAAGAACATTTATCCACAGGCTTAGGGCTTCTACGACCCCTCACCGAGACAGGAAGACTGAAGATTACAAAATTGGATTGAAGATAGGGATGTCACCATAATCTGTGTGAATGTGTCACCAGTGGCATGCAGGAGATCAAGCAGCTCCCTGCAAGACTACACTGAAAGCAAATCCAAGCTATGAACATGAACTTCCAGATGTATTTTCCAAGAAAAAAGTTATGCAATGAGCTGATCAAAAATGTTGGTCCCCAAGTTTGCTTAAAGGAATTGCAAAGGGAAAGGGTCTGCAGAAGTCCATGATAAGGCAGCCTATTGCTTTTTATTCCATTTTCCAGTGGCTTTTCTTTATGTTGCTTCTACATAAAATTTCTTCCTGTTCCTTTCCAATTTGGTGAGCCACTCAAAAAACCTCCTCTGTGTGTGTGTGTATAAAATCTCCTAACAAGTCACTTTTAAAATAATTAGACTAAGTCAATACAAAAGGTCACTTTAAAATTAAAACCCTAATTCACTTCATGTAAGTAAATTTAACAACTGCATTAGTGCAATACTTTCTTCACTGCTTAGTCGCATGGAGCACAGGTAAGTGCACTATTACTGACTGTAACAAGTCGCTCCGTTCCCACCCATGCTTTCTTTTTTCTCTTTGCTGTCCTTCATTTGCTCTAATATTTGCAATGAAAAACCAAAGAACTTACAGCTATTCCTCAAGGAAACATCTTCTCCAACTAAAGCAGTTGTCAAGCTTCCTGAAGGAAGCTGGGAAAAAAGGAATATTTGTTGCTGTGTTTAGCATGATTACAGAAATAGGTCACATATTGTTTCTGAAAGAAATGGATCACCAGCATACAGCCCCCCACAACTCATCCTGGTCTCCCTCCCTCCACCCCCGTACACAGTGCTTGAAGCATTCTAATATCCTTGCCAAATTCCCTCACAAATACTTTAATTCTTTACGTGCATGTCTCATTCCATCTGTTCCACATGCTCTTTATGCCATTTACATTCATTGGCAGAGCCTGTGAGATGACACCACACATTATAAATTTGCCATGTTTTAAAGCGGCTTAGGTATCGCATAAGGGAAATGTGGAGTAGCTCAAGGTCTGTGGTTTTCTCCTAGAGACCTGGGTTAATTCAGCTACAGGGCAAACTGCATGTGAGTGTCACCAGCAGGTTTTCAGAAGAGTAAGGCTGTGGCTGTGAAATGCGACATTATGCCTTCAGGTTCAGGAGGAAGAAAAGGCTATCCTCTGCAGGATTCATGACGTGACTGCATGTAAAAGAGACTTTGTGCCCAAATAAACAACACAGAAAAGGCAAATGTGATGTAAAGGAGGAATAAAGGAAAGTAGTGCTGCATGGGAAAGGTGGTGCTTAGGCATGTACATTGGTATCACTTGTGAAGCAAATGCTATCTGTCTGATCCTCCATCACAAGAGCACGCCACAAAAATGGGCCCACAAACTGAGTCTTCGGGCTTTGCCTTTGGGAAATAGGCAGTTGGTTTTGGGGTTTTGCAGTATGGTCTTCCCAGCCCACAATCAGCTGTAAGTCGTCTCTGAATACATAGAAGGGCCATTGCAAAAGTCTGTTTGACACAGATTTAAGAGTAGTTTCCAGGATAAGAATAGGGGAAAAAAACCCTCTTCAGGTTTCAATACAGGGACATTTGTACAACCAAAACACGGAACAGCTGTGTTTGGCCACATGCCTTAAAGTCCTTGAACAAATTATATGAAAGCCTCAAACCATGAAATTTTAATTATGTTCTAAGTGCTGGACACCAAACCTTTTCTTTCACCTCCATGAGTGCACCTCAGGTGAAAGAAATAGGCACTTAAAGGACACATATGATTCCAACAGAGATTCAGCTAAAAAGCACCACAAAATCTGAAGTTTGGGCATGGCCTGCCCCATGGAAGACAAATGCATGGCGCCTGCAGTACCCCTGCAAGACAGAGTATCAGCATATCCTATTACAAGGAGTAAGGTATCCTGGCAGGTACAGTAGCAAGTAAGAGTGCTAGAAATCAGTGTTAGAAGTATCCATTTCTCAGATCATTATGCAATATGATACTTTACTACTATTATTAAAATGTTGTGAAAATACATACTATATTTCATCAGAGGTCAGTCAACATTTCTAACCTTCCCTTTTCTCAAAGTGAGACACCACAGTGTGCTTACCTCGCAAGATAGATTTCTCAATCTTTACCACCCCATTTTTTCACATTCCCTTCCTCACCTAATTTTTCCTGTTTAGCTTGTGTGCTCTACCCAATACCCTGTTATCTTCTACCCCATCTCTCTCTTTCTTCCCTGTCTGTTATTACCACATTGTCTTTAATGTTTTCCCGCTCCCCTTTGTTGCCAAGCTATAGTTTTCAACTGCTGTGAAAACATTTGATTCATACAGTTCATTGTCTCTCCTGCAAAGGAATCATCATCTAAAATAACCTGCATGTGCCTGAGCAAAAGCACTAAAGGAAAGACTGCCATTCCCTGCTCGCTCTCTCAGTTTGACGCCGTGTAGGCTATTGCATAGCAAATGAGAAATAAGAAAGATAAACAACTGCCACTGTCTCGAATGGGAAGGAAACTTGAGATAGGCTTTGCAGCATGGCATTGGATTTTTGATCCAGACTTTTTCATGCTGAGGAAAAATAAGAGCTAGATTCTCCATTATCCAAACACTCTGTCCTTCATACATGTGTCAAGTCAACCTAGAATAATATGCCTTTGATTCCTGACCACTTCATACCTTCCTGTGAAAAAGCAGAGAAGGATCAAGAGCTTGAGGTGATGGCATGAACTGAACATTATATTTAGTTGGTTTGGTCTAAACCCGAGAGCTGTCAGAGGTGTTAATCTGACAGGAAAAGAATTGAGGAATAGATTTACAATGGACTTAGGCTGATGCATCATCCTGTCCAAAGGAAGGCACTGTTCTCCTAGAACGGTGTTCAGCACATACGTTCATGAAGAAAGTCTGGTTCCTCAGCAAGACAATCACAGAAGACAACTTGCTGCTCCTAGCCCAGCCGGTGGAAAACACTGAAGCGAGACATATGTATGAAGTCTCCTCCTTCGGCAAGGCTGTATACCTCTTGGTTCTCAAACTGGTGACCTTCATGGCCACCTTTGCTCACCTCTGACAGAACTGGATCCCCAGCTATGTACATTCTCCTCAAGTTTAGGTACCTATGGTTATCCTTTCAGAAAATGTTCTCTTAAGATGCTGGGGTAATGTCCCCTTTTAATACAGTAACAAGGAAGTGGGAGACATCTGCCTAAGGAGGTTCAAACCCACATCTCCCATGAAAATGACCTAACTACTAAATTACAGGGTGTTCTAGGCGGAGTGTTCTCCACCCATCCTTTGATGATAGTCCAGTGTGTAGCAGAGTGAAAGATACATTGGGCAAAGGAGAATGAGAATTATTAAAGCCTAATGATTAAGGCCCAGACTTATTTTGCCTTGTTTTACCACTTACTGCTTTACCTAATGACATCACGTAAGGCACTTTGCAAAAGCACCGTCTTTGATCCACAGAACCACTAAAACTTCAGTGAATTTGCTCATCTTATGAATTTCACAAGTTAATTTCCCTTCTAAAGTTGTTATTTCACCTTTTAGACTTTCTTCTCTTTTTTAGGTGCCTATTGTCTTTGCTAATTACTGCATTACCTTTACATTTGAACATTTCATCCTTAGCATGCGCTGCTTGCATAATGGTGGAGAGAAAGAAATCATGTCATCAGTTCATTTAGTGCGCCCTTGGGGGGAAGAAAACCAGGAGGATGGGATACAATAAATGATCAAACTCAGTAAAGCCATCCAGGTAAGTATATCCTACTAGCTCCATTTCATCAAATTTGAACTATTCTACATTGCAAGAGATTCACTCATTTTACATTTTGCCTTCTTTCTAGGCAGATTTGAAATTTGCACTTCTTCACATCATAAAGTATCACAGAACCACGTGTTATACATGGCATGTATAATTTATGGTTTCTTACACCATTTTGTTGACCTTATATTTTGGAGTCAGTACCATTTGAGAATGACAACTACGAGAAATATTTCCTATTCTCCATCTAGGTTGCCAAGCATATATACTAACAGAGAAAAATAGGTGAGAAAAGTTCTTAATACAAATGTGTCCACAAAATCACAGTCAATACAGAACAAACTGCCATGTTTCGGGCACTGTCTTTATTGTAAATGCGATGATATGGAAACAAAGCACATGCTTTTGTTTAAATCTTCAAAGCTTTTTTAAAGGAGGAAAAAGTCTTTGTTTAAAAAGTTGTGTGCCCTTCTCAAAATAATTCTAATGAAAAAATAAATATGGAATAAAACCACTATCCAAATAGCTTATAAGTTCATTGGGTGTTCTTTTACAAGTGAAATACCATGAGCAAGGACACTGGAAACAGCAAGAGCAGTTATCTTCATCAGTCTGGGGTAGAGTTCAGCGTCTCCCATGTTTTAGGTACAAAAAAGTCTCCTAAATAGGGAGGGAAACTGGCCATGTGCACAGTATGTAGAGGAGAAACAAGACTAGTCAGTTAAGACAGGAAGAGAAGCTACAGCGCGGGGAAAACACAATATGTATTCATATTAAGCACCAGTCACACAGCGAATTGAATAAAATAATTCTGAGTAGTAATCCCAGTGGGACTTGGGCCAAAGGGGTGAAAGGAAGGGAACACATTTCAGTCGTGATTCAAGAAGTCCTGGAATCCTTCCTGACCTGCTGGGTCGGAATTTCTGACTCGACACCCTGCTTTGACTCAGAATAGGAAACTGTATCCTAACTGCAGGTTTCTTTTTATAGAGTAAACTTTATTGCCAACTTCCTTTGGAGCACAAGTTTATTCCTCATAGTCTTTAAGCAATACACCAATCACAAGACACAAGTGCAAGAAAACGTGATCTCTGTTCCCCAAACATAACAGTTTTTATCCAAAAAGCAAACAAGAGGACCAAAGCTTGTCTTTATTACCCATCTCAGTAAATACAGTATGCACTGATGGGTTTTAAAAGCAGCTGGCTAATCTTTCTCCTTCTTCTCTGCCTTTAAACTTGGCCAACATGAAAGGATAGCGATATGGTCCAAGAAATGCTTGCCAGGATTAGTGGCTAAATTGGAGATTTCTTGTGTAATGCAGTAACAGGCAGGGGATGGGAAAACATGCACTAATAGAGACATTGATCACAAGGATTTTCACTAAATTTATTACACAGGAGATAGGCTGTCCCGGAGTATCAGACAAGACAGCTCCGAGCTGGTTTGGGGGCACTGCAACTGATAACTGCAAACTGCAGAATATATGGTCTGAGATGTGTTCTAGCTTTGGTGTTGATTACACCTTAAAAAAGGAAAGGTTTAAAATAATAGTGTTCCCTTTTGTACTATTTTATAATTGAAAAGGATAATTTTGATTCTTCCAGCATTCCCACTGAATGGAAAAGATTAATAATGCATTTTAAAAAATACATATAAATCATGTAAGCAAAGCAATACCTCTCAGGACCTTTTTTGAGGTTGAGACAGCACCTCCTCTTTTAAAAAAAAAACATTTCGCGTATTTAAATCAATGTTGACCATTTAATCCTATTGTCTCATATACAATTTTTTGAGTGAACGATTAACACCAGAAAAAGTGATATTAATTAATCTTTCAATTTCCTTCTTACTGAGGCTTCTCTTCAAGTCTATGAAGAAGGCAAAGTTAGCAGGCAGGTTACAGCTCTTGGCATCCAATTTGGGTTTGAACGAAATGCAGGTATTAAGTGACTTGCTCAAGGTTATGAAAAAAATTATAGAAAAACAACCAAACACAGAAACCATATAACCAAGTCAAGCACTTAAACTGAAAGACCTTTTGTCCCATTCAAAAATTTTAAAAACAACATCCCTATAAAGATCAAAATTCCAGACAAAGGTGTGTGTGATACTGTATTTTTGATTTTCTGTTCTATAAAGGAGTAAAATTTTAAGTAGTCAGCCAGAAATTTAAGTAGTAAACCAGTAATAAGATGCAAAGAAAGTATTCTTATTCTTCCTGTAGAACAAAAATTCTATGGGTTTATGTTATGATATCTGTTTTCCAAAAAGATTTTTATTCTCCTTAATCCCATCCAGTGTGACTAGAACAAATTTCCTTTGTTGCAATTAGGTGAAAGAATCTTATATTGCACCATTTAAACACAGGTAAAATGTATCCATTTTGCTTTTGTTCTTTATATTTTATCATTAAGATCACTATATCTGGTGATTGGATCTGCAAAGACAATAAGCTCACGTGCACGGCCTCAATGAAATCAAAGGAGACTAAAACATACAAAACTGACAGGAGGGTGAGATCTTGTAACTGGAAAAATGCAAGCAACTGCACTCAGCAACCATTTGTAGCACTAGTTCACAACATGGATTTAGCCCTTTCTTCTGTTTGCAATGCATGAAGAATCTAAAAGTGTTGTAGATTTGTCTCATGAGCTCCCCTGTACCAACTTCTGTCCTTGCAACAGGAGAAATAACATTTCAAAACTACTAAAACACCATTTTCAAAAATGACTAATGTGTCCAAGCCCAACTCATTTTCAGTAGGACTGCTAGGTGCTCAGGTCTCATTTTAACAAAAAGTATTTTTGAAAATTTCACCCTGTATCTTTAATCATTTGCCACAGCTGGCATGGAAATCCAAACTAGATGACAGTCTTCTCCCCCCTCTTTTTCTCAAATACAGTGTTTTAGGGAGGAGAAGGAAATAGTTTTGAACATGGCTGAATAAATATCTCTGCTGGAAATTTCTACCAAAGTACATTTTCACTGGTGTCTGTGATTTTTTATTTGCTTTCTCACACTTTCTTAGGCATGGACACACATACATAAGTGTATTTGTATGACTCTTTACAGACAAAAAAACAACAGAAAAATTCAAAATACATCTAGGTGAGATTTGGGGGGTTATTTCAATTAATATTCACTGCTGCTATTTCGTTAGATTTATTCATTCTAATTAGCAGTGATTTAAAGAGAAAATCCTGCTTGCATTGCCTCAAGGCACACAGAAACAGCAATTGGCACTGGCTTTAACACATTCTTCCTACACAGGGGAAGGAAAAGTTACTTTCCCCTGTACAAACACCGAAAGAATTCATATCCACTTCATCCTGAGGGTCTGCTCCCTATAGAATTTTTGCATGTTATCATCTTAAGCATGTGACAGAAGGGATGGGTCGGAGGGACAGTGGTAGTTAGATTCACCAGCCAACCACTCCAGCATAGCTGCTAATGGAAGGAGACACAGATATCTTTAAGGCAGCACTGTAGGGAAATTAATTCTTCCCGCATGCTGGTAACAGCCCTGCACATAACCTAGACTGCAATGATTTGCTTTTAATGGCACATTTTAGCTAGTAGGTTTGCAGAGTTATCACCTCTTGTTCAACTCAGAGAAGACAAACTAGTCACGGAACTGTGCTAACCCTCACCAAAATATCAGCTTCTCCAACAGACCAGAGCCCATTTGCAACAGTTCCAAGAAAATTTTCTGATCATGTAAGAACCATCTTAAAATTGTTACTACCAGCACAACTTCAATCTTTGTCTAGATTTTGGTCCTGGATGTTCAAGGTAAATCAGGGGAATATTCTTCCCTCTGGCCTGTTCTGTGTTGTCTGAATGGAGTCCACGCATGGAGCTCCCATAGACGTCAGTGGAAGTTTTATGCATGAAATGAATGCAGAAAGGCAGTTGAAATCTGCTCTGCGGCGAAGGCATCTGCATTGCAGATTGGAGAGGAAAATTTTGCCCTAAGTGCCAAATCTCATCTTTTAAGAGCAAAACTATTTTTGTTTTATACAAGTGCAGAAAATGATCATTTGGGTAATACAGAACTGTAGTTTAACAGTACAAAAAAAAAGTAACCTTCCTGCCATTTTGCAAAGTATTTTAAAAATACTTAATTTTTTAAATTATTTTTTAAAACATTTTTGTTCCCACACATGTTTGTAAGATTGACAG
Source organism: Pelecanoides urinatrix (assembly GCA_013400755.1). Classification (NCBI taxonomy): domain Eukaryota; kingdom Metazoa; phylum Chordata; class Aves; order Procellariiformes; family Procellariidae; genus Pelecanoides; species Pelecanoides urinatrix. The sequence goes on from VZTQ01011644.1 coordinate 174,893, forward strand.
TAACAACATAGGGCATCTATATTTATTTACTTGCTAATTTTCAAAACAACTTGGAAAACTTAAGCTAATATCAAGGGATAACTATTCACTACTGATGTGGTGAAAGAACAGCACCATTCAGGAACAACTGATAATCAACAAAGCAGAGATCTTGCTTTGATAGGAACGGTGTATAGTTATATCAGTATAGCAACATTTCATGGCAGTTCAGACCGAGAAGAAAAGAATGCCACGTAAAACTTCTATGTTGAATTTATAGGCAAGAATTTAGATGTGGGTAAGCACATTCTTCCTCACTCAAATTTTAGGATAAATTTCAGATTTAACACATTTGGTCAAGACTATCATAGGGTCCATGGGACATTTAATTCCATCTTTATTGCAATCTCTGGTGTTTGAAAAATGAGCGATGGGAAAATAAAAAGCTTCCTTGTTCTTTTATTCATACACTAGACAATGCTTTTTCCTTCTGCCCCCTCTGCCACCCCCCTTAATGATAAATCCAACATGCAATTTTCTGCCATTTCAAAGCCCAGTTTAAGTATTGGTTTAACAAACACTTAGAAACAGTAGGTACATTTATTGATGCACCTGATGGTCTAAAAATTACGTACTTATGCTTACAAAGTAAGTATAGTGGAAGCTTTGTGTTATATTTCAGCTGGAAATGGGTTTCTTCAGTAGAAATATGTTTTGTAGCAATGGCTTATAATGAAGAGTATAGTGATGGAGCAGTAAAACAGACAGGTTTGGCAGCGTCAATGACTGCAGGACTCAAAAAGAACTTGCTCTGGCAGATAAACTACTTTTTAAAATTGAATATCATGAGTCCATACAAGAAGCTTTAGCCTCAACTGCAATATCAAACAATCTTTGAGAAAAGTGATAAAGGACAGCCTGTTTTTGTGTAAACAAGACAACACTTCAAGCAGTCCTGCTACTCTTTTTCATTGGTTTGAATACTGTGATGCCTTTAACCTGCATCAGTGGTAAATGATATTATTTACATATTTGTAAAATCCTGTATGTGAGTGTCATGGTTTAACCC
>VZTQ01011645.1:0-24082 GCA_013400755.1 Pelecanoides urinatrix
GTTGGAGTAGCCACAGTGCCTTTGTGGCTTCTTCGCTTTGTCCTCAGATCCAGAGACCTTCTCTTCCCCTTGAGGGCACTGAGAAGTGTTGAACAGGGCTCGGTAGGCACGGGCCAGGCCCCCGCACATTGCAGTGATTTTTGTCTCTGGAATTGCCAGGGGGACAGCATACTTTTTCGAAATATTTTACTAGTTTTTGAGGATTCTGCACTTGTTCAGGGGTGAAGTTCCAAAACACTGGAGGTGCCCACCATCCTAGGTACTTGCCCATACTCTCCCACACACCCTGCCACTCATAACTATCCAGCCGCGGGGCAGATCTCTGGGTGGTATTCTTAAATACCTGTTTAACCTTAAACACGGCCTGAAACTCATTCAGGAGACATAGCAATAGGAACATGCTGGTTTGAACATCCCAAGGATATTCAAAATCCTGAAGAGCCATTTTAACTAGCCTGGAAGATAAGGGGAAGGTGAAGGAGCGAGGGAATGCATGCCCCCTTCTCTCCCCCATAAATTGGCTCTCCGAGGAGAAAAGGTAAAGAGTGTAATTATTAATAGTTTCCAAGAGATGGTTCCCAAAGTACGGAGATAACGGCAATGATGAGTACAAATACCAGATTAGTCTCATAACCAGTAATTTTATCATATCATAAGCCAGTGTTACACAGTACAGAAAATTATAACCTTAATCCAGCTCCCAGAGGTGATAAACAGCACAACATGGAATGTATACAGCAATTAAGGTGTTGCATAACACAACTCTGAGAACAAACACAACAACTCTGAGAGCAAATGCATCAACGTTGCGACCAGCAACTTTAACATAATAATGAATGTTTATAAAAAATTTGTTTTAACACACTCTGGTCAGATCTGTCGTTATCTCAACCCTTCATGCCCCATGTTGAGAACCAGAAGGACTGTCGTGATTTAACCCGGCAGGCAGCTAAACACCCCACAGCCATTCGCTCACTCCCCACAAGCAGGATGGGGGAGAGAATCAAAAAATTTAAAAAAATTTAAAAAAAAAAAAGGTAAAACTCGTGAGTTGAAATAAAGACAATTTAATAGGACAGAAAAGAAAGGGAAAATAATAATAATAACAACGATAAAAGAATATACAAAACAAGTGATGCATAATGCAATTGCTCACCACCCACTGACCAATGCCCAGCCAGCTTTTCTCCTAGTTTATATACTGAGCATCATGTCATATGTTATGGAATACCCCGTTGGCCAGTTGGGTCAGCTGCCCCAACTGTGTCCCCTCCCAACATCTTGTGCACCCCCAGCCCACTCGCTGGTGGGGTGGTGGGAGAAGCGGAAAAGGCCTTGACTAGTGTAAGCCCCGCTCAGCAGCAAATAAAACATCAGTGTGTTATCAACGTTATTCTCAATCTAAATCCAAAACACAGCACTATACCAGCTACGAGGAAGAAAATTAAGTCTATCCCAGCCAAAACCAGGACACTGTATTTGCCCTTTTTCTGGTATTTGGCTTGCCAATCTGATGGTGTGATTCCTCCTGCTTGTTGCACAATACTTTCTCCTGAAAGTGACAACAGCACTAGGTTCATCTTGATCACCCCAGTACATTTGCATATGCTTTCTAAGGTGCAGAACTGAACTACAACTCAGTAAGACAAGTTTGGTATTTTTCCCTGGACACAAAGTTTAAAGGTTTGCAACAAGATTACTGGGTCCATTTTCAGAAATACTGACAATTTGTATATCCTTCAGAGGCTTGCCCTTGATATGTGATCGGATGCCTCTCAGTAGACTCAAGTCTTCATCTGCTTGTGATTTTAAACGAATTGCAAAAAGTTGCTGTGTAGTATGCAAATAACATTTCATTAGTTTGTGGTGTTTTTCCTAAAGCTGTACTGTTTCCTTTTGTTGAAATATTACTAGCAGAGAATATACAGCACCATCTATAACACATCTTGTTAAGAAATAGTTTCTTTCAATGTTATGTACTAAAACACTAAATTCCACCCCAGCATATGAGTAGTCAATCATGAGTAATCCTTCAAGTAAAGACCCCACCATAAAGATCTATAGCAGACAAGTATCATATATACACTAAAGGGTGAAATATTTTTCAAGGGTTCATGTTTCAGATTGGTTTACATTATTTCAAATGCTTTACCTTCAACAATTCCCTGCAGCTGTCAAGCCCAAGATCCACAAGAATGCCCTTCACCTTTTTTCGAGCCTTCCTGATATTATCAAGATTTTGAACAGGAATTTGAAACATTTTGCACTTTTCCTGAAAAAGAAATACAAAAAAGTGATGGAATACTTGAACGCAGGCACTTGCATTTAACAGTATTAAAACAAAAACTGAAGTCTGAAAAACGTATTCTTAAATATGAAAACCCAAAAGCCTTTAGCCAAAGAACTAACTGATTAGTTAGGTCTCATTAATACTTCCCAGTAGATCATTTGCTTCCTCTTAAAGGAAAGAGAACCTGATTGGGGGGGGGGGGGGGGNAATGTTACACGTGTTGTGTGGGCGGCGGGGGGAATCCTTTATATTTCTTCTCTCCTATCTAAACAAAATTCCAAGTTTTTCTTTCAGATCTCTTTGTGTCTACATAGCAGCTATACTGTGTTTTGTGTTTTCTTCGTAAGAGAACATGGACACCAGAATTTTGCTAAGTTCTATTCAGCAAATTACTATCATCTCCTTTAGGAAGGAGGAATTCAACACTTTCACCTTGAACGTTAGTGTCAAGATGAGAAGCCTCTTTGATTATTTGGTTTGTTGTCATGTATGTGAATGACTTAAAATGTGATTGCTAGTAAAATCTAAATTTCCTGCAGAAGTTTCTGCTGCTGTAATCTGATATGGACCTTGGCATAAAACAAGCTACTACAATATTAATGCAGTAGAAATAAAACGTAATTAATGTATGGCATTGATAGCTAAATATGCTGAAGTGGGACAAATTTTGTCAATACCCACATGCTTTTAGGTCTCCTCCTCTGAAGAAGTGTATATAGTTCCATTACCTTCCCCTACTCCAGAATTTGGATTTACACCCCACCCCGCTCCCTCCAGCAAGCTGCGATAGTCGGAGTCCAACATACTGAGGAGGATGACAACTACAGCAAGATTATAGAAGGACCGATTATCCGATGCAGGGCTGTTGTGCAGTGCGGTTGCCCATCTGTCTAGAACATACCACCAGGAAGGGTCTAGCGCTTCCCCAACAGCTAGGCTTTTATCACTCCCCATGTAGCTGGGCTATCAGTTGCTTATCTTCAGCTCCCAGTACATCATAAGGTATCCCCAGGGCTTAGCTTTAGAAGTATGTGCCTTTATCACCTTCTCCCTAGATTACAGTGAAATGCAATTTAGACTGAGATTTAAGAGACTTAAATGGGCACAGAATGCAACAGAACTACCCTACAGTGAAAAAGGTCACTGGGAGCTTCACAGGTATTTCTCTGTTCTTAAATAGCTGGCAGAGGACCCAATAGAGTTTAAAAGATCTCAGTCCTTATTGCTAAACAACTCACCCATTCAGGACAAGTTCTAACAAGAAGAAAAAAAAAAAAGAAAATACCCAAACAGTACTTCAGCCTTGATGGTCCTGTCTTGAAAAGCTATACTTCTCAAAAAAAGCAATATCACTGTCAACATGAAATGTTCGCCTTGAAAGGCAAAAGAGTTTCCTGTAAACAGTTGCCAAAACCCCGCCCACATGAGACAGAACATGCAAGCTAAGCCTCACAAAAGCAAAAAAACCAAAACCAGAAAAAAACCTTTTTCTGTTCTCTATGCCATCACTCAAGAAGAAAAAAAAAAAACCCACACCTTAATTTATGTATAAAACATACAATTGAGGGGTTTTTAATTAAAATTCAAACAACTCACATGCTATTCTCCTCTTCTTCTCCCCCCAAAGGAAAGGTGTGTAGAGAGAAATGGAGAGGGAACCCCATTTGACAGCTGCTAGTCTCGTTTTCTAATATTTTTTATCGGTAAGAAGTCTGGAAGACATTCTGATACCATTGGGGTGGGTGTGGAACAGGAACCTATACAGAATGGAATAAATCAGAGTAACTAGTCTGGCATTCTATCAAAATCCAAGGAGTAAAATTAAGACGTAAAATCCTCTTTTTAAAGTGAAGTCAACTGGGAATTTGTAGTCTCTGGTTAAAGCCTTAGGATCAGTCCCTCTATGATAGCAGGTTACGTGCACCAACCCCATGGTCCACGGCAGGTAACAACAGAGCTGACAGGATGTCACCATGCTCAGATCAGCCAGAAGGAGATGTGGTTCAATACGTTAGGTTCCACTGGAAACAGTTCCTCCATCTCAGTCCTTTAACTGATACACTGATGCTACTGAAGAAGGTGAAGCAGACATTTCTTGAGGCATGTCTATCTCACAAAAAAGAAACATTAGTCTACAAAGGTGGTATAGTATGTAATATCCACGTATCTCAAGAGTTTTCTTAACCAGTAATCCTTCTGAAATGGAAGTCATTAATCCAGGAAAAAAGAAAAACAAAAAAAAACCAAAACAAAATAAAAGAAACTTGATTACTTATTTTCCAGTTTTGAAGTAGCTGGTCTTCAATCCAAAAAGATGTATATTTCTGTATCACATGCAAGGTTATTCAGCTGGTCTTTAAACAAACCGCTTGGGAGTAAGACTCTAAGTTACTCATCTAACATTCTGTGTATCCATCAGACCAGCAATGCCCCATCATAAAGGTCACAAAATTTCAACCTTCTAAGTTTATTCCCTCAACCCCTCAGTTTAATTCCCTGATTACTGTACAGTTTATTATCCATACTCTTGTAGTACTATTTCTCTTGTATTTTGGACATTCTTCAAGCCTTAGCTTGCACTTTGTTTCCATGCGTAACGACAGTCAACCTTTTGTTGGTACGCATCCCATTCTTAACCAGCAAATTCAACATGAAAGCACTACAGTAAAATGAAACTTGAGTTACTCTAGTCCAAAAGTCTTGATCCTTTTACCGCACTGGCTACCTAAAAGAAAAATCTTAAACTACTTTTAATCGTAGTTTCCAAAAAACTGATAATCCATTGAGTTTTCACAGACAGTACCTCTTCATAAACAGAACCAAGGCAAGTTAATAGCGAAATAAAGAATCATTGTAGCAGCTGATGTCCCAAACTCTGTTCTAAAAAGGTCATTCAACCCTTGCTCAGGCATTTTACCCATCAATTTATTCCTGCATTTACTGTTCATTTAGGTAACACCTCAACAACAATACAGCAAACTGGAGTTTTATGCAACACTAAAGATTCCCTTCATTTCTCCAACATTTGTAATCATCTATTATAACATCCAACTACATTCAGCTTTTCAACAAAGATCACAAATGCAACTCTTCCCTTCTAGACTAGTATTAAAATACTGCAGTACTACTAAACAACAAGCTAACAGTCTGGACAGTATCTTACTAGTCAAAGACAAATACTACTCGTTCACCAAGTAACTATGCTTGACTGCAATTTCTCTGCATTAAAAAAAAGCAAAAATACTAACATTTTACCTCTTCAAAGTGAGAAGTCACCACAAAACAGAAGGTTCCTATTTGCCTTCCCTTCAGTCTGCTACTTAGAACAATACTCATTCACCTTGGAAGGGACCTCAAGAGGACACCCAGTCCAAGCCTCCTGTTCAAAGCAGGCTCAACAACAAATTGCAAGCTGGGCACTCTGTGTCTTGGCCAGTCAGGTCTTGAAAACCTCCGCAGACAGAGGTTCGACAGCCTCTCTGGGCAACCTCTCCAGTGATGGACTGTGCTCACAGTGAAAGGTTTTTTCCTTACATCAAATCAGCCCCATTTTAGTTTCTGTTCCTAAGGAAACCAGGCATATGAAATCAAATTAAATATGAAGCTGGAGCAAGGAAGATGCACAAACGTGCCTTTCACGTGCATGCAAATACATCCAGCAAAATCCAACAGTAAACTCGATAATCAGGCATTTCTAGAGATTTCTGAAAACAGGCAGCTAGACAGAAACCCTATTAGAAGATCCACAGAGAAAAAGGCTGCAATGTAGCCCTTTTTAGACACCAGATAATCTACACGGAAGCCAGATCTCTAGTCATGTTCCTAGGAAGCTGGCTTTCGCTAGTCTCTTGCTCATAGAACTGCTTGTATAGTAGGGAAATTATGAAAGGCCTATGGAATTTTGTCCTTTCCTATTATCTGCTTTGGAAATTCAATCATTCTTAGTTTTTATATCTTTTTGTCTAGTAAATTAGTAATTGTGGAAGAGATTTTTATAAAGACTTTCAGGTTTTGGGATATTTGGGTGGGAAGTATTTTTAAAGGTTTGTTTACCAACTTATATTTCAGCCGTTATCAGAGTTAAAGAATTCTTTATTTTCATTTTAGTAAACTCATTAGAAGTTGATAATTCAATATTAGTTCAGAAAACAATAGTAACTGCTTCATTCCTGAAAATGAAATGAAAACATGTGAGCTACTAATTCTCAGAACCTAAAGAACAAGAACACTGGATGGCAAAGACAGCAGCTAGGAGAACAGGCACGCTGAGAAACTGCCTAGAAGAATGTGAGTTCAGCTTGGCCATGCTGAATTTTACTCTCATCAATTTTGTGTTGTTTCTGATAAGCTTACAAGCCCTCCGAGAAATCATACCTGGATATCTGCTCAACCGCATATTACACGGACGGTTCCATTCCCTGGACTCTTATCTGTGCCTTCTGAGAGAAACCTAACTGGATTTAAGAACACGCTGGCACCATCAAAGCTTATCCAGCCTTTGGAGGGAAAGGGAAGAAATGCATATAGCTTCCTATCACCATCTCTAGGTGTTTTAACAGCTTTGAAAGATTTGATTCCTGGAAAGAAAAAGAGTCAATTCATTAGAATGGATGCTATTCTTGTTTATTATTTCATTTGTTGTAAATCAAAATTGAACTGACTACAGAAAAAAATAGATTAATAAAACTAAGAGTAGTTCTGGTCAACAACATAATGCTACTTTATCTTCTTAAATTCCGATTCCTATCCAAGTGCAACTTGATAGAAAACTCAGGTAAAAAAAAACCAACCACTTTTTTTGTGCAACTAAATCAGAAACCTTTAGGGGTCTCAAATTACAGATCTCTTATAATAACTCATAATAATTTTACTCCTTTCTTGGCTATAAATCATATACCCGTCAAAACAGTCATCTAATCCAATACAAAGATGCCCATCATCCTATAGCTGCTAACACAGTAAAAAGCATTAAGGTATGTGATTACATAGATAAAGATAGAGCATATCAACCTGCACCTTACTTAAGTCAAATCAAAACAAATTTAGATCACTAACTTTAGCTACTGTGGTTTAAATAACTATTGTGATCCTTCATTAACACACAACCAAGCCTCTGTTACCCAAGACTAGTTAGAAGAGAAGGGACTGTACCATTCAAACCATGGAGCCTTCCTAGAGCACAGAGCTTAACTCCCCTGGGGATCAGCATTAGCCAGAAACTGAACCCAGCAGGACCCAAGCTTGTCCTAGACGACTTCAGCATCTACCTGGAGCCTACTAAAATCCTGCAGGACTCAGCAGCCCCAGGCGTGTGTGAGCAGAAGCAGCACAACTGCATTTGTACTGCCCTGGTCAGCCTGCTGTGACTCCAAGACATTTCACGCAGATGCACCCAACCGTCCACGGCACAGATAACCCACAACCTGCATAATTCAGCAAGGGGACAGAACTGAAAAAAAATAAGGCTGTGCTACAGGTTTCAGTGGCAGGATTGAAGTGTTTAAACATAAGTCAGCTCTACCAGCGTTCAACAAGACTTAACCCAAATCAAGGAGTTCCCGGTGGTAAAACATAAGGCATCATAAAACTGTGTTTGTGTGCTCTTCATTGTATCTGAAGATTTGATATAATTTGGGGGGGTTGTTGTTGTTGTTGCTTTTTTTTGTTTTGTTTTGGGTTTGTTTGGTTGGTTGGTTTTTTTAACAAACTTTCATGAAATGAACTATTAGAATTACAGGTCTAATTACAGCAATATAGCGTATTTGTTACATCCAGTTTGTCTAAATATGGCTCTAAAGAAATCCCCTTTTCTTTTTCAAAATTAAACTGAAAGTTTATTAAAAAGAGCACTAAGATTTCTAGAATATAGATTGGATTGGGGATCCCAAGAGTAAGTCTTTGTAAATATTTCATTACAAAGTCTTTAAAACTTTCAGGGGTTCAAACATGTATTTGTGATGATAGAAAACTGTTAAGGGAAACAATCAATTCCTCCCCAGTTTACCTGTCAGAACTTAAGCATTTATCAGTTGAAAAGTTGTTCATAATTTTGTCAGTACAGAGCTATGAACCGTTGCAGCAAAAGTCAGATAACGATATTTTATTCCATTTACAAATCAGGACAAAATTAACTTCCCACTACTTGCTTTCAAGCACACGGCAAGCATATTCAAATGTTTTTAATGATTTGCACTGTACGGGTTATGTTTGCTTACATTATTCATAAAGGTTTTTTATGTTTTCGAAAATGTATGCATCGCTGAAGTACCGCAAGAACATTTAATGTCATTTTGCATTCCACTAACACTTTAGTTCTAATTTTGCGCGCATACTATCCCCCTGCACGTTACAGTTTTCCATAAACTGTTTCAAACACCCCTATTGTCTAGAACTAATTAAGGCTTTTCATCCACGGACTTCGAGACAACCTGTTCAGTGGCTCCTTGGACGCTCTATCGCTGAAGTACGGACAGAAACCAGCAAAAAAATAAGTGGTCCTAAAGAGCTCTTCAGTCAACAGCAGCCGTAAAGCAGCGAGTCTTCCCCCTGCTACAATGGCTCATTAGGCTAATTGCGGCTTCCGATCTCGGGCAAACCCGGAAGTCCCTCCCCCGCTCGCGTGCGCGGCGGGCCGGGGCAAGGGGGGGATTATTCCCGTGGAAGCCCCTGCGGGGAAACGCGGCGGGCACCGGCGCCGGGGAGCCAAGTCAGCTGCGGCGGGGCCGCCCCGCAGGCACGGCCCCGCCGGGCGGCAGGCACCCCGCAGCCCTGCCCCCCCCGAGCCGCCTGGCTCTCCACAGCAGCCGACGAGCGCCGGCGCTGCCCGGCAGCCCCGACCGGCCGGCCGGTGATGGCGGGGGAGCTGACAGCCCGACACCCTCGGGCCTGACAGCAGCCGCCCCCGCCCGGGCCGCCTGGACCGCTCCAGCTACCGCGGGGGCTTCAGCGTCAACGCCCCCAGGTTGGGAAGGGCAGGGAGGCTCGGAAACTCCGCCGCTGCGAGGGGGCAGCGATCCGGCGCCGGGCGCCCCGCAGCACGGAGCCTCCCCGCGGAGCCCATCAGCCCTCGGCCAGGCGGGGTCTGGGCTCCCAGCACCCCGCCGCGCCGAGCCGAGCGGCCAGCGCCGCCAGCCAGGCGCGCTGAAGGTGGCGTTTACCGGCAGCCGCCGGCGCGCCCCNCTGGAGCCCGGGACCGACCTCGGCTCAGCCCCCGCGCACAGCGCCCGCCGCCCCGCACCCGCCCTTCGGCCTCCGCCCGCTCCTCATCCAGAGCCAGAAAGAGAAAATGGCGCTCGATTTATCCCAGGAAGTGACGTCGGGGCTCATTTGCATGCCAGGCAGCCAGCCAATGGGGAGAGAGTTGGGCCCATGCTCCCATTGGCTCCCCAAAGGAGCTGGGCGCGGCTGGGGGCGGGGCGTCAGGTGGGGGGGGGGCCCTCCGGCCCCGGGGCTCACCTGAGCCCTTGTCACCTGCCCCTCCTGCCTGCGCCCTTCAAGGGGCACCACTGGGAGCTCTCGCGACAGCTGGAGGCGTGACATCATCCTGGAGTGGGAGGAGCCTGATGACATCATGTCCATCACCTGAGGTCACCACGTGACCACCCAGCAGTGCTCTCCTGATTTGCATGGAATGTTGGGTGAAGCCTCATTTGCATCTGCTGGGGGCTGGAGGCCCCTCCCACCTCCACCAGCCAATAGGGCGAGGTGAGGCCTGGCAACCAGGCTTCCCATTGGAGGAGGGCCCACCTGGCACCTCGGCGCATGGCTCACACCTCCCCACCCTGGTGTTCCTCTGCCAGGCCTGGCGGCCATGGCAGGGCCGGGGCGCCCTGGTGAGGAGCTGCGGGAGCCGTGGTGCGGGCCCCGGGCAGAGGAGCCCCACTGGACGTCCCTCCAGTGACGTTGGCTGGGAGCATGGCGGTATCATGGCCACGGTGCTGGAAGGCACCGCGGTCTGATGAGCGGCGCATCTCGGCAGGTCAGTCCCTTGAGCTGCATCTACCAGACGTCTCCACGTTGAGCAGCGAACATAGTTCGTACTCCTACTACGATGGCAGATGGTTTCTAATGAACACAAGATGGAAGCAATTGATCCTCCGTTCTGGCGGGTAACAGTCATACTGCAAAGACCAAGACAACCGCCACATCAGCAGCGTGGGCGGCTCTCCACCGCGGAGACGCCTGGTGTGGCTCTGTGACTGGAGCAGGCAGGAGGCAGGTCATGGCAGGAGGTGCACTGCAGTGGAGGCGTGTGGGGCCATGCTGGATCCCATCCGTGGCGCACGGGGACCTGCTCCCTGCCACCCGTGCCATCTTCCTGGGACAGCTTTTAGTCTTCCCCTTCCCCACAAGGTTGTCCTGGCGTTGCTCAGGCCATCTCCAAAGGGTTCGCAACCTAATTACTTCAACTAGAGTTTTTTAAGTGTTCACCGTGTGAATGAAATACTTGTCGCATGGAAGCCGAGGGGAATTTTGCCATTGGCCTTGGTAGCCATACGATTTCACTGTTTGTCTACACATAGCTCATGCGCAGGTCAATGTGTTGGCCAACTCCCATCAACGTCTGTGAAGGCCACAGCCGTAGACTGGCTGGTATCTTGTCAAAAAATAATGTTCACATTGGCAGAAAATTACTGGTTTTTTAAGTAGTGGCCATAAAAATTACTTATCTTTGTAGTCAATGCTCTAGTAAGTACATTGAAACATAATTAGTTCTAATTTTTTGGGGGTGATAACTTTCTGTTATTAAAAATGGATATGATATAAGTTCATTAGCCATGTACTTTCTGCACCATTGTATATGCAGTAAGGGTGTAGGTAAGTCAAGACTCAAAAACATTAATGGAAAAAAAGGCAGCCGTCTATGAAGGATAAATTATTCATAGTAGATATATGACCATAATATAAAAAACTGTTATTACACAGTGTGAGGAGGGATATGTCCCAGTTAGTTAAAATGTAGCATTTACAATAAAGCTATTAGCTGTTGTCTAATAATTCATAAAGTAAAATAATGAAATTTGGCTCCGCCAAAATGGAAATGCCCAATGGCTCCCACATAATCAACAACATTCAAACGATGGGTATGTTAAAAAATTAAGCGCAAGATTAAGATTAAGATAAAACAGTTGCGAAAGGGTCTTTCACGGTTGAACATTACAGCAAACCTGTGCAATATCTCCTGATTCTCCCAAAACGACAGAACGGTTGAGGTGGGAAGGGACCTCTGGAGGCCATCTGGTCCAACCCCACCTGCTCAAGCAGGGCCAGTTGCCCAGGATCATGTCCAGACACCTTTGAAATCAGCCAGTGTTTTCTCTCACGGTAGTAAAAATGGGAGCTACTTTATAAAGTGCGTAAATTAAATGTATCTACATCATAACTTCAGTTGTGTCTGTTATCTGTTTATCTCCAGCTGTCAAACAGTGCAGTGTGCTCAGCAAACTCAGGTCCTGTTTAAATGAGGTGGAGTTAGCGCTCACCCACTTGGGAAAGGAGGTTGCATTTTCGCATTGCGGGACCGGTATTGCATTGTACACGTTGGAAGTAGGTCCATTAGCCTCCAGCACACGCTTGAGACATTCCAGAGTGAAACCTGTGATGAGAGTTCAAATTCCTCCCCTTGTAAAAAACAAATAGGATGGTGAAACTGTGCTGCTGAATTATTNGGCAACATGCAAAATTAATTTAAGAGGAGGACTTGGAAGAGTAAAAATGGATAAGGTTAAAAGGGAGGAGCAATGTATGTATTCATTTTTCCCATAAGTCAACAACAATTTCAAAATATAAAAATAAGTGGGTTTGAGGACAACAGAGTGAAGAGAAGAAAAGTCAGAAACACACAATGTAAAGAGTAAAAAGTAAGAACAGTTAGTTTTTCTTAGATAAATGTCATGGCTTTGATCAGCTAAATCCAATGCATTGGAAATGTATTTCAAGACAAGTACTTCTCCAACGCATCAAAATCAAGAAATTTGGGGATTGTGTTTTAATTACGTATAGCTTTGCTGTCATATGGGAGTTACATATTTGTTCAGTTAGTTATGCCCTTTAAGTAACATTTTAAGTAACATTTAACAGTAACATATTAAGTAATATTTTTCCTTATGCTGTTGGACAGTTCAGGTCTGGAGGAAGTGACAACAAGAGCAGGACAGAGTTTTGGCAGCTCTCAGTGACTTGTGAGCACCTTAGCCCGGTCTTCTTCCTGTGGGCGAGATTCACACCTTCGGCTCTGTCCTGTCAGCTCTCTCCCATTAAGCTCTCCCCAAGTAGAACAGCAGGAGCAAAGAGCACCCACCTGCAGGTGTACAGCCAGCAGTTGGGTTGGCAGAAGGGACTCCTCAGTCTATAGAAAAGTCAGGAGAATTAACTTCTATAGCAGCCTTCCAGGTTCTGGAGTAAGATCCCAAACCAGTACTGCCCTAGATGGCTCTTCTGGGGAAGTGCAAGAGGACGGAGGGGAGCTCTGTCTTTTTACAGCCAAAATTAGCCAATATGTTTTCTCTTCGACTCTTCAGTACATTTTATGCATCAACTTATATTAATGTAATGGTAGCAAAATTCTTGCTTTTCAAGCAGATGCTGCAGCACATACCGGTCTCGTGGTCATTTTCAAAACTGCCTGTTGAATATTTTCATTGTCCTATTCTAGAAGTTTAAAGATTAATGTAATAACTTTACAAAATCTCTTCCCAATGAACAGAAGTTACAAGTTCTCCCTTTGCATAGTCCACATGTTTAATTTGTCAGAAAAAGGTGTTTCCTTGATTGTTGTAGTGTTGCCCTGATTCTGGAGAAACAGAAGACCCGGAAAGAGTTTCCAAAAGCGCCATGCACTGGTCTCCCACTGCCACCCCATTCTTCTGCTCCCTGCAGGAGACCTTCTCTAATCCACCTTTCCTAAGTAACAATACCCTACAGTTATGACTCCTGAATTCTTTAGTTCAAACAAAATTATCTATTAAGAGCTCAAGTACTTCTCACTTAAGTCCAATTAAAATAGCATGGTATCTACTGTGCTCAGGGTTTGGTGATGCAAGCTGGCACAGCCCATTCCCTTAAATCAGCCCCAAATTCCACTGGTGTCTAGAAAGCCTCTTACTGAATGCGATAGATTTTCAAGCAAGTTTTTATCAAGAATGAAGGATCTTCTCTTCTAGAAGAAGAAAAGGAAGCCAAGAAACAAAGCACAAAGAAAAGGCAAAGCACAATGCCAGCAGAAGTTATGCAAAAAGTCTGGTTGTTTTTACAGCTTGAAGCACATTGCCAAGTCAGTGCTGGAGAAATTATAAGGAAGACAGAGTTAAAAAACTGAGTGCCATTGTGAAATAAAAAATGGATAGAGAAGCTCTTTCCACGGAGGCTATTCTCTCATTTACCATAATAAAACTTTTTAATCACAGCTTGCTGTTTTCACTTTCTGCTGTAAGACACTGTCATAGCACAAGACTTTCTTGAAAACTCTTTAAAACCCAAGCTCTCATTTGGAAAGTGCATAATGGGTCTTAATTTCTGTGCTGAAAATAGACACATCGATAACGGTAATATAAACGTGCCAATATTTAGCCTCAGTCTTCATTAGGTAATATTAACAAAACCAATCGATCATGTCATATGCCAGAATACAATACCTAGGCCAAATTAATTTGTCCTTGATATTTATCCCTAAATCAGTTGTATTAGTTTGGATACTTAATGAAATTACCTCTCCTCATATTCTATATGAATATTTTTTTATATGAGCATAATGTAAAGATTTCCAGAGGAAAAATTTATCACAATTACTTGTTAATTATAGCTGAAGCAAGATCACTTTCTTTACTAAACAAAACAATGTTTATCAAGATGTTTTTACCTACAAAAATAGATTTAAAATTACTGTTGAACTATGTGACTTATTTGGCTAAAAGAAAGATGGATCTTAAAAATCCTGGTCATGTTGTAGAAAAGAGTTAGTAATTCAGACAAACTGAGAAGCAAAGGTAACCAGAAAAGAACAAGGAATCTTTCCAAGTCCATCCACTAATTAGTACCTCAGGCACTAATTCACACTCAAAATTAATCAAATTAATTTTAGAAATAATCTGATATTCTGAATTTCAAATATCATCAGCAAATTTTCAGTTTCATTTACATTAGAAGCACTTTAGCCAAATTTTTAAGAAGTGTATCTAGAAAGATTAAATATATCTGGTCAAAAAAATTTTAATCATGAAATGTGCGCAGTAATGCAGGAAATCAGTTCCTCAGTAGGTGCAAATATTTCTATTTTGAGAATTCCATTGGGAAACACAATTCAGTCTACTTTTCGCAATTTCTAAAGTCTGGAAATGCAAACAAGAAAATGTTAGGAAAAAACAATCACCACTGCTTTTGCCAACACTTTGCACATAGAATGCTGATATTCCATTTTTCAGATGTTCCCTACTTTTAGAAGAGGAATTAAAAAATTGTTATAACAATGTATTAGGCGTTGCCAACCACTGCCTTTTTAATGTCAAACATCCCTTCAAGTTTGGTCCAATTTTCCCTAGGTTGTTCTGGAAGTACAGCATCAAAGGGAGCTGGATAACTCTGTAGTACATATTCAGTTCACACAGTAGGGCTAATAAGGCTAATGAAATCTATTAGAACATCAGCATTTCTACATTTTTTTGAACTTCCTTAAACTGGAGAGTATATTCAAAGAATGAGCTATACCTGTATTTTATCCTTGTTTAAGTTTTATCAGCAAATAAGTTTCTTATAGTGCTTGATGTCACGTGTAATTTGTGTGATAAATAAATATTTATACATGTAGATTCTTACTAACCCACTCCGCCTTTCTGCTATATTCCACTAAAGATAGTGTTTCCATCAAGCAAGTATTCTGAGAAAGCTATAAGCCAGTATCACACAGCTTCTTTCTAAATTATGTACATATTGCATATTAAGTATTTTTCTTTGTTCAGAAATAATGTTTAGCAAATTCTTAAAATAAATGTAATTCATGTATGTATTTATTTATATAGCCACAGTAGTTAGGGTGTAGTCTTTGAGGAAAGGCAACATTGCGGGAGGTCTACCCCATCTCAGCTTGGCGTGGTGGGCTGGACGTTTGACGGGAGATTTAGATAAAACAAAACATAAAATAGTTAATGTTTAACAGAGCGGCAGACTGATCTATAAGAGAATAATTAGTGGCTTCTTGTCACTATATTTAATATTAAGTGGATTTTTTAAAATCACCTAACCAAACAGATAATATGCCTAGTCCTTGGCCAGGTGTAAAATCAACATATTTCAGCTAATTCTAAGAAGCTGGGCTGACTTTGGCCAGTCTCAGCCCAATGTTTGTGGAGTTCTTTGAAATAAATTACAGCCTCATTTTTCCAGTTAGCGTGCTGCAGACGTACTTGAAATAATTAAGTTAATATTTAAATATTTGATCTTATGCTATTCACATATAAAGGAATTTTCCCATTCATTTGAAAGGTAATAGCTTTAAGTCCAAAACAATTAACAGTTTCATTAAATATGGTACTATGAGTGTTCATGGTCAATCTCAAAAAGTTCTAAATTCCTTTTTAAAAAAATAATAATCCCATCTGAATATTTCTAGGGTTGAAACTCCTTTGCCCTCTGCACAAGAGAACAGACATTTAAATGTACAATTATAGCACTTTAGCTATATAACACCCTGAACAATCCCTCCTCTTGTATGGATTCAGAGGTTTAATGAAATATTGCTGTGAAAAAAAACAAAAACAAAACAAATAAACAAACAAAACAGAAATAAAGGTAACAGTGTGGAATCGTAGCAGTCCCTCTAGGCAGTTCAGCCAATGCCCAGCACTGATGACTGGCAGAATTGCTCTTGGAAATGAGATGTGTCAGCTGGGTAAATGAAAAAATGGTTGTGGTTCTGCTCCCTTTTCCAAAGTTGACATATAAATCCAAGTCACAATATCTAAAAAGTTTAAGAGATTATTCCATTATACAACCTTTCAGATGCCTTGTCTTGACATATTCCTGAAGCAGACAGGAACGTTTACCTTATATTTTGTGAGAGATTAGGTTTATATTGAGTGTGAGAAGTAGGCAGGTCAGCTGATAGTACAGCAAGGAGATAAATTTTTGGTAGCTAGTCTTTAATAGAAATATCTGGGTTGGAAAAAGAATGGGTTGGATCTGCCAATGTATCAAAGCAAATCCCGAATAATTTAGGTGCATACAATTTCCTTTCTTCAAATTCTAAGTATTACTTGAAAAGAAGACAGATGAAGAGGCTGATTTAGATGATATTCTAAGACAGCCTTATCGAGGTTAGGGTTTTCATGTTATCTTATCCTGATAGTTTGCCACATACCGTGGTTTGGCTAGAGAGGTCCAAATGAAGGCTGCTGGAATCTCAGGAAAATTGTAAAGGTCACAGACAGTAGCAGATTCATGGCCAACAAAAAACTGTTCAAGAAAGGTGGAAAAACAAGTAAGATTGTTGTGAAGTTGGGCTTAATACAGCGGACAGATTCAATTGGATTCATTTCCAGCAAAGGAGGAGCGGCATGGTGATGTTTAGGAAGGGTGTATTTCTTCAAAGTGCAGCACCGAGGGGTGATTGTGAGGAGCCTAGTTCTGATCATGTTTTTAATACCAGGAACGTGTTGGAAGCTGCTGATATGAAAGCCCTCCAGACATATCATTTGTTCAGCCTCCTCACAGATCTCTGGAGTGCTCATCCTACCCGGCTGCTTAGGCACTTCTCCTTGAAGGAGCTATGTTTCACATCTAGCTAGCAGACCCTGGATCTATTTCTAAGCTTAATCCAACTATCAAAGTCCTGTCTGCAAGCAGGTACCAAAGCTGCCAGTCCCAAGGTGGCTGGTACAGTTGCTTTAATAACTATCAGTGAGATAATTAGTGTAAGGGAACTTCATGTTGAGGATGTCTGGACTAAAGGACTGTTCTTCCTGATTCCCCATCAGAAGAAGAGGTATCAGTATCCTGGATGAGAAAAAGTCTAGATGAGCATGAGACATATTTAAAACAGGAGGGTTTGAGTTCCACCATCAGTTATGGCCCGAAGGTGCTTGCCTCACTCCATCGGCCGAGTCAGTGCTTAAGTTCTTCTGTGTAAAACATGGAGATAGGTAGCATTTCTTCACCAAGTAGGTTCCAAAAAGTTAAAAGACAGAATCACATAATGGACTGGATAGCTGCTGAGTTCAGACCTGTAGTCCCAGGGGCCTTGGTGAAGGCTGTAACTGCTCTGCTTTTTGTGACCTTACATGGAAGTATCGTTACTGAAGCAAACCCAGTATCGTATGCGAGGTACCTGTGTATCTGGAGTGAAATTCCACGATGATGACATTGGTATCATTGTGGTGAACAGGCACACTTTGAACTTGACTTGATGTGGATGTTACTCTACACTTAATGTAACGCAGGGACAGACACAGAAGAGAAGAGTTTGAGATCATTGCAGCCAAGTTGGACATCCCTTGACACCTATATAAATGAGAAGAAAGGAGTGGAAAGAATAATGCAAGGAAAGAGGATCAAATAGCTTTGGGAATATATGGACTAATGAAGCATGCTTTCTTACGGACAATATTTTATCACTGGGTTTCAGTGTCTAATAAGGTAAAAGCATCCCTCGCAGCTTTCTCCACAGGTGGGGCTTGCAGAACACCTTGCACTTATTTGGATTTTGTAATGCCTAGTAAGCTCCAAGTCAATCATAGAATCATAGAATCACTANATTTTCTGTAGTGGGAGTCCTACCAGCCCTCTTGCCTCTGATGGGCTTCCTGAAGATTTACTGTTAAATAAAAAAGGTGACGTTGTTTACAGCTAAAAGGGATTGGCAAACGAAAAAATATATCTTTGTGCCAGGGCCCTGAATGCCCCAACAGACCCTGAACCTCTTCCCCCACCTTCTCCTGAGGGTTTTGGCTGCCTCTACCGAAGGCCAGCTCTCACACAGCTGTACCCGGGGGTGTGTACCCGGGGTTTGACTGCTGGGAGAGCTGGGAGAAGCCTCCATGCTTGCGTCCTCACCTCCACTAGGCTGTAGGTATCCCTCTGCCAGGAGTCAGACCTTGCTGACTTGCTCTTCTGGCTTGACCTCAGTCCTGCCTCCTCCTTATGGACCTGTCTAGCGACCACTGGAGCACAACTGCCCACAGTTACCGTCATGAGCCCTGCTCTGGTCATCTTGCTCAAGTGCGGTGAGACCATATGCTGGTGGGGAGCCCTGCCTGCCTGCCTCGCTGTCCCCCCCGGCTCCTGGCTCCTCTTGCTCTGCGGAGCTGCCCTGCTCTGGCCCTCGGCTCAGACAGCTCGATCGTGACAGGCTTGTCCTTGTCAGGATCTGTGATGGGGGAAATATGTTGTCCTGGTTTCGGCTGGGATGGAGTTGATTTTCTTCCTGTTAACTGGTACAGTGCTGTGTTTTGGATGCAGTGTGAGAATAATGTTGATGACACACTGATGTTTTGGTTGTTGCTGGGTAATGTTTACACTAATCAAGGACTTCTTGTCTTCCTGTGCCCTGCCAGGTGTGCAGGGGGCTGGGAGGGAGCGTGGCCACGACGGCTGGCCCAGCTGGCCAATGGGCTATTCCATACCATATGACGTCATGCTCAGCATATAAGGCTGGGGGAAGAAGAAGGAGGGGGGGATGTTCGGAGTGATGGCGTTTGTCTTCCCAAGTCCCCGTTATGCGTGATGGAGCCCTGCTGTCCTGGGGATGGCTGAACACCCGCCTGCCCATGAGAAGCAGTGAATGAATTCCTTGTTTTGCTTTGCTTGCGTGTGCGGCTTTTGCTTTCCCTATTAAACTGTCTTTATCTCAACCCACGAGTTCTCTCACTTTTACCCTTCTGATTCTCTCCCCCATCCCACCCGCGGGGAGTGAGTGAGCAGCTGCGTGGTGCTCAGCGGCCGGCTGGGGTTAAACCACGACATATGTGAACCAAGCTCAAGACAAAAAATGTAGGACCTGAGGGCAGGAGTCTTGTTTTCTACTCCTGCCATCCTTTGGAACAGAGCTTCTGAACAAGGAAAGACATCTACCAGAGGTTAGGCACCTTCTCTAACTTCTAGTGTCTCCAACAACAGAGGAAAACAGATACATTCTGCAGACACCTGTTGGGGCTATCATAAAATCCCTGGAGAGTCTGGTGTTCAGGGGGTGCTCCTCTATCCCTCAACATGACAGATAGTTTTCCTAACTCATCTTGGTAATTTTTAGATTTCTTTTTATCACGCAGATCTCTGCATTATCTGCTCCCAGACTGGCTTATCCAGCTTTGGTGGGGACCCACACATCAGTCGTTCAGGTATGGTGACCTGCATCATGGTCCAGGTTCCCAGTGAAAAGGCTTGCCATCTCCTGGGCGGAGAGGGCTCTCAAGGTACCCATTTCAAATCACCCTTAACTCCAGCCAGTTAAAACAAACAGAGGATTTATTTGCAAGATCTAAGAAAGGCGACACAAACACAAGTCTTATAAGTGCTGTACCTAAAGAAAAACATGTTTTATCTGTCTCCACTCAGAAGAAATCTGAAAGGTCTCTCTTTTTCTCCTTCTAGCCAGCTGTCAACACCAGGGACCAGCCTCTTACCTAATCCACGTGGTCTGTGACTGAGTCCTCTTGCATCTCCCCTCCTCTATTGGCGAAACAGGCTATTTTTAGACCCACGAGGCCCAGTCACATTCTTTTCCTCCTTCTAGAGCTTACCGAGATATAATAACGCTTGGGACATAATTTTAATGCTTTTAATACTTTTCCCTTACGGAATCGACAGCCTTCACCTCTTTGGAAATGCTCACTTTCCTCTGGCATGGTTAAAAGTGGTTAATAGCTGTCTGGACAGTATATGTAGTCAGTCAGCAGTTTCCCTAGTGCTTAGTTAAGCTACAGGCAAATCACTAACCCATTGAGAAGATAATGTCCTTTTGCTCTGTGTGGGACCCAGTGAAGTTCACTGGAGGAAGCGTGTTTATCCCCAGAGCCACATACATAACATAAAAGGTATGATTTGATAAATACACTTTACATAAACACAAGCAAGGGAGGTCAGCCCTGTAGCCCTTTTCCCTGAGTGAGACTGTGGCAAGGCAATACAGGTAAAGAAGGGTATGGTCTGGACCTGTGCCTCCAAGTCTTTCACCCCAGCTTTCCTGCTTCCTATGTCTTGTGTTGGACCAGGGCTACTACTCTGTTATACGCACACAAGCACTCATGCTTTTAATGCCCTCTGACCTGACAGCCTTCCCTGCATCCCATTCCCCTGTACTTGACTCTAGCAGCAGCCACTTCCTACCATGGGCTCTGTCCTGTTCCTCACTTCAGGTGCTGACCTGCCTACGTGTTGGGTAAGAAGGGTCCAGAGGGCCTGCGAAGGCTAATTTCTCATCCTGCCTTTTGCATTCACTCACCACATGGTGTTTCAATCAGCAGTTTCTGTCCATGTCCTCCTGAAAATGAAACACACCTCTCCAGGGTGGAATTTCATACCTTGGGCTGACCAAGCTCCCACACAAAACAGGGAAAGAACTGGACTCCTCAAAAGGGGATCCAGGTGTGATCGGTGTCCATGAGCAGGGGACTCTGTACAGCTCTCCAATAAACCTTGTTTTGATTTACAGAAGGCTGTTCTGTCAGCAGACAGAACCACCGTGCTTAGCGTGGTCTCTCTTACGCACTTCGAAATGTCACAGTATTTCTCAGCCACCCACGCTCCCATCACCACCTTTGCGTCTGGTCTTCAACACAAGCCAGAAATGTGCTGTGCGCATTAATTCTAGATGTCGTTGTAAAAGACATGGTTGCATATAACACAGGGTTCATATAAAACAGCTTTGACCAGGAGTTGAATAATGCTCAAGAAATTCTGTCCCACCGTGGGCTAACAAACTGCTTAGGAGAGAGCCAGGCATTATCTGGTCAGTAATTAGCAAACTCAGGTTTGTGGTATGTTAAGTATTCCACAGTGGGACCAGACAGTCCCTCATTATTTAGGACAAAGCTCAAAAATCCTTTTTATTTAATGGAAGGATTAACAAATTCTCCAGAGGACTGCAGAAGATATGAATCTAAATAACCATAACCATTTCTAGAGGACAAAAAGAAGTGGCAATCCCTAATTCCAGATCATCTCCCATGAAGGGGAACCTAAGGGTGCAGAATTGCTGACTGGCTTATCAGCCAGGAGGTTGTGAACAGCAAGCAGCCCATCACCTTCAAAATGGGAGGACGCTTAGATGCTGAAGGAAGAAACAGGAATGGCAAAACTCTCTTTTCATTTGTTTTTAATTCTTTCTGTAGAATCTGCACCTCCTGTGTTTGTACGTACATTTTGTAAGGAAATTGCTTTCTTCACATACACCTTAACCTTAAAACCAAAGGGCGATTTCAGGGAATGGGTGGGAGTTACAGTGCTCAGTTCTTGTGATGCCAATCCTTGTAACTGTGGTACACGACCACTGATGTGCTTCCCCCAGGCACCCAGCCAGTGAAAGGGTGCTCTTCTACTTAGGTGCCCTACTTCCTTAGCTGGAAGGGAATAGTACTCTGTGGAGGAACTATCATTTAGGGGTACCAGCTGTTTCCTGGCTGCAGCTGACCGTTGGAGAAAATCAGTAAATTTTGAGGGGCCACTTGTTATTTGTGACGGACTGGCATTGTTGGACTAAGTATCAGAAGTTCTTCAAAATGAAGGATGCCAAATCTATGAATAGAAAATGTTTTCAGGTTACTTGGGCTTCTACCACCATTAGTTCAATATGCACAATGCCATTAGATCTAAAATCTTTCTCACATTGTCAGCTGGGTCATGAAGCCAGCAGGCTGTCTATAGCTATAAACTGTGTTGGTTTTTCATATTTGCCCCTGCTAGCATGAGCCAGTTCAGAGATGAGTCCAGTGCAAACACGTGTCCACTCAGGCACACGTTTGGATGGTCTAATCAGCTTTAAGCCTGCACAGAAATAAACGTCTCTGCTAGCACCTTTCAGCAATAACGCAGCAATGCTATTCTAACCAGCTAGGCAGTTAGACTGTCTTTTCGTCAATATTAACCTTTAGACTTCAGCTAAGTGTTTAGCCTGACTTCACTGAGGTCTGCTCTTGCCCATAAAAAAATAAAAGCATAAAAGTACCATGTATCAAGATTGAGAAACTAATTTTTAAATATTTTAATTACTTAGAAGCTGTACTTAAAAAGACCCAGACCTTTTAAAGAGAAATAGAGATGGCTTTTCTTTTCAGCTTTGTAAGCACTCTTGCAACTTGCCTGTCTCCCTTTCCAACATCTTTTCCTAAACAAAGATCCCGGTGGATCCTGACAGATAGTGATTGCCCACACTTTTCCATGCTGGAATAACTGTTCACTGTCTTGTGGAATAGTATTGGGACAGCAATCAGAGAGCTATGTAGGAAAGGGTGCAGAAAAATAAGTTGTTTTCTAGGTAACACAAATGTATCCATTGATACTCACTTGCAAGAATCGCCAATCATCTGCGGAGCCAAGAGCAGCTTTTACATGTGCCCTGCTAGTCAGATATTTTGTAACCAAGTGTAAATAAATGGATCAACATTTTTGATCCTGTCTTGAATTTGATTGTTCGAGTGCTACTACTAATCAGTTCCAAAATACAGGCACTGAACACTTACGTATATATATATATGTATAATGTCTGTGAATAGCAGGGCACTTTGTGCAGAGCTACAGTATGACACTGGAGACCTGCTGGCTGCCTCAAAGTGAGAAGGAAAAGTAACATTTTGGTGGAATTTGTTACAGCTTGTCTGACTAAGAGGATGAAGTGGATGAGCTGTAGACAACTCAATTGCCAGCCCTTGTCCTCCTGTGGAATTTCAATCATCCAGGTATCTTCTAGGACAGTAAAGCAGGACTGTGCAAGCAGCCCATGAGCTTCCTAGGCTCCACTCATGACAATTTCTGAATGCAAACGCTGGATAAGCTGACCGGGTAGTGTGCTACTTGACCTGCTTCTCACAAACGGGGAGGAAGCGATGGCAAATCTGGCCGTAGACAGCAGTTTGGGTTGCTGTGACTACCTGAGGAACAAATTGAGGATCTGGAGAAAGGCTAGGAAGGTAAGCAGCAGAGTTGGGGCTTGGACTCCGGAGGAGCAGCTTATTCAGGGTAGAAAAGAAGCAGGGGAGGTAGGGCTCCCTGCTTTGCTATTGAACTGGGAGGCAAAAAGAGAGCCCACAAGAGGGGAAACAATGGCAGGCAGAAAAGGGAAAGTGTAAGTGCCAGGGTATTCTGGACGAACTCAGGAAGGCCAAAGCCAAGCTGGAACTAAAACTTTCTAGGGATAAAAAGGTCAACAAGAAGGATTTCTACCAGTATATTAACAGCGGGGAGGTCAAGAGAAAATATGGATCCATTGACGAGTAGTGCATACAACTTATTGGTAGACAATATGGAAAAGGCTGAAATGCTCAACGTCTTTTAACCTCACTCTTCCCCACAGAAGTTTCCTCTCAGACTCTGTGCACACAAGCACAGCTCGGGAAGGTGAGGGACAGCAAAACAGCAACTACTTAGAGAAGCTGGATGTCAAATCTCTGGTGCTGACTAGGGTATGCCCAAGATGCAAGAGGGCTAGGCTGGCTCAGTCTGGTGAAGAGGAGCCTGAGGGACAATCCAATAGCGGTCTAGAGCTACTTCAAGGTTAACTACAAAGGTGACAGGACCAAACACTTCTCAACAGTGGCAGACAGTAAAATGAAGGACAGTGGCCACAAGTTGCAGGTGTTCAGCCATCTCCAG
>VZTQ01011646.1:7486-27787 GCA_013400755.1 Pelecanoides urinatrix
CCCGCGGGGATCTCCCCGCTTCCCTCCACGTGGGGAGAACGAGCCCCAAAAGACCCCCAGGGGCCCCCCGGGAGGGAGCCGTCTCCCGCGGGCTCCGTGCGGGGCCAGGCTACGCGGAGGCAAGGCGGAGGCTGTGAGCCCACGGGCGCGCAGAGCCACGCGCCTCCTCCACGGAGCGTTCCCTCCCCTGCGGGCTGATCCNCTCCACGTGGGGAGAACGAGCCCCAAAAGACCCCCAGGGGCCCCCCGGGAGGGAGCCGTCTCCCGCGGGCTCCGTGCGGGGCCAGGCTACGGGGAGGCAAGGCGGAGGCTGTGAGCCCACGGGCGCGCAGAGCCACGCGCCTCCTCCACGGAGCGTTCCCTCCCCTGCGGGCTGATCCCTCCGGAGCGCGGGGCAGCGCCCGGCTCTGCTCCCCAGCCCAGCGGCCGCGGGACAGGCGGGGTTACAGGAACACACCGTTTCCCCGGGGAAAGAGGATTCAATTCTCTTCTCCGTCCCCGCAGGGACACAGCGTCACAGGCGCGGGTGTACACACACACGGGCTGCACTCACCCCAGTGACTGCCTGTGAGTAGCTCTTCATCTCAGCCATGGTTGAGACCTGCGGGAGGAGAAAAGGCACCTTCAACCCCCAATGGAGCCGCGCTGCCGCCCCAAAGCGGGGCCCTGCCTGTCCCCCGAGCCTCCCCCGACCCTCACTGCTGTCAACTCAGCACCACGACGCTGCCCCCAGCCCGCCCCAGGCCCCCCAAGCGGGGCGCGGAGCCCGTACCCCGTTCTCCAGCGCGTACGTGTTGATGAGGTAGGCCAGCATGTTGCAGAGCCAGAGCGAAAGGATGTCCCCGAGGAGCCGGGGGATGAGGCCGCTGAAAGAGAAGAGACAGCGGGAACATGAGCCCAGGGCAGGCCGGGGAACGGCCGGCTGGGAACGGGAGGGAACGGCCGGCTGGGAACAGGAGGGAACGGCCGGCTGGGAACGGGAGGGAACGGCCATTCCACGGGGGAACTCCCAGCCCCAGGAGCAGGGATGCTCGGACAAGCGGTTCCAAGAGGACGCAGGCGCAGAGGGGAGCTGCCCGAGGGACCCAAAACACGCCCCCGCCGGTGCTCCCGGGGAAGGGTTACTACACCTTTGCTCTGTTTTAACGTCCCCAGGCACTGGGTGTCACCCACGCAACCCCAGGGCCGGTGGCTACGAGGCGGGGACTTGCCGGATCCACGCCGGGAAGCCCCCGGGGGAGGGCAGAACGGGAAACCGCGCGCCCCAGCAGCAGCTGAGCTCAGGGCAGAGCCCTTCTCGAGCCCGGCGAGACGGGAGAGCAGAGCTGCGACGCCGCGGCCGGAGGGAGAAGCAACACCCGAGCGGCGAGCAAGGGCCCGCGGATTTTGGGGAGGGACCCCGCTGACCCCCCCCGAGGCCCCCGTTGTCAGCACTCACGCGAAGAAGCCCAGGACGCCCTCTTCTCGGTAAATCGTGGCGAAAGCGCTTAGTGTCCCGCTGTGCCGGGGAGGAAGAGGAGAGCGGCGCGGTCAGAGGGGGCCCTGCGGGCGGGCAGCCCCCCCCGCGGCAGCCCCCAGCCCCCCGCCCCGTACCTGTACTTGGTCTCGCGGCCGATGAACTGCACCATGCAGCGCAGGGTGATCACTGCGGGCAGAGACAGGCGGCGCGGGGGTCAGCGGGGGGCACAGGGACACCCCGGGGTGACACAGGCACCCGTCACTCGGGTCACCAGGCCAGCGCACCGGCTACGGGGCGGGCACCTACCGTGAAAGGGGTGGGTGATGAGCGTGGCGGCGGAGCGAGCGACCATCTCTCGGGAGGTCTGGGGAGAAACGGGCTGTCAGGGGGAGGGGGCCGGGGCGGCGGGTGACAGGGCCAGCAGCCGTCAGGGCAGGAGCGAGCCCAGTGGCGCCGGCATCGCACCGAGTCCCCTCTCACACCCAGCACCCTCCTCTTCCTCACCTCCTTGAGGACCTGCTCCAACGAGGACATAGGCTCCTTCTTGCTGGCTCCAGGCTAGTGAGGGAAAGATCCATCAGGGGGGGAACAGCCCCCCAAAAGGCACCGCTCCCTCCCCACCACCCCTGAAAGGACTCATCACCCCCCAGCGTGGGCTCGGCAGCCCCCCGGCCCCGCCAGAGCCCTCTGCACCACGCGCGTCTCCCCGGGGGCAGCACTCGACGCTGGGCTGCCTCTGCCCGCAGCCGCGGGGGCACAGGGGGAACAGGGAGAGCGGGAGGGAGGCACGGAGGGAGCCACGGAGGGAGGCCGGGCGGGAGGCACGGAGGGAGGGCGGGAGGGAGGCGCGGAGGGAGAGGGGGAGGGGGGGAGGGAGGGAGAGCGGGAGGGAGGCACGGAGGGAGCCACGGAGGGAGGCCGGGCGGGAGGCACGGAGGGAGGGCGGGAGGGAGGCGCGGAGGGAGAGGGGGAGGGGGGGAGGGAGGGAGAGCGGGAGGGAGGCACGGAGGGAGCCACGGAGGGAGGCCGGGCGGGAGGCACGGAGGGAGGGCGGGAGGGAGGCGCGGAGGGAGAGGGGGAGGGGGGG
Organism: Pelecanoides urinatrix; assembly: GCA_013400755.1. NCBI lineage: Eukaryota > Metazoa > Chordata > Aves > Procellariiformes > Procellariidae > Pelecanoides > Pelecanoides urinatrix. Next base: position 10,033 of record VZTQ01011646.1, read on the forward strand.
AGGGAGGGAGAGCGGGAGGGAGGCACGGAGGGAGGATTCACAGGGGACTGTGGCCTTGCACCTACCTCAGCCTGCTCGGCCTCCTGGTACCGCTGGGGAGGAAGGGGCAGGGTTAGCACAGCCGTGGGGGACAGAGGAGGCCCTGCCAGCGCTGCAGGGACACGCCAACGCCGAAGCAGCGAGACACAGGGTCTCCGCGTCCCCAGCTCCCGCCGGCAGAGCCCCCCCGGGGCCGGCGGCGACGTCCCCCCCCGCTCCCCGGTACCTGCAGGACTTTGCCGTGCACGACGGTGCCGATGGCGCTGGAGCAGAGGCGGGGGGTGAGGCCTTTGAAGAGTCCCGCTCTTCCATCGACCTTCACGATGTGCTTGGCTGGGGACAGCGGGGACCCGTCACCCCACGCAGGACCCCCCACGGGGGACCCCCACGCAACCACCGGTCCCGCGGGGCGGGGAGCCGCGCCGCCGGGGCAGACTCACCGTAAGCGAAGAGGCCGGGCAGCTGGTAAACCTGGCGCCCGAAGATGTTCCTCCCCAGGGTGGGCGGCAGCGGCTCGTACCCCACCTGCGGCGGAGACAGGCAGCCTGCAGCCGCCGCCGGTACCGGGCCCAGTGCCCACCCCCCGCCGCCCCCCAGCTCTCGGTTACCGGCCCCCCCCTTACCTGCACCAGCACTTTCACGTACATGAGGGGCTGCGAGAGCACGGTCAGCCCCGAGCCCAGCAGCACCTGCGAGGCCGCGTCCGCCATGGTGCCGCCCCGGCGTCACGGCCCAGAAGGACACCGTCGCCGCTTCCGCTTCCGCCCTCCCGGTACTTCCGGCGCGCCCGCCAATCGCTTCCGGCCGGAGGGGTGGCTCCCGCCGGGTCGCCATGGCAACGAGGGAGCGTTGAGGCGTCTCTGCGGCCTACAGGCCTGAGGCGTCGCCATGGCAACGGGGCCTGCGGCACCCGCGGGGCCTGAGGCCTCGCCGCGGCCTGCAGGCCTGAGGTGACGCCATAGCGGCGGGGCTGGGGTGACGTCATGGCGACGGGGCCTGCAGCACCACGGGAGCCTGCAGGGCCTGAGGCACCGTCACGGTGGCAGGGCCTGGGCCTGGGCAGCCTCTGGGCAGGCCGGAGGGCGAGGGAGAGCCCCGGGGACACGGCACGATGGAAACACCAGGCAGAGGCACGGCCGCGGCACCGCCTTTAATCCCGAGCACAGGCGCAGCAGCGCGGGGCGGCGGGCGGCAAGGCCCTGCCGGGGGCGGTGAGGCGGGGACGCGCCCTTCGCCTGCGGGCAGCAGCTGCCTGCCCGCCCCGCGGCCGGGCCGGCCCTGTTTCGGCTCCCGGGGCTGTATCCTGTAAGGAGTCACCGGTGACACTGGGGCGGGGGGTGCGCAGCGGCGGCCCACGGCGTGACACCGTGCTTCTGCCACCAACCGGCTGAGACCCCCCCACGGCAGCGTGGCGGTCGTCCCCCGCTCCAGCTGCGCTGGGAACGGTCACACCAGAGCTGGCTCCGGGCTCCTCTCCCGCCGCGCTGCCTCGCCTCAGGGTGCTGGGGAGAGCCGGCTGCCTGCGGGTCCTGGAGGGAGCCGGCCTGGCCTGGGGGGTCACAGAAGAGGGGTTAGACCCCAGGAGTGCTGGCACCAGGCTGGGACAGCACTGGGACAAGTGTCCCTGCAGGACTGTCCCCTCTGGGACCCAGTGAACAGTGCTCGTGGGCCCAGGCTTACCGGGACACTGGCACGGCTCCGGTAGACGGCATTTGTCTGGCGCAGGGCATTCCTCGCTCTCCGGCTCTGCAGCCGCTTCCTCCTCCGTCGCTCCAGCTGTGCCAGGTGGCAAAGCGGTGCTGGAGCATCCGCAACCCGCCACACCTCGCGCCTTCCCGGCGCTTTGTCCCTCCCGCCCCAAAAGCAGCGGCACCTGGGGACTCACTGGCTGGGCCGGGCTGTGGAGGTGAGCTGGGGGCCCGTCGGACACGGAGCTGTCGGAGCCGCTGGTGCTGTGTGGGGGAGACGGCCGCCTGCAGCCCCCGCCGGCACCGCGGGGCTCTGGGGGCCGGTATGGCCGGGACGTACCTGGACTCGAGCTCCGAGGGGGAGATGTTGCTCCAACTGCTGCCGGAGCCCGGCTCCCGGCCCAGCCGCTGCCGCAGCAGCGTGTCCACCTCCGACAGGCACTGCTGGAACTGTGGGACAGAGCCAGCGTCACCGCAGCCCCCCTACGGCACCGGGACCGGCCAGGCTACCGCGGTTTGAGCCGCGGCTACTGGCCCACCTTGGCGGGATGGGGGTCACAGAAGTCGAGCAGGGTGTCACAGAGGTGGTAGCCCAGCGACTTGAGGTCCTCCACGGTGAAGTGTGAGCTCCTCCCGCCTGGAGGAGACAGGGGACAACGAAACAAGCGGCGGCTTCTCAACCCGGGGACAGCCCGCCCGCCGACACAGCCGACACCGCCACCCCCAGCGCGCGGCGGCCCCTCACCCAGCGTGGAGCCGCCGAAGGCCACCTCCATGGTGTAGCTGTTGGAGACGCCCATGCGCCACATGACCACCCTGCCCGTCCCCGCTTTGCTCTTCTGCACCTTGAACTTGCAGCTGGGGAAGGAGAACTGGGGCCAGCCCGGGGCTCAGCACGGCGGGGGGATGTGTCCCCCTCCCCAGCCCCGCAGGGACACCACGGCGGCGCCTTGGGAAGCGGCACGGTGGCCACGTTCCCTGCGTCACCAGCCGGTGTCACCGTGAAGCGCAGCGAGGTGCCGCTCCCCAGCCGGCTTCTGGCGGCGGCGGGGCTTCGGGGGCGTTTTTGCTCAGCATCAGGGGGAAGACGCGCTGGTGCAGCCGTGGCCCGGCGCCGGCCCCGCCGCCGTCGCAGCCATACATGAAGACGTTGTTCTTCCGGCTGTGCCCGTGGAAGTCGCAGTACAGCACCACCTCCCGCTCCGCCAGCACCCTGCGCGCATCGGGATACGGCCACCGGCACCACCGCGGGAGCGGCACCATCCTGCCGGCTCCCCGCGCCCCCACCTCACCTCTCCACCATGGCCCGCAGGTGCCACACGCCGGGGAAGGAGCTGCGCAGCGCCGTCCCGTAAGCCCTGTTGGGGTCCCGGCCCGCCAGGGAGCAGCGGGAGTTGCCCACCACCACCCCGTCGGGGTTGAGCATGGGCACCACCTTGAAGACGAAGAGCCGGCGCAGGAGCCGGGCGTCGGCGTGGGCGCTGAGGAGGAAGTCGAGGAAGCCCCGCATGGCCCAGGAGCCGCCGCTCTCCCCGGGGTGCACGCGGGCGCTCAGCACCACCACCCGCTTGGCCGCCGTGGCGGCGGCGGGGCTGGTGATGGTCAGCAGGTGGATGGTGTTGCCGGCCAGGCTGCGGCACAGCGCCCGCACCGCGCAGTACCGCGAGCGCACCGGGTCGCCCGTCAGCGCCCGCAGGTAGCGCTGCAGGTCGGAGTAGGTGTAGGGGTAGGAGTGGGCGAAGAAGCAGGTGTCGCCGTCGTGGGGGAAGCGCACCGTCCAGGAGAGGCGGAAGGCAGCCGGCTCCTCCCCGCTGCCGCCCTGGTAGTAGCAGACGTCGGCCCCAACCCGGCGCCAGCCGATGCCGCGGCTCTGGGCCTCCCGCTGGGAGTAGAGCAGCGGCCGCATGCCCTCACCGTAGAGGCTCTTGGGCTTCGCCAGGTTGGCGATGGTGAAGCGGTAGAGAGGGTCTCGGCGGGTGTTTTGGACGCGGAAGTAGAACCACTGGGTGTGCTTGGCGGTGTACAGGTCCGGCCGCAGCGTCAGCACGTACTCGAAGGGGCCCCTGCACGGCGGGAGGGGCCACGCTCCGGCTCCCGGCCCCACCACCGCCCCCCCTGCTGCCCCCCCGGCCCCTCTCTTACACCTTGACGGCTTTCTGGAGGTTGCCGCTCTCGAAGCGGGACTCGAAGAGCAGCGTGGTGTCCTGGGGACCCTCCAGGGGGGCGGCCGGTGAGGAGAGGGGGCCCGGGGCCCCCCCAACCCGAGCGTGGGTGAAGCAGGAGCCTTGGGGTGCTGTGGGGGGACGGCGACGGGGGCTCAGGGAGACTGAGGAGGCACCTGGGGGTGCTGCCTGCTCCCCGCTACCTGGGCTGAGGTGGTAGACGACGGTGCCCTGCTCCTCGCCGAGGGCGGCCGGGGCCCACTCGTGGCCCGTGGGCTGGCAGAAGGGCTCCGGTTCAGGGGGGACCCACTCTGGAGCGGGGGGACAGAGACGGGCGCTGTGGGCACGGCGGGGGGTCCGGCGCAGGGGCGAGTAGGGGGGGACGGGGGGAGCGCTCCCTCACCGATGTGCTCGATCGTCTCCTTGATGACTTCGCACTCGACGGGCCAGTGGGGAGCGGGCAGGGGTCCCCGCGCCGAGGGAAGGGCAAAGAGAGCCCGTGGCTCCCCCAGGGACCTGCGGTGCCGCGCAGAGGGGACCGGCGTGCCCTGGCCAGGGGCCGGCTCCGGCACCCCGGGGGCTGCAAGGGGACCAGGAAGGGGCTGGGGGGCTCCGGTGCGCTCCCAGTTCCACCGCAGCAGAGATGGGGGAGCCCAGGCTGGCAGGGTTGGGGACATCCCCCAAAACCACCCACCACCCCCAAAGCAGGGAAGGGGAGAGGATCACCCGCACTCTCCGCTGCGGGACACGGCTCCAGGCCCCGGGGCAGCACCGAACCCCAGCGCCGGGGGGCTGCGGGGGGCGATGGGGTCTCACTCACGGCTCGGCTGCTGCCCAGGACCCCGCGGCCAGCCGGCATCGGCGCTGCCCGTGCCGGGCACCTCGCTGGGGTGCTGCTCGGAGGGGCCCCCCAGGGACGCGGGGCTCTTCTGCCCGCCCGTCTTCTGGCCTTGGGGAGAGCACGGCTGCAGCCCAAAGAGCTGGGGACCGAGGGGACGCGTCCCTGGGGCCAGGGCTCACCTCGGAAGTAGCCGTAGTAGCGCAGGTGGCTGCGCATGAAGCTGTCGTAGGGCTCGGGGACGGGCCCTGCGCCAAACCCCCCCAGTGCCCCCTCCCCGACCCGGGCAGCAGGGCGTCCCCAGGGCCGCATGGCTGCGAGAGGCCCGGCAAGAACTTTCTCCGGCGGCGCTGGGGACCGGGACGCGGTCGCTGAGCAACCGGCCAGCAGTGGGGAGGGACAGGGCGGAGCTGGGAAAGGAGCCAGAGGGATTTGGTTATCCTGGCAGACACCCAGGGGAGCGGGGCCACAAAGGGCCCCCACGGCGTCAGACCGAGCCGGGGCCACGGCGTGCGCTGGCCCCGAACTGCCCCCGGCCTCCTGCTGCCGCGGCAGGGGCAGGCACAGCCCCCGCTGAACCGGACGGCACGTCCCAAACTGCTACAATTTATTGGACAACGGTCAAGTGAAGGGCTCGGAACTGTACATCTGTAAAAAAAAAAAAAAAAAAAAGCGTGGCGCGCCTCATGTGCTCGACGCGGTTTTCCTCCGCTTCAGCCGCGCTCGCCAGTCCTCTGGCAGCGCCTCGAAGTTGGCGTTCCTCTCCGCCATGCCACTGCGGGGACAAAACGGGACGTCAGCGCCCGGGCAGCGAAAGGTGACAGTGCCCACCACTCTCCCCGGGGCCAGAGGTGCGGATCCCCACTCTCCGCCTTTACAGGGGGCAAGGAAATGGGAAATGTCCCCCCCCTGGGAGGAGCCGAGCTGGGCGATGCGCCATGGGGAAGCGCTGCCGGCGCCGGGGCGGCCTCCCGGGGCCCGTACCTCATCAGCTGCTGCTGCTTCCACTCCTCGATGCGCCGCTGGGCAGTGGTCTCCCGGTCCTCCTCGCTGGAGCTGGAGTTCTCCTCCTCATCCAGCTCCCGCTGGATGCTCTGCCACTTCTTCACCAGCGACGGCATCTTCGTCTTGCCCTTCTTGCCCTGTGCCAGAAAGGCAAAAGGCCGCGGTGAGGGAGGCTGGGAAGGGAGGAGAGGGCGCCTGACGGCGAGGGACCGGCACAAGAGCACCCGCCTACCTTGTCCTTCCGCCCCTTCCTCGGCTTCTCCTTCTCCGGCGGCGGCGGCGCCTTGGGGGCGGGAGGCGGGGGCAGATNCACGGCGGCGAGGCTGACGGGCGCGGCGCACTCCGAGTAGCTCATGACGGACGGCGCGGCGGGCGCCGTCACGCCCAGGTAGCCGGACTGCAGGCCCAGTGCGGCGGGCTGAGGGCCGGCGTGGCCCGGTGCGAGGCGGAGGTTGGGGTGGCCCTGGATCTCGCCCTGCAGCCGCTGGCGCGGCCTCAGGGAGGCGAGGGGCACGGCCGAAGGCTGGTACTTGCTGGCGGCCATCAGGGGCTGGCTGTAGATGACGGGGCAGCTGCCGATGGTGGCCGTTCGCTGCATCAGCCCCGGGCTCATCTCCACGGCTTTCCTCTTCTGCGGCTTGGCGGAGAGCAGCGGGGCCGGGCTCAGCTCAACGGCGCCCTGGAAAAGAGGGCCGAGGTGAGCGCCGAGCCGGGGGGGACGTGGCGCCCAGGTCTGGCCGTACGAGCGCCCTTCCCAGCCCCCTCCCCGGGTTCACACGTGCTGGGCGCAGGATGGTGGGACCGGCTGAGCCCCGGCTTNGCGGCGGAGGCATTTCCAAAGGCAAAGGAGGTTGGAGGACCGGGACAGAGGACTGAAGCAGAGTCCAAAATGGAGTGAGCGGCATGAGAGACGTAGCAGGAACTTGGCCTGAGAAGGATTCTTTACAAAGGGAGCCTGAAGAATACATATTGACACAGGCTTGAAAACCCACGCTACGGACCGCGCTGCCTGCTCCTGCCCGCTGGGCCCTGCCTGGGAGCGGGCAGGCAGAGCTCAGGCCACGGGCTGGAACGACGAGTTGCACGCCGCCTTCCCCAGCACCGCCACGCTGCCTAAAACCGATGGGGACAGCTCGGACGCGGGAGCGGCACTCGTCCCGGCTTTGCTAAAGCCACTGCAAGATGCCCGGGGAGGAAGGCCGGCGCCACCGCGTACCGCTGCAGCGCTCGGCGGGGCCCCGCAACACCCCGCTTCAGGACCCCCCCCTTCCCGTCCCCGTGCTGTACCTGCGGAGCGCTCGGCGGGGTCCCCGGCGCGCTCTCCTTTGTCCTTTGGAGGTGGTTTAGGAGGACCGTCGGCTTTTCTGTCGGTGGTCCGCTGTCCCTCCTCTTCGTCCTCCCCGTCGGGGAACTCCCATTGCGACTCTCCTGAGCGCTCGTTAACATAGAAATAGCGTCTATGCTCCCTAAATCACAAGAAAGAGAAGGAGGCTTCAGCTTCCCTCCCCCGCCACCGACACTCCGAGGCGGGCCTGCCCACGACAGCGGTGCGCTCTCGCAGGGAAGACCCTCCGCAGCAGGGCTGCCGCTCTCCCAAACGCAACAAACAACTTTGAGGACAGAGGCAGGAGAGGCCCGAGCCGGCTCGCTCAAAGCTATTTGCGTTGCTGGCTGCGTGAACGNCGGCCATCAGGGGCTGGCTGTAGATGACGGGGCAGCTGCCGATGGTGGCCGTTCGCTGCATCAGCCCCGGGCTCATCTCCACGGCTTTCCTCTTCTGCGGCTTGGCGGAGAGCAGCGGGGCCGGGCTCAGCTCAACGGCGCCCTGGAAAAGAGTGCCGAGGTGAGCGCCGAGCCGGGGGGGACGTGGCGCCTAGGTCTGGCCGTACGAGCGCCCTTCCCAGCCCCCTCCCCGGGTTCACACGTGCCGGGCGCGGGATGGTGGGACCGGCTGAGCCCCGGCTTCGCCCGGCTACCGGCGCCGCCGCTCACCTGGCTGCTGCCGGCAGCTGGGCGCAGGAGAGGCTTCAGGGGAGCGTCTTCTTCCGTTCCCGGGGCGGGCGGCTCCTCACCCCCCTCATCTTCCATCTCCACTTCCTGGATCTCGCCGTCTTCTCCGGGAGGCGGGGGCNCGCGGGAGCGGCACTCGTCCCGGCTTTGCTAAAGCCACTGCAAGATGCCCGGGGAGGAAGGCCGGCGCCACCGCGTACCGCTGCAGCGCTCGGCGGGGCCCCGCAACACCCCGCTTCAGGACCCCCCCCTTCCCGTCCCCGTGCTGTACCTGCGGAGCGCTCGGCGGGGTCCCCGGCGCGCTCTCCTTTGTCCTTTGGAGGTGGTTTAGGAGGACCGTCGGCTTTTCTGTCGGTGGTCCGCTGTCCCTCCTCTTCGTCCTCCCCGTCGGGGAACTCCCATTGCGACTCTCCTGAGCGCTCGTTAACATAGAAATAGCGTCTATGCTCCCTAAATCACAAGAAAGAGAAGGAGGCTTCAGCTTCCCTCCCCCGCCACCGACACTCCGAGGCGGGCCTGCCCACGACAGCGGTGCGCTCTCGCAGGGAAGACCCTCCGCAGCAGGGCTGCCGCTCTCCCAAACGCAACAAACAACTTTGAGGACAGAGGCAGGAGAGGCCCGAGCCGGCTCGCTCAAAGCTATTTGCGTTGCTGGCTGCGTGAACGTCGCCCCGAGCCCCCCGCTCCGAGGGAGGGGAGGGCTGAGAAAGCAGGCCAGCGCGCAGCAGAGCGACGTCTCGCTAGCATCGGGACTTTCAGCCGCCACCTTGGCTGAAAGTCGCCCTCCAAGAAGAGGCACCGGGGAACAGCCCAATGGAGAGAAGCGGCTGCCCCCCTACCCCGTGGTGCGCGGAGGTCGCTTTTATGATACTCTTGGTGTCAAACACACAGTGAATGCTAGAGAGAGGGAGCGGATCTGGGAGCTGAAAAACAAAAGAGCAAAGATTTCAAACAAAGGAAAATTAATCAAGAAAGCCAAATAGACAAAGAAATGTTTGGGTCTGACCTGCTGGCAGGAGACAGAAATCTTGTTCTTCGTTCCGTCGATGAGTTGAAGTTTGTCCTTTGTCAGAGCTGTTGGTCAGAAGAGGTGATCCAGAGATCCTGCAAAGTTCACAGAGCTCTCGCATGCGCGACCCCCCAGGCCCGCCCTCCACAGCGCTTTACACTCGCGAGAGTGAACACCAGCTCTGTCCGATCAGGGAATCAGCTCCGTCTCAAAGCACTGAGCACTCCGTTTGGATCCTCCAGTTTGGTGGCTGGCCCAAACTCTGCGAGTGCCGGACGTTTCTCTGCCTGCCCAGCACTGCTAACAGAAGCTGCTCTCAGTCTCCGAGAGGGACGGCGCCACGTCGTCGGGTGGTGATGGTCACAAATCATGTCTGAGATGTCAGAGATGAAAGGTGAGAAAGGTAGGAGAGCGCGTACCTGTCCCAGTGGCAGGACCAGCCTTTAGGGGTGGCGTTTATTTCGTATTGTTTTAGCTGTTCGGCTGCGTCTTGGAGTTTGCGTTTGAGGTAGTTTCCATTGAGAGCACCTTCTCGCCAGTCTGCAATGCGGGTCTAGAGGGCAAGAACCGGGGGAAGCCGTTGAGGGAGGCTGCAAGCGGCCCTCGCGACAGGACTCGAGGTCCGGGAGGTTCCCTTACGGCACGGGACTCGGGGGGCCCAGGAGGAAGACACCGCCTCCGCGCAAAGCCATGCTCGCCCCCCGCGGAGGAAGGGCCCTGCAGGAGGCAGGCGGGCGGGCGCGCGGCACGGTGCGGTGCCGCCGCGGCCACGAGGTTCACGCAGCACCGGCGCTCGAGCGGCGGACAGTATTTGATCCGCTTCAGAACAGAAGGCCGGAGCGAGGGGCGAAGGCTCGGTTACCTCTGTCTGCAACAGCAACATGTGGAAGTTGGAGATAGATTGTCTGTTGATGCCCAGGAACTCCAATTTACTAGTCAGAGTATTTGCCAGCTCTCCGATCTGAAACTGCCAGGGAGAAAGGGGAGAGTAAAGAGCTGCCCTCACGTAGCGGCACCAGGCTGCTGCGGCCCCGCGGCTCCACGCCTTCCCCGGCAAACAGGACTCGGACCGCCCGCGGCCCCTCAGCCTGGCGGGACTGGGACGTGCCACCCTGAACGTGTGCGCCTGTCACCCCCTCCTTTAAGCCCCGCTAGCTCCTGCACCCCAGGGATGGGGTCGGTGTGGGGTGGCAGGACGACACCTCCTCTGTAGCCGCGGGAGGTGCCAGCGAACCCCAAACGCCTTCACGCGGACCCTTCCCTACTCCCAGCGCTTCTCAGCGCGGTCACCGCTCCGAATCAGCTGAAGGAGGATACGGGGCTCGGTCTGCTTCGGCACCTCAGCTCTGTAGTTACAGCAGAGCAATCGCCAGGGCATAAAGCGTTAAATATAATACTTCAACCATTTCCCAAAGGAAACGGGCCAGGATATAATTTCAGACTTCGTAAATCGCCGCTTTCCTGAGGAACTAGCTGGAAAGTGCGGGAGAGAGGTAACAGCTCTGGATTTACTCCCGAGCACAGACGGCATCTACGTTAAGATTCAGGCCAGCCCGCAGCGACCACCGTTACTCAACCCCCGCGTCCCACGGGAGGGCAACCTCCACTTGGGGCACGGCACAGGGGGACGGGGATCCCCCGTGTCAATCCCCCTGACTGAGGGGACTGCGTGAAAGCAGCTACGAGCCAGACAGCAGTCAAGAGCAGAAACAGGGTGGACGCCTGCAAGCGGCATCACGACTGCTTTACGGAGGGCTCTAAACATGTCTTTTTTCCTTCACTCTTCAGAAAAGGCTTTGGAAGGTCCCCAAAGCTGACAACGCAGCGTCTGTCTCCAGAGAGGGGGACGGGCCAGACAGACAAGCAGCGCTAGAGAAGCCCGAGGCAGGGAAATGAATTCCCGTGTTAACATGGCTACGGAGAAGCCAGGGAAGATCCCACAGCAGAGGGTGACTTTGCAGCGGTGGACCCGGCGGATCTCCTGCAAACCAGAGAGCCGGCAGAAGAGAGATTACCCCGAACCGATGAAGCAAACGGTACCGATTACCCGAGGAGACGGCATTCCTCCAACAGCTCTAAAGGGATCCTGCATGGGAAAGCACCACGCTACAGCACACAGTCCGTCACAGAGCACCGCCAGTACCAGGAGAAAAGGGGACAGCAAACATGACAGCTTAAAAGGCTTTCGGCGGCCATCTGGGGCACAGCGGCCAACGAGCGTGGTCCTGCCGCAGGCTGCTTTTTTTTTGTTTAAATTAATTAAATTTTAAAAATCAGACAAGCCTCGTGTAGATGTTATACTGGGGGAGGTTTTGGGCAGGGAACATCACATCTCAAAACTCTGCTAGAGTTCTTTTACGGGAGATGCCCAATTGTCGCGAGGACAATAACGAAGCCCTTCCCTTTCACACTGGAAAAATGATTAAGTGGTGGGAAACGAGGGCAGGACCAGAGGTCAGCTTTTGCTGCAGGTTTCCACCGGGGTTCTACCATGAGCCGGCAATTCCCCATCCCTAAACCATCTGGCACAGGGAGGTGACAACATTTGCTAATGAAACTAGATTACTCAGGAGCCAAATTTAACGCTGCAGGAGATCTCAGGTAACGAGCGACCAGGGAATCAAAAGGACAAATCGAAAAGATCTCCCTTGCTACTCTGTGCAACTGTCACCCAGAGCGTGTAGCTCCGCCTGTCACTACTACGGCTCAGGAAGGGGCTCTGGGAATCGTTCAGCCGCAGCCAAAAAGAGCAAACCAAGGCTCGGAAGAGAAAACATCAGCACGATGCTGCGGAAATCCCCAGGGCTTCCCCAGTTTGCATGTAACAACTTCCAAAAGTCATGCCGGGCAAAGGGCAGAGCGACAGGTACCGGCAGCCTCCAGACACAGAGAGATTACGGACGAGGAGTCTTCAGCCTGGAAACGGGACGCCTGAACGGGCACGTGCCAGAGGACTGTAACATCGTTATTGGTGAAAAGAAAGTCAAGACAAAAGCGTTTGCTCTCTCTCATAACCAGACCCAGGGCTCAGTCTTTATCCCCCCCACACCCCCTTTATTTTTATTTTCTTTTTTTTTTTTTTTTTTTTTAAAAACACTTAAGCTTTTGCTGCTGGCTCCTGCTGGAGACAGGACACCAGGCTGCAGAGATGCTGGCCCAATCCTGCATGGCCGTTCTTTCTCAGGGCCAGCTGCTCTTGCAGCCGCGCTGGGATCTGAGGTTCAGAGCTTCGGCACAGGTACGGTGCCGTCCCGCCGGCACTGCGGGAGGCCGACAAGGTCGCTCCAGCTGGGCCAAACCCACAGCCCAAATCTCAGGTGTCCCCTGGGCAGGGGTGGCTGAGGGAGCCAGCGCGTCCCTCCGCGCCGCCGGCGGCACGGCGAGCCCCTGGGAGAGCGGCGAACTGGCCAGGGCTGAGCGCCCAGCCGTGTCCCTCACGCGAGCTGGGACGGATCTCACCGACATGCACCTCTGCGCCTCCGTACCTTTAGGTCCTGCTCCTCCTCTTCTATTTTTGGTGCCCCTGGTGCTTTTGCTTTCTCCTGGGGCTCCTCAGACTCTGCCTCTTTGTCTGAATTTGCATCAACTGCTTCTGCGCTCGCCGCTGCAGGAGAAGAAACGAAAGGTGAGCCCTTCTCCCAGCACCGCCACGGCGCTGCCAACAGCCGGCTCTGGAGACACCAGGGAGCCAAAGCTGCTGCAGGAGAGGGCAGGGAGAGAGCCGGGGCCTCTTTCCTACAGGAGCCGGCGACAAGAGCCTGAAATTAAAAAGGAGAGAGCGTCACTGCCTCTGTGTTTTGATGGTGGGGGTCCTTCCAGAAGGAAAGCAGAGAATTAGAGCTGCTACAGCGCAAGGAAGGAGGAACAGCCTGGAGCACAGGGGTTAAAGGAAGCGTGGAGAGCGCGAACCGCCAGGCAGGAAATCATTAAACTCCGGCGGTTTAATAATTTGTCAGGAAAAGGAGGATTAAATAAGTTGAGACAAGTGTTGAAGACCAAAGAGCTCCCAAAAAGCTGTCGAAACTGTAAGGTTTCGCCTCTGCCTCATCACAGGACAGCGGCGACCAATTCCCAGTCCAAGTGACAAATTCCAGGGAGGGAAGTTTTGTGAGGGACTCCTATCAGAAGCCCTCAGGGGGAAAAAAAAACCCACATTCCTGGTGTGCCTGGCACCGAAGGGCAGGACAGCTCCCTCAATCACCCTCCAGCAGCAGCGTGCTCATCTTTAAACAGGTTATTTTAGAGTAACAGCTTCCTGCTCCCCAGGTTAAGTGGGAAAGCAGCACTGCTGGGAGGAGCTGGCTCCAGGGACGCTCTGCTCGCGAGCCTGCGAGGCACAGGGGAAAGCCCTCCGCAGGAAAACCATCCCTGGACAAACAACGCCGCCGACTTCACGCCAGGCCTGCCACCCAGATCACACCTCTGCCTGAAGCAGATGCACTTTAGGGCCGCATCGACCCCGTTTGGGGGCAGGCACCGTCTCCCACTTAAGCAGGACGCAGCCTGCTCTGGGCTCAGGGCACTTTGGTACCAGTTTTTCCAGGGAAAAGCAGTTGTCTCTCATTCAGCCAGCTCTCTGCGCCAGAGGGGCTGCCTCCCGCTTTGCCGTGAGGCAGGCAGCTGGCCTGAAGCCTCGTGCCGGGGAGGGACCGGCACATCTGCGAACCGGGGTGCCAGGCGCAGGCTGTTCTCTCAAACGCTGCGGCCAGCGCGATTTGGGGAGCGCAGCTCTGGAGAGGCTGGGGAGGACAGGAGGGTCGGCGCAGGCAGCGAAGCTCGGGCTGTAGCGGAGCGCTAACAGCTGCAACCGCGTGATTTCCCCACGGCAGTAAGTTTATACGATGCTCTGCAACATCCGCTGAACTGCTCTTAACGTATATTTGACAACAGCCTCTGAAAGACCACGGCTGTACCAGGGAAAGCAGAGCGTTAACAGCAACGCGAGGGGTTGTTGTTGCTCGAGTGACGTATCCAACACACGCCTGGTATCAAACGACCCTTACGTGAACCAGGTCTGCCTCGCAGCGAGGAGCCTCTCGGGGAACACCTCGCCCGACTGAAATTTGGCGACTGTTACCAGGCAGCTTAGAAACACAACTTGAAAAGAGGAAGGGACCGGTTCCCCATGCACCACGGTCAGGATTTATAAACTTGGGAGGAAAGCAGAAGGCGGCAGGGTGTGAAGCAGCCGTTCTCACACTTCTGTGTAACCTCTCCTGATAGTGTTGAGTACGGGCACTCATATTTATTTTCCTGATAAAAGTGTTGAATACGGGCACTCTCCTGTTCACACTCTTTGATTAGGATAAAGGAGAGAATCTGGCAGAGCGTCAGCGTACCCCCACGCTGCCCTGAGCCCGTGAGACTCGCGCTGCCGGCTGCGAGCTCGGCCATGTGGCAGCGGTGACAGCCACCCCTCTGGGCCTGTCCCCTGCCCAGCAGACGTACCTCACCGCCCGTCCCGGCTTCTCTACGCGCCGTGCGGGGCTCGGCGGGCTCCAGGCGCCCCGTGCATCTTCGGGGGAAGGAGACCCCGGCGGGAGAGGGCTGCGGCCTTTCCAAACACCCGCTCCTCCCTCCGAAGGGAGCCTTTCCAATTACCTGCTTCTCCCGCCTCCGGGCTCTCCCGGCCCGTTTTGCTGGAGCCTCGACTCGCAGATTCGGGGCTGGCGGCTCCAACAAACAGTTTCCATTTCCCTCGCTTAGAGGCCAGCCTGCGGGTTGCATCCTGCGAGGCCGACTGGCTCCCATCAGAGAGCGGGCTGGAGCCCGAAACGCTGCCATCGCCTTCCTCCAAGGCACGCAGCTCCGCCTGCCAAGAGACACGACAGCGAGCGGCACGTCAGGGACCTGAGCCTCCCCCGCAGAGCAGCGGTGGTTACAAGAAGAGCAAACAGCTGCTCTAATCAGGGCACCGCGTTAACGGCAGCAAAGACGGAGCAACGGTTCGCCAACGGCTGCTGACTCGTCAGCAGAGCATCCGTGCGCTGATTAGCGCCCAGATCTATAGGGAGCCCAAGCCCATACAGGAGCAGCACGGGAAAGGCAGGGTCACTCTGCCGGAGGAGGCAGGACAGAGACGCAAACGTCTGCTGCTCCTGGTTTATTTCCAGCTGTTCCTCGACTGCACGTGCGGCCTTACTTCCGTGACAAAAATGCTTCCCTTACCTTTTTTCTCTCCAGCACCATCTCCAGCTCAAGGGTGTCTTGCTCCTCCTCTTCCTCAGCGCTCTCCCCCGACTGCACCACGCTGCACAGCTCCTCCTGCAGCGTGTCTTCCAGGGGGTCCCTGCTGGGCTCCGGCTCTTCGGGGGCAGCCGCCACCTCTTCAGCTTTCGCCTCCTCTTCCGGGGGCGGCTCGACTTCCTCTTTGCAGATCACCTTTCTCCTCCAGCGCTCCTCTTCCTCCTTCACCACATCGGGCAGGAGCGGTGCCAGGAGGGCGGCAGCCACCCCTTTCTTCTCCTCCTCGCTGTTGGAGAGGGCCTGCACGCCCTCGTTCACTTCCTGCGGGTCGAGCTCCGTGTGAGCTTTCCGGCAGCAGCCACGGCTCCCTGCCCCCTCGCCCCAGCCCCACACCTTCCCCGAGCAGCGAAGGAGACCGCAGCCCGCAGAGGAAGGAGCCCGGGCGACCCCGTGCTGACAGAGCCCCTCTTCGGGCTGCAAACGGAGCGGAGTGACCCACCCGCTGCCGAGGAAGCCCAAAGGGGTGCCTACGAGCCCCGTGGCAACCAGAACCCGGTGCTTGGCCCGTCTGACTGACCTTCTTCACCTCCCGCTTGGCGAGGCTGGCCCCACGGCTGACGCTGCCCGGGGCGGCTCCCTTCTCCTGGGGGTACAGCTCGGCAGCCGCTACGAAGCTGCCGTTGGCGCCTGCCACGGTGCTGCTGAGGAAGAGGAGAGGGAGTGAAGGGCGCGCTCGGGGACAACGTCCCGGCGCCTCCCCTCGCGGGGCCGGGGGTCTCACCCACCTGTGCTGGTAGTGCTGCAGGCCCTGGACCTGCGTCGCCAGGTACTGCGGCAGCTCCCAGGTCACCTCGTTGCTCTGGGTGTTCCAGTAGTAGTAGCAGCCGGTGTTCTCGTCCCACACCTCCTGCCAGTCGCCCATCTCCAGCTCCCCCACTGCCGGCGGGACGAGGACAGGCCGTCACCCACGGGACGCGCAGAGCCTGCGTCCCACCGCCAGCCGGACCGCCTCCCCAGGCAGTTGTCACCCCCCTGCCCCGGTGTCACTTGTCACCGCCCTTCGGTGAGCAAAGCGGGGGACAGCAGCCCCCCGAGACGGGCGCAGCGCCCCTGCCCAGGCGCTCACCTCCCGCCAGCGAGCACTGGGTGTCGTACTGCCATTCCGGGGCCGGCGCAGAGCCCGCGCCGTTGGCCGTGCCCGAGGACTGGCCCGAGCCCGACTCCTTCGGCTCCGGGCGCGGAGGCGTGGGGGGCGGCGCGGAGGCGGTGGGCTCGGTGGGCTGCGGAGGAGCCGTGATGGCATCGATCTCCTGTGAAAACAACGCCCCAACGTGAATTTCAAATCCCAGGGGAGGCAAAAGCGAAGCCAAAGCGCTGATCGGCCACCCCCCTTCCCTCCCAAGGAGGAGCTCCCCCGAGCCGCACTAACCGCCAGGAAGTTTGCCAGCGTGCTGTCGATGTCTGCCGAATTGTTTCCGTTTGCGTCTGCGGAACGGGCAGATTTCTCCGGGGTTTCGCCCTCCTCGTCGTCGCTGTCTGCGTAGGCACCGAGCAGACACAAGCCTCCTGGCCAGGGGGGGAGCAGCGGACCCTCAGCGAAGGGGGGGCACAGTGCAGCACACGCGGCTCCAACCCCCCCACCCCCGAATCGGGTGGTCCCGCCGTNGGTGCAGCACGCGCGGCTCCTCCTGCCGCCGCGGGGAAGCGGCTCCAACCCCCCCACCCCGAATCGGGTGGTCCCGCCGTCACCCCGCTAATCCCCCCCTGCGAGGGGGGAGCAGCCCCACGGGAAGCGGCAGGGCCGGCTTGGGGGGACGGGTACCCCCCTCCCGTGGGCGTTCAGGGGAAAAACACCGCCCCTCCCTCTTCAAAACATCCATGGGGACATCTCCTGACCCCCAAATCAGGGGGGGGAACAGCCCCCCATCCACACCGGCAGTGAGAAATACCCTCCCCAGGGGAAAAAAAGAAACAACAGAACAACACTAGGAGGAAAAAACAATTCCCCACTCCTGAAAAAAAAACTGTGGGGGAAAATATCATATCCTGCCTGCCAACCACAGAGCAGGAGTCACCGCCCCCCAAAATGCTAGTATTTTAATATCAGTTATTAAATTGATATTAATTTTATGTAAAAGCTAATAATAGGTAATAATAGTAATAGACAACAAAGAAATCACCTCTTCCTCCCCCCAGAAAAATATACACTAGGTGGAAAAATATCTCCTAACCCAAATTTTTACGGCGAGAAATCATCTCCCCATCAAAAATCACTTGGGGGGGCTCCCACATCACACCACCACCCCAAAAACAGTAAAGTGGGGGCAATAACCCTGGTCACCCCCAAAAAAATACTGGGGGGGGATGACCCCACTCCCCCTGATAAAAGGCATTTAAATGGGGTAATCATCCTACCTCAATGATAAATTATAAAAAGCACTTGAGGAGGAGCAATCGCTCCCCCGAAAAGAAAACCTACCAAAACAATTAAAAAGGGGGCAATCACCTAAAAAGAAATTATTTAGGAAGGGGTTAATTACCGCCCCTTAAAAAAAAAAAATACTTGAAGGGGACTATCAGTCCGCCTCAAAAACAACAAAAAGGACTTGAGGAGAGGGGAACAACCACAGCCCCCTCCACAAAAAAAAAAAACATTTAGGAGAAAAAAAAAACCCCCTTTTTTTTTTTTAGGAGAATTAGGTGCTGGGGGACCCTCCTCTCCTAAAAAAAACGGGGACACACCCCCTCATTTTTTTAAGGGGGGGGATTTATATCTCGTCTCTCCCCGAGGGGTCTCGTACCTGTGGGCTTGACGGCG
>VZTQ01011646.1:28028-58636 GCA_013400755.1 Pelecanoides urinatrix
CCCCCGCCATCCCCATCCCCTTCCGCCGTTACCCGGCTCGGAACCCGAGTCGGCCCCTTCAGCCGGCGGTACCGCCGCTTCATCGCGGCGAGGACCGGGAGGGGAAAGCTGGAGGATGGGCCGGCGGCCCGGCGCGGCGCGGGATTTCTTCCCCATGGCGGAGGCGGCGGGAGCGGCGCCTCAGGGCTGCGGCCGCGCCTGCGCGCTGGGAGGGAAGGGCGGGGTTGATGCGCGCTGCGTCATGGCGCGGAGGGGGCGGGGCGTGGAGGGAGCTCCGCCCCCCGGCTGGGAGCATTGCCCCGCCCCTCGGGATCGGGGCTCCCGCCCGTCCTGCCTATAGCCCGGCGCAGCCCCTCGACCCTATAGCCCCTTCCGACCCATCGCCCACCGCAGCCCCTGCTGCCTATCGGCCTATCCTGTAGCACCGTGCAGCCCCTGGAGCTTATAGCCCCATCCTGCGTCATAACACGGTGCCACTCCTTCAGGATGTAACTCCATCTTATTCTATAGCCCCATCCTGCCCTATAGCCCGGTGCTGCCCTAGAGCCTATAGGCCCATCCTATCCTATAGCACCGTGCAGTCCCTGGCGCCTATAGCCCCATCCTATCCTATAGCACCGTGCAGTCCCTGGCGCCTATAGCCCCATCCTATCCTATAGCACCGTGCAGTCCCTGGCGCCTATAGCCCCATCCTATCCTATAGCACCGTGCAGTCCCTGGCGCCTATAGCCCCATCCTATCCTATAGCACCGTGCAGTCCCTGGCGCCTATAGCCCCATCCTATCCTATAGCACCGTGCAGTCCCTGGCGCCTATAGCCCCATCCTATCCTATAGCACCGTGCAGTCCCTGGCGCCTATAGCCCCATCCTATCCTATAGCACCGTGCAGTCCCTGGCGCCTATAGCCCCATCCTATCCTATAGCACCGTGCAGTCCCTGGCGCCTATAGCCCCATCCTATCCTATAGCACCGTGCAGTCCCTGGCGCCTATAGCCCCATCCTGCGTTATAACACGGTGCTGCTCCTTCAGGATATAACTCCATCCTATCCTATAGCAGGGTGCTGCCTCTTAAGCCTATAGCCCCGTCCTGCCTATAGCACCGTGCAGCCCCTGGAGCTTATAGCCCCATCCTGCGTTATAACACGGTGCCACTCCTTCAGGATGTAACTCCATCTTATTCTATAGCCCCATCCTGCCCTATAGCCCGGTGCTGCCCTAGAGCCTATAGGCCCATCCTGCCCCCGTGTGTGTGCGGGACCCCGGGGAGAGGAGCCCTAGAGCCCCACCTGCTCCCCCTTCAATCCCCCAAAATCCCCACTGTGCTCCCAGCAGCACCCGTCCCGACACAGGCCTGTAGTAACACTTTGATTTTATTAAAGTTCATCCAAAAACACAACAATAAATAAAAGAAACACCAAAATCTGCTGCGTATGGTACAGGATGAGGGCGAGGGGACCGCCGGGGTGACGGCTGCACCCTGGTGCTCTGTAATTGCTGGGGACAGGGGCAGCGAGGTGACACGCTGAAGGTGCACTCCACCTCCCCAAACCGGACCCTTACGGAAAAAAAATAAGTAAAAATAGCACCACCAAGCTGAGCCAGCGCAGGGTGGGACAGCGTCAGCTCCTGGGGACGTCACCCGGAGCAGGCGCTGTCCTGGGGCAGAGCCGGGGGCCTGCGGGCGGTGGCCGAGGCCGGGCGGGCGATGGGGCTGCCGCTAATTGCGGCGGTAGAGGCGATCGCGGGTGGCCACGCTGACCTTCTCCTGGTAGTCCTCCATCTTGTCATGCAGCTTCTGATAGAGCTGGGCGAGGCGCAGAGCAGGTGTCAAGAGAATCATAGAATCACAGAATCACTGAGGTTGTAAAAGACCTCTAAGGTCATCGAGTCCAACCGTCAACCCAACCCCCCCATGGCCACTAAACCATGTCCCCAAGCGCCTCATCTCCACGTCTTTTAAATCCCTCCAGGGATGGGGACTCCACCACTGCCCTGGGCAGCCTGGGCCAAGGCCTGACCACTCTGTCAGGAAAGAATTTCCATAAAGACACAAGTGGTCCCGCTGTCCCACCCCATCCCACGCTCCCACCCCATCCCCACTTTCCTTCTGCTCAGGCAGGGCACCTCGCGGTGCTCCCCGGACCCCTCGGCAGGGTGTAGCGAGCACCCTTCCTTTCTCCCCGGGTAGCTGTACCTACCACGACGTTGTAGTGGTTGGTGGTGCTCTCCCGCAGCGCCTGGAGCAGCTGGTCGATGGCGGTGTAGGGCAGCCACACCATGGGGGCTGTGGCAGACAATGGGAACTGGAGGGGAGAGGAACCCTTGCGTCACGTTGTGCTCGTGGCAAAAACGCTCCTCCCCACAGCCACGGCGAGGAAAAGCCCCCAGCCGCCATCTCCCGAGACCTGCTTGTCCTACTCGAGGGGTCCCCGTTTCTCCTGGGGGCACCGTCACCCCAATCGTGGGCACAATTCCCAAGCCCCAAGGGGGGATCTGCCCCAAGGAAGGGTCCCGCCACATCCCACGCTGCAGGTGAGCTCACCTCGATTCCAAAATACTGGTGCCCTTTGCCCAGCACAGCATCTACGTACTCCAGGACCAGATCCACAGCCTCCTCCAGCAGGTCGTAATTCAGGTAGAGACGCAGCAGCTCGGCAGCATCCACTCTCTGCAAGCAAAGACGGAAACGTCAGCCAGGGAACACGTCCAGGAGCCGCCACGATGCCGGGAGGAACCTGCTCTGAGCCTCAGGAACAGGCACAAAGTGTCCGGCCCGGGTTCCTGGAGCTGGGAATGGGAAGGTGGGGTGAAGCTTGCAAGGAGGAGGTGCCTGTCGAAGCGAAAGTGATCCGGCAGCTCTGGGACAGTTGGGGATTTTTGGCCAGCAGGCAGTACGTGCTGAGCGGTGACCCCGTTCTCACCTTGTAGCTGTTAATGAGCCAGTTGGGCAGAGGTATCCCGTGTGCCAAGAGCTTGTTGATGACGCAGCGATGGTACAGGCTGTTCTGGGACGGGTAACGCTCCAAATAGGATGACAGCAGTCGCCAGGCTTCATCCGTGGCGCTGCAAGGCAAATATTTCCCCTCAGAACCCGTGCCAGCAGCCCCTGCGACTGTCTGCGAGGCCACGGTGTGCTCCAGGGGACCTGTCCCGCTGCCCGGGTTCAACGTGTGCGCTCAAGGCCCGGCAACACGGGGCGTGCTGCGTACAGCAGGCTGGGAAGCACGGCTCTCCCGCTGCCCCAGTCCCGCAGGTCTGCTTTAAGGGGGTTTTATGAACCTGTGACCCTCTGGATTCCTGCAAGGCTTTTGCCTCCAGAAATGACTCTCATTCTCCGCTCTTCTCCCCCCCACAGACAAGGGCCTACCTGGACTCCTTGGTGGTAACCAGTGCGGAGAGCTGGTTTGCTGCTAACCAGTCCCAGGCCTCTGCCTGCGCTGCCTCCCCTCCCAGCTGCAGCTTGATGCACCTGCAAGACAGAGCAGCCCGAAGGTGGGTGCCTTCAGAGCCCTTTCACCCTGCCTCGCCACAGCCGCCAGCATCAAAGCCACCCCTCGCAGGACTATTCCCAAGCAACAGCTACGAATTAGCTGGCTCGGCAGGAAAAGGAGGCTGCTACAAGTGATTTCTAAACGGCTCTAAGCGCCAGAGGGGATTTAATAACAACTCTGTTAGCAAGCTTTAGGGTCTGAGCTTGGGTAAGAGATGCCTTCTGTGCATCCAGCCACAGGAGCAGGTCGCAGCTGAGCTCCTGAACAACTCTGCAAGCACAACGCATCTTCTGTGAGCGCGGAGAGGCAAAGAAGAAGAGGAATCCTGGGGTTGGAGATGAGGCCTGAGAGCAAACGGCTAGCACCGAGATCAGACAGACGAGCAAGTGCTCTGCCAACCGCTATTTGAGAGCCACTCAACAGCTTGAACAAATCTTCTGTCAGCAGCTCGCTGGGCATCAGCAGGAGCCATGAGCCAGCTCACCACAACCGTCCCCAGGTGATGGTTGTGCCTGGGTCGGGGTCACTTGCGACTGTCAGATGCCAGCTCTCTCCCCTGAGACCAGGGAGAAATCTCTCCCCTCCGCTCCCTGCTCTGCAAGGCTCCCTTATTTTTCCTTTTCAGGTGTGAAGAGCCAGTTCCACCTCAAACCCACGGAGCCAGCAGCTGCTGAGGCTGTGCGCAGCGTTAGGAGCCACGGCGAGCAGACAGGTCAGGACAGCGCTGGCTCCTGACCCCGGGGAGCTGGCAGCTCCACGCAGCACGCAGCGCGAGTCTCTCCGGCCACGCGTGCCCCGAGGCGGGGAGGAGAAGCTCGCCACGTACTTGAAAGTGAGTCCCTCAAAGACCGGCGTCAAGGGCAGCTTGAACGTTTGGCACAGAGTGATGGCGGTGTCAAAGAGGCCGGCCCGGACCAGGAGAGCAAGCGTTTCCTCGGGCGTAGAGTTGCCTGCAGGGAAGAAGGACCAGGTAAGCGCCTCCCCCAGTCACACCCCAGTGCTTACTGGGGCCTAACTCCACGCAATTCAGCAACAGAGTTCACTGTGCTAACGGCCCAACGTAAAACACCCTGCAGCAGCGCTTCTCGTCGCACGGCTCCAAGGTTTCTCGGCCTCGGGAGCATTTCATGATCCCTGGAGGGACTGCACAAAGCAGCAGTGACCCACGGAGCCGGCCCTGACCACGCACCAGCTGGAAAGGGACGCAGACAGGAACGTACGGCCCGTAGTCAAACGCTGCCGCTGTGGAGGCGAGCAGGGAGGGGACAGCCTTGTCACTGGCGCAGCAGGACTGTATCCAAGTGAACAAGGCATCAGCTCAGCTCTGCCAGCGCAGGGAGAAGGGGCAGTGGCAGGAGGCGAGATGAAACTACGGCACTCAGCTCCCCGCGCCTCTGGTTTGCCCTCAAACCAGCTGTTCCATCCTTTCCCCGCAATCCCTTACCGGGAAGTCATCTCCTCCCGATACTTAAAGAGGAAAAACGCGTACACGTTGCATAACTCGTATCGGAGAGTGGCAGAACATACTTAGAGGGTCAGGGTGGGAGAGTTGCAGCTTTCTGCTCCCCAGCGAGGAACAACTTTGATACACTAACATTGCGTTGTTAGGCAGGATTGTCCAGGACAATAATTTAAGTCTCACAGCATGGGTTTTTTCTAGGGCTTTCTAATTCTGCTTCATCTGGGGGCAATTTCCAGCAAGACAAAAACATGCCTTTTCGTCCCAACTCACGAGCTCAATCCCATGCTGCAGACCACTACTAGAGCTTGGCAAAGCCAAAAAATGGTGGAAAATTTAAAATGGGTTCTCCTGATCTGCCTCTCCAAAGCTGCTGAACTTGGTGGCAAGATTTCACGCTATGGAGGCGAACTGATTCCCTGCCAATTCTTGGGTTTGTCTTTGGGACAGAACAAAATTGCTGCTTCCTCACCCGAGCTACGACTGAAAGCGCTATGAGGAGCAAAAACCTCAGGGGAAGTGAGAGGTGGCTGCGCCGCATCCCTCTCACCTGCCACAGCCGCTGTTGACAGGTCATGCTGCACCAGAGTCAGCCGGATCCGGGCCAACACACACTCCCTCTCCAAATCCTCCAGCTCCAGGATCTCGATTTGGCGAGTGGCTGTAACAGATGGACACGAAGGGCTCTCAGCATTTCAAAAAGGGCTCCTCGGGCATTGTGCAAAATGTCTGCGCCCCTCTGCCATCCTAAGAGGAGTCGTTACCACGGAAAGCACCAAAGAGGGGTCGGGTTTTGCTGCCCCTTCCTTGCTACCTTGAACTGTGCCTATCTCCTTGATACAAACCTCCCATCCCTCCTCTGTTAGAGACGTTACCTCATGTTTGGTAACAGCTGCTGCTCTGACTGCCAGGCATATGCTGCAAAAGAGCTCATTCAGAAATAATTGTTTTAAAAATACCTGACCTTAAATTTTTCTACCGTAATGCTGAGGATTAGGAGTTTAACCTGAGCCCACGATCCTGTGCTTTGGTAGACACAGGCAGCGTAGAGACCTTACCAGCAGAGACTCACTACATCAGCAGCGTTTCCAAGAGCACAAACAAAAGTCTTGAACAACCACAAATTGCCCCACAAAGGCTTTTTTTTTTTTTTAAATTACAAGTTATTTCCACTTAAAGCAAAAGCACTGACAAGACGTCAAACTGCAGAGGTGTGCACAGAAGCTCCTTGGGGAACAGCTGTTCCATGGCAGCATATTGCAACTGGGAGACTAACACTGGGAGAGTTAACCAGCCCACAATCCCCCAAATTATTGATCTGACAGGTGAGAGCTGCCCTGAGCCATCTCCCAGCTCACCCGCGAGCAGCGGAGCCCTGAGGCCAGGGGAACGGCTGCTCTGACAAGAGTCAGAGGAAGCACCAGGACCGGGCACTTACTTGGAGCAGTCGTGCACTCCCCGTCATGGCTTCTCTTCGGGGATGCTCCAGGGCGTTCGTACTTGCAGGAAAAAGCAGAAAGAGTTTATGTCCACCTGGTTTCCAAAGGACAAACTGCCTCAATACGATACAACACCAGCTATCAGGGAGGGGATCGTGCCCCTNGAATCAGAAAAGCCATACAACCACTGGCAGTTCAGGTTACATTTATCTCTGGCTATCAGAAACACAGCTCAGCATTAGCTGATCAGGCTACGGTCACCACCTCCCCGCAAACAGATTTGAAACAAAAACCATGTTACAGTAATTCTCTTTTTGACTGGTATTCTGGCTGTTCAGACTCCCCCAAAAGATTTGCTCTGTCTTCAACAAAAGGTGATATATTCCCACATACATACACCAGCCCCCTCCCAAAAGTTGTCCTGCTTCCACCCTGCTCCAAAAAGGGGCAACAACACAAGGGTGACGGATAGGACTGATGCAGGGGGCAAGGCAGCGCTGCACAAGCTGGCCAAGAAGATGAGAGCAGCAGATTAAGACGACCAACGCCTCTGTTCATCACATCGGAAAGGATTTTGGAAGCTCCTTCCCAAACGTACAGCTCTAAGTGTCCCCGCAAATAGCTCAGGTCAGAGGCTTCACAGTAAGCTCAGCGTTTCCTACCACAGCTCCAGAAGCTGGCTGCACTATCCAGGCGTACTCTGGGCGGATCAACCGTAAGCAGTTAATGGCAGCGAGGAAACAGTTTCCCTGTTTCTGGAGCCCTCGGAGCGTCCGCACCTCCCTGCCCAGGCGCATGCCGTATTCAAACATCACTGTTCCAGCTGAGGAGAGAAGGGGAATACATCAGCCGAGGCCCGCAGGGGTGGGGGAAGCGGTGTCCCGGGCAGGCGGGCTGGTACAACGTGCCCACCCCGAGCTTTACCCTTGCGGTAGTTGTGGCGGTAAACGTGGAAAGCGTACAGCAGCTCGTAGTAATTGTGGGTCATCAGGTCCACCGCTCGAGCGTGAGATTCGATGATCCCCACGACCTGTGGCACACAGAGGCTCAAACGGTTCGACAATCCCTTTAAAGAGAGCAGCTGTGCCCCCCTTCCTCCCAGCGCAGGCCGATTACCTCGTTATGGAGGTTCACGTAGGGGAACTCCACCAGGTCCTGGAGCTGGGAGCGCTCACAGAGAACCACCACCAGCTGGCGCAGACAGTCCAGCTGCCTGCGGAGAGAGAAGCACAATCGTTCTGGCGGAGCGGGAACAAAGCCATCTCCAGGGTGCAGGCTTTAAGCCACGAACATGCTGCTTTGTGACGAGCTCCGTAGTTTTTTTTTTTCTGGCTTAGAACCAAGAAGTCCCTTCAGACTTCTCCTGTGCTGGAAACGGAGATCCTGGACAGCAGAGATCCTCTGCAAAGGTCTCTCAGGAGGACGTTCTCCCTCCCTCAGCTCTATTTGGTACGATTTTTTTCAGCCTCAATTAAAATGCATTCCTACTTCTCTGAACATCCATTCCTGCTCATCACATCCTCCTCTGCTAGGGTGAAGCTTCCTCCACCCAGTTCACTTCCTAGATGGTACTCAAGCTGAAAATCCAACTCCAAGTCTTTTCTTTATTAAACTGACTGGACTCCTAAAGCTTTTCAACACACAACGCCGCATGCGGTCCTTTAGCCATCCTTTTGGCTCTTCCCTGAATCAACTTTTTTCCCTCCCCCTCAGTTTCCTCCTTTGAGATAGTGCCGATCCCAGTTGTTCTTACAAAAATTAAGTATGCCTTTTTAAACACACCTTTACACAAGCTGAACAGCACCTCCTAACACAGCAGCCATTTCCTATCCTAAAGCGTCATTATCTTCCTTTCAGTTTGATGGAAAAACTGGACCTCCAAGACAAGTGAGCATAAAGACACAAAACTGTCACCTACCTGCTTGAATCTGGGTTTTGCGTTAAGGCTACATATGCTTCACTGTTGTGTCCCAAATCCAAGTGATGTTTGAAGATGCAAGTCCTCAAAGTAGCCTGAAAACACCAAAGAGCACAAACTAGCACGTTTCCAGTTACACAACTAAAAAGAAAGTCCCGTGTAAGCTCCCTGAAGAAACATCTCGATGCAAAAGAGGTGACCTGTACCTGGCTTCTCGAGTCGTCCGCCGACTCCATGATAGCCAGGGTAGCCAGCTGGATGACCAGCTCCGGTAAACCAACCATGTCCAACAAGCGCAGAACCTGCAGAAGACAATACTCTAGCGCTGGCTGCAGCAGTACTAAGAACGGGTCAGGTTGGTGAGGGTTTTTTTTTTGTTTAAGAGTTACTCCTGCCTGAGCAGCCGAAAGATTTTGCTAATGTTTTTAAGTGACTACACTGAAAAAGGAAAGATTTTGGTAAGTCACAGAGATCTGAATCAAATCCCAGCACAACAGGTCCAGGCTTCGGCTTTTCTGGCGGATTCATCTCTGCACATGTGAGTTTTCTGAAACATTTTAGCATTGACGGTTACAGAAAACCCCCACAACAGAGAGGTAAACGGTTCTGTTCCCAAGCACGCCCGCAGCTGTATTAGAGAGGGAAGCTCCCTCTCCAAGGGCACCTGACAATCCTTGTGTTTTCTGGATTTTAAAATCAGGGAATCCTTTACAATGAGCCTAGGTCCAAGCTTGCAGCCTGTCTGAACTATGGTATTACGCAAGAAGAAAGATCCTATCACAATTTAAAGACATTAATTTTAGTTTGCCTCAAAGCTTAATAACCCTCCCCTTAAGCAGCATCTTACATCTAGCCTGGACATGTCTGGCTTCTGCCTCCAGCAGCTGGATCTCACCTGCCTTTTTCTGCTGGATAACAAAGTCCTCTGCTATTAGAAAACTAATAGGTGGAAAGTACCTAGCTTTCACACTGTAGTCACCTCGCCATCACCCCCCAAAGAAAGTAAACAGACTACGCTGAGGTTTCACCTCCCAAAAAAGTATGGTTTCTGAATCTCAAGTCACTGCCCCAAGAGCCTGGGACCAAGCAGGAATTCTCCCTCCAAGCAGCATCCGTGTGGAACAACTTGGTGCCAATTTAGTCCGTCAGGACCGTGTACGCGGGGCTGGCTCAGCCGTACCTTGTTGTAGTACCGCAGGCGTGGAGTGGAGACCATCTCACCCTCCTCAGGTTGGATCAGCCTGTCTAAGAACTCTTCTCTTCCCACCTCTGACGCTGCTTGGCAGAAACAGTCCAAAGCCTAGAAGAGACCAGAAAGCAGCTCGCGTGTGCCCCGTGGGGGACTGACCCAGCCTGCTGTACCGGTGGGAGGACGGTGCTGCCCGTTCCAGCTCCAGTGTACGAGACCCGCTGGCCCCGAGGTAACCAGAACTTCCCCAACAGCAGATCCCACCGCCCCGCTCCCGTCCCGCTGTTCGCCCCAAGGAGGCAGAGCTCGAGATGGACGTTTCCTGACTCGCACAGCAGAAACAAGGCTGGCCCCACCTGCGCACCTCCTCCCTCCCAAGGAAAAAGGTCCCGGACCCCAGAGGGAGGCAGCGTCGGAAGGAGATGAGGGCCTTACCTTGTGGCCCTCACCCATGACAAGGTAGCACCGGCCCATCATGAAGCAGCAGGAGCCCATGTTCACGTGGCACCAGGGCTGCAGCAGGCGAATGTATTCCTGCAGGAGAGGAGGAACAGGAGTTTCGATTCAGGTCAGCACTCGCTCGTGACCTGCGGGCACCCAGTACCAGAGGAAGGGTTGGGTCTGCAACACCAAAGCACTATTTTGGTGGCCCCTTTAGCTGCAGTGCTCACACAGATCCCACTCGGAATTCCAGCTCGAGGGTTTCCTCAGCCCCAAAGTCCCCTCGGTGCACAGATGGGGAGATATCCCTCACGTGCTCCCGGGAAACAACCTCCTTTGAATAGCTCCAGCGTCTGTACGAAGCACCTCAGAAACCAAAATCAGACACGATTGGAAACCTGCTCTTGGGAACTGCAGAGGAAACGTTACCCTGGCGCGCAGAGGCCTGAACGGGAGCGTGCGTGTGCGAAGGCAGCGGGAGAACAGGCAAAGCAGGCGTTAGAAGAGCCGTATCTGTGCAGCAGGGCAGGAGAGGGAGAGCAGCCAAGGAAGGCCGTGGATTACAGCCACAAACTGACAGGCACAGGGTGGAGCTGGCAGCACCAAGGACACGC
Organism: Pelecanoides urinatrix; assembly: GCA_013400755.1. Taxonomy (NCBI): domain Eukaryota; kingdom Metazoa; phylum Chordata; class Aves; order Procellariiformes; family Procellariidae; genus Pelecanoides; species Pelecanoides urinatrix. The sequence continues at coordinate 38,581 of VZTQ01011646.1, forward strand.
CGCAAATAAAGCCACAACACAGACGTCGGCCAGGGCGATGCAACTCAACCTGGCCCTGTGCCTGCTCTGTCAGGATAATATAAGGGCTGCAAAGTGTCATCACCTATCAAGAAGCAGCCAGGAGGCACGATGAAATCTCAAAAGCTGGCATCCCTCGTGCCTGGGAGAGTGGCGTATGCTCTTCAGATTGGAGCAGCAGAGATGTCCCACTAGCAGGGCTCTGGGACTCGGCAGGAAAGGAGGAGGAGAAGCCAGGACCCGGTGGTAAAGCCAAGGTTTCACCAGCCGACCCGCACCTTTGCACGTGCATAAGCCACCAGACATACGCCTCGCCTACCCCAGCCATGGGTCCACTAAAAGCCACGTGGCAACGCATCCTCTGAGCCTGGATTCACGGCTCAGATTAGCCAGCTACAACAGATAAATCCCACCCCAGGCTTGCTCAACAGCTTTTGTACAGAATAAGCAACACGGAGAGGTTTGGCCCTCGTCCCAGGCCAGTGCTTTGGTCACTAGACCTTCTCTGTGCCCGCCTGTTACTCGCAGGGTGCCTCCTGTATCTCCACCTCTATTTGGGTCACCACACTCACAGCAAATCTGGTGTTAGCTCCCCGAGGTCAATGCACTTAATCCAAGTTTATGTGACCGACTGGGATCAGTAAGCGTAACAGAAGGTAGTGGGGAGAAGAAAGAGCCCACTCTTGCAGAGATAAAAGTCTCTCGTATCTCCTCGAGGCGGGGACACAAGTGAGGCGAAAGCAATGCAAGGAAATTCAAAGAGTGCTCGCGCCACGAGAGTGCACATATGCCAGGAGGCAGAACGATGCTGCCTAAACCTTCCTGGCATTTCCTGGCTCAAAAGCTCTGCAAATTTGACATTCTTCTCGGCAGCAACACGAACACAAAAGAAAGCAATTCAGCCCCTAGGTGCTAGGGACTGTGAGGATAAAAGGGTCTGTGAAGCACAGGAAAAACATCTCATTAATAAGAGCCTGCCTAGCGCCGCGTGCCTCAAGGACTGCCATCAGTCGGGGAATGAAGTGTGTCCCATGGCTCTGCAGACGGGAAATCGTGCGGTTCGGAACTAGAGCACAAGCAGCTACAACTACCAAGCCCCTGAAGAGCACGGGAAGAGACGGTGAAGAAAGAGTGGTCTGAAATACAGCACTCTGTGGAGACACCTGCAAAAAAGTAGCTCACTCGCCCTGCTACCAGGGTGCTGGGAGCGCAGCTGGAGATGGAAAGACGATGGACGTTTCTTACACCGTTTTTTTTACTAGATAGGACATTTAAGGAATAGAACTGACACAGTACTTCTGCTGCTGGGTTGAAGGCAGCCTTCTGAACCCCCGGTCCCGCGGGCAATCAGTTTGCAATGGTACCACAGGAAAGGCTACGGGTACATCAGCAGCTACAAGCTACTGGATTATGGGCTTGCTGTGATATTTAAACAAGGTCTGCAAAGACGTTGCTGGCACGCAGTATCACGCTGTCAGGCAAGCCCTGGGAGACTAAACTCCCACGAAAAGGGTATATAATAATCCTGAGCACTTTATGCCTGGATTTTCTTGAAAACAAATGAAAGAGGAAATGCGTAAAACGTCCATCTTAAATCATTCCCCAGCAAACTCTCTGTGGCATTTTCTAGGTACGAGATATTTAGCAAAAAGCCCTTCTGTTAGCAGAGGTGGACACTACAGGGAACAAGACAGATGCGTGAGGAAGACGGAAGATATTTGCTACCTTACAATTTGTTCCCTGCGCTGACACTGCAATAGTTATAAGAGAGATTTCTAACAGTTCTCCAGAAGAATCATTCCTTGCAGTCCATTTCATCTGCAGGACAAACTGCTGGCCCATCATCTCCAAAAGGGAGACATGGGAGCAGAGCGCTCGGGAAGATTAGCTCACGTCTGAGCTCAGAAAGCAGCGACTAGGGGAAAGCAGAACAAACTCCAGCCACTGGAAAGATGATGTTTTGGGTAGCTTTTTCATAGCAGAGGTAAGGCGGCCGTGCGCGGAGCTCACGTTGCGTTACACCTCCGCACCGGCCAACGTGCAGACCAGCTGCTGAAAGAAACACAGGTGTGGAAAGAGACTATCGCACTCACTCCTGCTCCTCCCCTTTCAGCTCCTGCAGGGGAGCCGGTGCGAAGCACTCACCTGCAGCTGGGTGTACTGACAGCTCCCCATCAGGCACTCGGGGAAGAGGAAGCCGGGATTGCTGGGCCATCTGAGCGGAGGTTAAGGAACAGCACAATCCAGTCCGGAGAGCTCGGAGAACTGGTCTGAAAGTCAGCACGCCTCTCGCGCTCAGTTTGTGGGGGAAAAGGAGAAGATTAAGCTGCTCTTTATACAAGTCATTATTCTGTAATAAGATTTATCCATATTAGAACAAAACCATTAGTACATCTAATCCACAACTGCCCAAATCTTGTTACCCTTCCAAATCTCCCAGCATCGCACCTTGCCAAGTCAAGTTGCTAGAGCTCAGGGGCTTAAAGTCAAAAACTCAAATCCTTTATTGTGCACTTAAACGGGATGGATTCTGTGAAATCTTAAAATACCCGCAAATCCCATTAACACTAACAACAGTCACTTGTTCAGGAGACTTGTCTTCGAAATTTGGGTGTGGAAAACATTGATTTTGGAACTGCACGAGGCTCAGTGGTAGAGATGGCCAACGCACAGACCCCGAGCACTCCACAGCCCACCACCCCAACCCTTCTGCTAGCCCCAACCCTCCTCCCACAGAGCCACTGACGCTCCCAGCCTCAGCACCGGGACGCGATACGCAGCCTCCAGGCAAGCTCGCACAACTCGCGCAGGGGCTCCGGCACTGCCGGGCCGTACAGAAACTCCCCCTGGTTACAGCCCGGCGAGAGCGAGCACCTCGCAGCGGCTTTACAGCAAGGATACAGGAGCGGCAGAAAGTCAGCCACTATTGCGGTAATGAGATGGGGCCAGTTCAAACTTGTTTCAGCCAAAGAGGTGTTTGGTTGCAAGAAGAGTCGAGATATGATGTGCTTTCTGGCCACTTCCTGAAAGAACAGCTCCACAATTGTTTGAGGGCCGGATACTAAAAATACAAGTTAAAGAAACACTGAGAAGAGGGCCCGCAGCAGACATCCCAGGCTTTCTACACTGTGCTGTGTTCATCAGCCCAAACATCACAGACTAAGTCAGAACAAAACAATAAGCGCGTTCAATACTCGAACTTGTTGGTTTTGGATGTCTCTTGCCGTCTGGTTAAGTCAGAGGGAGTAGCAGGAGATCAAAGAACCGCATACTGCAATGTTTATTAACCACAACTCAATTATAACGCGAAAAAGAAGGGCTGTGCTCTCTCTCCAGCCGCACTGTTCACAACCCAGCGGCACCTTTCCAGCACGACCGAGTGTTTTGCAGGGCAGGGCTGAGGGAGTGCTGATTCGGCTATCTGGCTCTGTTCAAATGCCTCCCTCCTCATTCCAGCACCCTAAGCAGGCCAATCTCCCATTAGCTAACTGTTCTCAACGCCTCTCCCCAGGCTGCCACCTCCTTCCTATCTTCCCTACGTTTCACATATTTTCCTGAAGCACAGCGGCCAAACAGGACTTTCCTCATGAGCGGGCCAAGAAATAACCCACGACACTGGCGCACACAAAGGATGTTTTCAATTTTGCTTTCACGCGCTGACATTTACGTCGAGGCAACTGTCTCCTGAACCGAGACTCTCATTCAGGAGGAGTTTGGACTCTGAAGATCGCAGCCTGCTTACAAAGAGCACAGATGCCCCAAGCTCATCAGCAAGCGGAGGAAATTCCTGCCCAGCTCACAGCCCTTACATGTGGCACTGCTGCCTGCTTGTCACCGATTTTCTCAGCTCCCTCTGAAGTGTCTCAGCCTTGAAATGCCACGCAGACTAGTTACAGCAGGCTCTTACCTGTGCATTTTCTCCCCTACCCTGCTCACCACCTCCCTCTATAACCACTTCAAGGTACACATCCTCCTAATTAAGTTGCCTTATGTTCTTCCCCATTAGGATTTCTCCCCCAAGATAGTAACCCAAAGCGTATGTCTTTGCCGCAAGACTTTTAAAAGGTGAACGAATCATCAGCTGCAATTTCCCCCTTGAGGTACCGGCTGTGAGCAATACTCACATTTGAATTGCAAAACGTTGGAAGCACAAGCATGTTTTGGGGAAGTATTTCTACATTCTCTTGCTTCCTTGAGCTGCTGCTCCTGCTCGCTGTGGGATAAAGGCTAGCGAACAGGACAGACCTGGTCTGATCCACTACAGCCACTGTAACGCACAGGAGCGAGAGGTGAGCTTGGCGGATAGTGCCAGGGCCAAAATTAATAATGTTTGGCTGAGCAAGGCCTTCCCATCCTCCTCAGGCTGAGAATCAGACCCACGTCTCTGGTCCGAGTCCAACGCTACAAGATACTTTGTTTTTGTTGTTTTTTGTTGGACAGCATAACAAACATCTCCACGTAAAGTGGGGTCATTCAACCACGCACTCCGTTAGCTCACTGCGTGAAGCATTTCCCTCGGGTGGCAGAGACGCAGAGTGCGAGAGGTATCAATAACAGAAACCGAGAGCTGAACTGCGGACATCTTACCTAGTTTATAGGGTGTTAGAGCAGTGGTGTCTGCTAACTCCAACACAGATAGATGCTGCAGATTAGATTCCCTAGAGAAGAAAAAGCCATCAGTGAAGAGACAACAAAACGCCTCCTGCTTTAATTGTGCTCATTGTTCAACTCAAATGACTCCTACTGCTGAAAAAGGCAACAGTGCAAGAACAGCGACACGGCAGAATTAGCACAAGGCAAAGAGTCAGCTCAAAACATGGAAGGGAAAAAAAAAATCCCTCCCCAGCACAGCCTGATTCCTAGAGTGATACTCCCACAGCAACCACCAGCTTTTCATACCAGGAAGGGCATTTCAGGTGGATTTAGCAGGAACGTACAATCAAGGACAGAATGGGCACGGTAGAGACTTACAGCGTGTCAACAGGGACGTCCGACGCCAGGCACTGGCTTGCCCACCTGATCAGGTAGTAGGACAGCAGCAGGGGAGAGGTGCGGTGCAGCAGGTCCTGCTGTGACTGGAACAGCTGTCCCCCTCCCAAAACCATCTGCAAGCAAACCACAGAGGTTGGCACACGGAGAGGCCAAGCCCAGAGAGCAACGGCAGCACAAGGGCAGTGAGGTTTGTTATCGGGCACAGCTCGTCCCTGCTGCGAACACCAAGGCCGTCAATAGCCCGGCAGTTAACTCAATCCACCCAGGAGACCAGCAGGACTCTGGCGTGTGCCAGAATAACCCAGGCAGAAATTACAGTGTCACCTCCGGACCAAGGGGCAAGTTAACTATTCTGGTGGCCCAGACCCCGTGGGGAACGTTTAACAAAGCCATGTGCACGCCGAGAGCTTCTCCAGCCTACAAACACCGGCACCTGCTGATGCCAGGGACACCAGCAAAAAGGTGCTTCGTGCTGTCACTGAGAGCGAAATCACGGTTTGCTGCAGAGACCATCTCGGGACCAGGCCGGCTGCCCAAGCCTTGCATCCCTGTATGTGCCAGCCAAGAGCAGCACGGCTAGGTGACACGGGAGGAAAAGCAATCCACGCCCGTGAATGACAGAATAGAATAGAATCACTAAGGTTGGAAAAGACCTCTAAGATCATCCAGTCCAACCATCAACCCAACCCCCCCATACCCACTAAACCATGTCCCCAAGCGCCTCATCTACACGTCTTTTAAATCCCTCCAGGGATGGGGACTCCACCACTGCCCTGGGCAGCCTGTGCCAAGGCCTGACCGCTCTTTTTTTGGACATTTTTCCCAATATCCAACCTAAACCTCCCCTGGCACAACTTGAGGCCGTTTCCTCTCGTCCTATCGCTGTTACTTGGCAGAAGAGACCGACCCCCCCTCGCTCCAACCTCCCTTCAGGCAGTTGCAGAGCGCGATGAGGTCTCCCCTCAGCCTCCTCTTCTCCAGGCTGAACACCCCCAGTTCCCTCAGCCGCTCCCCATCAGACTTGTGCTCCAGGCCCTTCCCCAGCTCCGTTGCCCTTCTCTGGACACGCTCCAGCCCCGCAATGTCCTTCTTGTCGTGAGGGGCCCAAAAAGGCTTGTGTCCTTGTGAAGGACACAAGCGTGTCAAGGTGGCAAAGCAGCAGCTCCTCATCAAGCAAAAGCAGCAGGTCACACGCCTTGAGAGAGCCTGGCTCCAGAAGGGCACCTTGCAAAGTGCTTTAAGTGCTCCCAGGGCAACCTTATCCAGGAAGAAGGGGATTTCTTTTCAACCAAGAAACTACTGCAGTAATGTTTCCAAGTAAATAATATCGGTTTAAACAATGCTCCCCTTGTCTGGGGACTTGTTCCGCACCCCTGCGTCCACCCAAACCATCAGCACCATCCCTCACGTGGCCACACGGCCAACAGGATGGACCCAGACCAGCCCCACTCCGCCACCACAAACACAGCTGCCATCACGGCGGCTGTTTGCACTGGCTGGAGCAGCCTCACAAAAGCTGAAACCACAGCCTCTGGGTAAACGCTGCTGCTGCGACGCAGAGATGCTGCACTGCCAGAGAACAAGGCTGCAATCCTGCGCGTGCTGGGCTGCGCAGTGGCGTGGGAGGGCTGGGGAACAGATGAGAGAACTGTACGTGCTCAGGCAGCGCTGCTTCAGACGGGAGGCTGGAAATGATGCCCTCCTCCCGCAAAAAGTTTTGCTTCCTGCTTCCTGGATGCTCAGCGTGGAAAGAGGGAGCTAGGGTGTGAGCACAGCGCACCGCTGCTTTGCTTAGGGTGACAAAAGCGGCTGGAGGAGAGAAGAGGGCTTGCCCAAGCCTTGGGCTAGTTCAAACAGCCTCCAGTGTTTTGTGGAAAGAGACAGAGCTCATAGTCTGGCACCAGCAGAACCCCAGATCCAAAAGTTCAAAGAGCGTAGCAGTAGCTTCAAGGGCTGTACTCACAGGATCTCCAAGCCGCAGCAACAGCTCTTGGAGGATCAACAGGTCCCGACAGATCAGGAAACGGATCGTGGCAATCTTACATACCCCGCAGCAAACCACGTTGACAGCAGTACCACTACCATACAGCTGGGTGAGGTTCATGCGCATATTTAGATGATGAGCTGAAAGATAAAAATCAGCTCAATAAGGGGAGGAACTAGACGAACAAGAACACTTGCCGAGCTGCCGCTTTCCCAGCCCAAACGCCCTGCTGTAGAGCCTTCACCTCTTTCCATGTCAGCGTCTGTCTCGTAGTCCATTTCTCGGATGAGCACTCCGATGGCGTGGATGGGGTTTCTGATCTCCTGCAGTTTGCTGTGTATATCCTCCATCACGTTTTCCCTGCAAAGTGAAAAAGATAATAATCAGCAACATGAGGTTTAAACTCCAGAGGGCTCCCTTTCCTCCCTTACTGATCCTCCCTGGAAGGAAGCGTATCTGATCAGCCTGGACATTCTTGAAGGGAATCCTCTTCTGGCTTGGAGTTTTATTACAACGCCTGCAGGGACCAGTCTATTTATTCCACTCCCCCAGGCTACCAGGAAATAAGTCGGATAGCTGGCATTCCACGGGGGAATGATTTCAGGAGGTGAGCAGGGTAACCACGTGGCCTGACCAAGGCTCTGACCTCTACCTAATGTCTGCAGGCACTTGCTTTCCACACTGCAATGATCACCTAACAGGAACTTGTTCCTTTTCTGCTCTCTATCTCACCTGAAAATCCCCAAAATGTCTTTCCAGGAGGGCCCCAGGCAACAGCAAGGGGGTTCTGGATGGAAGACCCTGCTAATGGCACCAATACCCAATGCTCCCCACCTCCGAGGGGACCTGGAAAAGCCTCCTGCAGCACAGGGAGAGCCCGCACATCTCAGACGCGCTTTGATGCCAGTCAAGGACGGCTGCAGGCGATCCCTGCTCAGCCATCTGGGCCTCCCTGCAGGGGAGCTTCTGCAAAAACATCTCCTTACGTGTCACTAGCTATCAAGTCCTCCAGGATCTGCTCTGCAGCCTTTTCTGGAGGCTGGAGGCGGGAGCAAGCCATTTCCATTATGAATGCCATTTCCATGGAAATTGATTCTCCGATCAGCCGAAGGCACTGGACAAGACAGACAACATCACGAGACATCTCCAAATCTGTAATGAAAGAATCTAACTGTATATTTAAAAGAGATTTCAAAGCGAAGGTGGGAGGACCATTCAAAACCAGTTCAGCTCATATCAGCAAACTACTAGCAACAGATTGGTCTCAGTCCCGCATGTCAAACTGACCCTTCCCTGTTAACTATGAGGCTGAATTAAAACTTAGGAGTCGACAAGGGAAAGATTTGGGCTTTATTATTTGGAAAGTAAAAAATACCGATGCAACAATAAAACAAAGAAATTCCCTCCAAGGGATTTTCTCCAGTCACAGGTTGAAAGGAAATAATTAGTGCAGTGTAAGAGCAAAAGAAAAACCCCGAGCAAATGGCTGAGATAGCTTAGCTCTGCCAAGCAGAACACGGTCTCATTACAGCAGCTATCCATTTGCAGCACCACCTCTCACAGCTGAGGGGGGATTTTCACATTCTTAGAAGTGATCTGAAAATTCAGTATTGAGGGTTTAAATCACCGCTTTACAATGCAATCCTTTATGAATGTGTTTTTAAAATTAAGTCACATTTTTTGAGACGTTTGAAACAGGGCAGGAACTGCTAGCCTCCCAAACCCAGCCCAGGCCTCCAGCTTTCCTTCCCTCAGATCCAGAAATAGCTCAACCAAAAGGACGACGATTCTTCTTTATAAAAATATAAAAATCACTCGAGCATGAAAGTGGAGCTTAGGTAACATTTTCCGCTGCCTTTTTCTTGTGAAACGTCATTCCACAGCCAACAAAGCATAGAGGGCACTGTGGCGACAATATTAACGACAGGTCTTGCACACTCTGGCATTTACTTCCTGGAGACTAGAAACGCACAGTCCCTCTCCTCAGCTTACATGAAAACATTTGTACAAAAACATTGCACTAAAAACTAACTTTGCAGAACTGGGCAGTTGAGCCCAGCGTGCCAGGGTGCTTAGAGGATCACAAGTTTCCTCCTCGTCTGTAATCTCTGAAAGGAGTTTACTCCATCAGCAAGACACAGAGACCGGGGAATTTTTACGAAAGAGAACCGCTTGCAAAGAGCCAGAGGAGGTTTTACAGCTCTCGGTGGGGATGGCAAAGCTGAGCAAGCAGGAGCTGAGATAACGCTAAGCGGGGTTCATATGGGGGTCACCCACTTGATCAGAAACACAAGCCGCTGCATCCCGCTCTCCCCACCAGGACTGGGGACCCACCAGCACACTGTGCAGCTCCAACCTGGCAGATGTGCCCTCTTCATGCCCGCTCTCTGTGGGACACCAGTTCACCCCAGCCTACACAGATAGTTTATAAAGCTACAAGGGCAAAGGACCCACCAATGCAGGTCCTTGTCACTGAGCAACACGCAGCCTGAAATCTAAGATTCTTCCTTTTTTAGTTATCAGAAACAAGTCATGGCAAATTTGCAGCCTTGACACCATTTTCTAATTCCTGGTGTGAGCACGATGGCAGATTTCACAAAATAAAACTCCCTCCCTAAAAATGCCAAAATAAGAAAACTATCTCCATGTAGACAACTATGGAGTCAGGAGCCCTTCAGGAGGCCTCTGTGGAAACTCCCACCCCCCTCTGCCTAGGGCTTCCCTGACACGCAGCGTCTCAGCCTCCAACAATGAAAATGCTCCAGGTCTCCTCACTTACCATCAAAGATGGCAGCGTCGTCCTCAGTCAGCAGGTGCTCGTTAGAGAGGAGATAGAGATGGTCCACCAAGGAGCAGGGCACAAGGAAAGACAGAGAGCCCTAGAAAGGTGAGGAGAAAGCCCTTCTTTGAGCTCCCCAAATCCACACGTCAGTCAGAACTCCTCCTGCTTCAGTTGGCCGCAGCGGCCAAAGAGCTACGGCCGCTCAGCCTCACCTTCTTCAGCAGGCACACCATGCCGGTGTAGGGGTTCAAGTGCAGGGCCAGGGGCCGTGAGAGCGCTTCTTGGTACTGAAGGCAGCAGGCGTAGAACTTGGACCAGAACTCCACCTGCAGCTGCCAAAACTCCTCCAGCGAGCACTCGTATTCTGTCACGCTGCCCTGGAACTAGCAGGACCAAAACAAGACTTCGGATGAATACAGGCAGTGAACCAGAGCGAAAAATTGCAGCGTTCAGACTGCTGTCTTGTCTCTCACGACCAGTGTCACACCAGGTTTATAAACACCAGTTATGGGTCTCTTCCCCACCACCTTATCATCAAAATGTAAGATTTTTCCTAAAGCAGCAAATCACACAGCAAACAGCAAAGGGAACAAAGCCCACAAGAACCGTTTCTGTACAACCTTAGATAAAGAAGCACCAATGATATCAAGAAGAACGGCAGCACTGCAGATCTCTTTAAAAACACCATGCATGAAGACTGCTGCAGAGGATACAAAACCACCTTTTTCTGTGAACTTTCTAGCAATAGTCTAAGCAGCCTCAAGGATGAGCCGCGGGTGGAAGGACTGCTGGCTTAGAGAATCGGGCCTATCAGAGTAAAAACTGGAGAAGTAGGATAAAAGGAAGGATGAAGATTTGTACTTTGTTAAAAAGTCATAACTCCTTTGGAGAAACAAAGGACAAAACAAGGTCTGGGGTCATTTCGCACCTCATTTAACTTCACCAAACCATCACAATACTGCATACAACGGATGTAAGAAGAAAACATCATGGAGGGGGGAAAAAAAAAAAAAAAAATCTTACCTCACTTTCCACGGCTAAGGTAACCTCTTTTTTTAACTCATCCCACGTCAGATCCATGTGTCTCTCACTTCCTTGAGAAAAGATCTGAAAAGCAGCACAGTAAACTTTTACTTTACAGCAAGGGAGCTGTCTCCCCGAGGTTCAATCAGCATTGAGTGAGAGCATCAGCCAGTGCTTCGCGGGACGAAAGGATTAAAAAACAGGGCTGGCTGCTAGATGTGGGGTACAAGGACGTACAGCCAGCTTCACTCTTCCTGTGGAAACGGAGAAGCCTCCTGGCAGGCAGTGCAAGGAAAGAAGTGCTGCACACCTTCACAGCAGCTCTCTTGACCTTGCCATAGGTCTCCGTAAGGTCACAGCACAAATAATCAAAACTGTCAGAGTAGCGGCAGTTTGCCTTTTCCATTTTTCCTGAAAAGGCACCACATGTTGCCTTGCTCTGCCCTTAACAGTCCTAGAGGAGCGGAGCTGAGCGGATATGTTCTGAGAAACAGCACTAGTGAGAGTCTCCGTTCACCTGGCTAAAGCAGCAGGCAATGAAAAGCAAGCACAGCAACCTGCTGTCCTAAGGGAAAATATCTTCTGGAAACCACATTCTGCCTCCCGCTGTCAGCACACACCGGCTGAAGTATGGCTCAACAGCCGCTAACTTGCTTCAGTGACTACTGACAGGGTCTACAAACTATCACGTGCAAACTGATGCCCGCCAAGAGCTCCAAGGAATCCCGTTGCCTCACATCTAAATGGCCAGGAAGGAGAAGCTGCACAGGGAGAGCACCAAATGTCCTCTCACTAACCTGTAAAGCCTTCTGGATAGCTGCATTTGTGAACCGGCCAGGCATGAAGAGATACTCCAGGTAGGTTTCCTGCCAAAAGAACAAGACAGCAATTTAAGGAAACACAGACGTGTCAGGAGGAGAGCATTTAAGATACTGCTTCTGGTCCTTCCTCCCATTCTCAAGCTCATCCCCTAGACCTGTATTTCTTTCCAGCTTCAGTTCACACCCACACCCTGCTCCAACCTCTCCCCTTCCAACCCTTTCGCAGTTCCCGTGATCGACACGGCTTCCCGCACACTCCAGATCTTGTTTATTCACATGTCTTGTCTCAAGGCTCTCTTGACTGTCTTGAAATTCTCCTCATCCCTCAACTTCTGGTTTCATAACCATGCTTAGCGCTTTAATGCCGTGGTAATAGAGGCTGAGGCTTGTCCCCTTTAATTTGGAGTAATTTTAAGACTGTATGAAGGTAATTTGTACACTTGAACTGTCTTAATGTTCTCCTCCTGGGCAGAGAAGCTTCATTACTTCTCATTGCTATTTCATAGTCGGCTCACCCTGGGGTCCTGATCGTGTCGAACCGTCACTTCCTCTTCAGGCAGCGGCTGCACAAAGACCTGGTTCCACTGGCCTGCGACGTTTCTGCAAGAAAAATAAAACCAGAAGCAGCTTTGCATTACAATGCTCCAACACGGCGTGTCTGGGAGCAGCCACCTGAACCAAACCTGTCACTCTCACCCGCGATCACAGACCTCACAGCAACCATGGCCCCTTGAACTGGTAACAGAGGAGCTTTGAGCAGTGACAAGCGACAGGAGAGCTTAACGGCGGCATCCCCAGCCCTGAGCTGACAAAACAGGTTGGATTCTTTAATTTATATCAACATTCTCTCCATCACACGTGCTCACCAAGCAACTCTCTGACTGACCAGTAGATTCTTCTGCCTAAACCTGCACACTCATAGCATCTTTTTACCCAGAATTTAACTCCCTGGTCTGGTTATGCACCAAGCCTGTCCTCTCAGCTTTACAAAGATAGAGCTGATGCTTTCACATCACTGGTCTCCTCAAAAACATCTTTCTTGGAAAAGACCAGCCAGTTATGTTTTGAAGGAGCTGTCGGTGACGTACAGCCCTCCCTCTGACATGCTCACAGCGGACTCCCCTCGCAAAAAGCCTGCCACCTGGCTTTTTGCATTTTTCGCATTCCTGCAGCTGGGCTGTAGCTTTATTATAAAGCAGAACAAAAAAAAAATCCACGTAATCTGGACTGCAGGAAGACGCAGTTGTGCACGTGACACCAACACCGCAATAGGAAGAACCAGGTACCGCTGCATCTCCACACGCTTCAGTCAGCAAAGCAGGACGGGGAAAAAGTTGACAAGCCTGATCGGGGCTTTTAACGAGCAGCATCTGGGAGCCGCTCCCGCAGTCACCCCCCGCAAGGCTATCAACCCTAGCGATTCCACGCAGAAACTCACTGCTCAAAGTTGATGTATTTCACAACGGTTTGGTTTTCTTCATTGTGCCACAGCGCCCAGATCTCAGCCGAGGTTAAGGCAAAGTCAACAAGAGTCTCCTAGGAAAGAGAGCACATATTTACCTTCTTATCATAAATTCAAGTACAGCAGAGACACGTGTGTAGTTAACACAGTAAAACATTCCCTCATATCATGGAATTCTTTATTCTGATCTCTCAGTAAGCAACCTTCCCTCTTTCCCAGAGCCTTCTGGGGGAGCCAGGCCCCAGCACTCACCTGCGAGGAGAAGAGGGAGGATATGTGGTCAAGGCTGTAGCGGTTGCTCTCGGTGCTCACCAGCTGGAAGACACAGAACTACAAACACATCTTATAAGTCGTTAGCTGAAGGACAGCTAAGCCAATAACGAGCGCATGGCGGGAAAGCTCCTCTCTCCGGTCCCTCTTCTTGCCTGATGCTACAGTCTCCAGACCCGTAAGGGCTGAGGGCAGGAGGGCCGAGCTGAGCACGCTGTGCACCATCAGCCACGGACCCTGCCAAGCTGACCCTCTGCGCCACGTACTGGCATCGCTGACTTCAGCCTTTCCAGCAGGGACACTCGTCTCTGCCTGAACCTGGAGGATTTCTAGTCGCCTTTTGAAAGGCCAAACCAGACAAATGGTAAAAACAACACTGCTGGGCGCAGCCAGCAACAATACGATGTGTGCAAGTAAGGAGGCTAAGGTGGAAAAGCCCTGAATCCTCAGGCCACTTGCTGCAAACCAAGCTCTGCGTGTTCTTACCAGAGCAGAGCACTGGCGGGACAGCAGAAGTCACGATATGCGCTTCTACTCCATATGTGAATCCCCTGGAGAAGGGAAAGGGTAAGCTGTCCAACAGATGAGACTACTCTGTGCCGTCATTCCTGTCCTGCTAAATTTATTATTCCCCGCAAGAAGCAGAAGTTCTACAGAAGTCAACGTTTGGCGTCCGCACGCTCCCAGGAGCCCGACATAAATATACTATCAGTATTTCCATGCTTTTAGCCCCTTTTGGACCTTTCCTTTTCCCACGGCACATATGTGCTTTCAGGATCCTACCAGAACACGAGGTGAACAAGTGAACTAGCACTCACAGCTCAGCTGAGTCACCCAGGGAGTTCCACTCCCAAGGCAAGAGCACATCTATCTTGCAGTGCTTTGAGAAGAAAAACGTTTGTTTATTCAGAAAGTACTGCTCTCTCCAGAGGGTCAGACGTGAAATTTTTCCCTATTTCTTGCCTTACAGACCCAAATCCAAGGAGGAACAACATATTTTCTGTGCAGCCCAGGAAAGATGCGTTCGCAGCGAGGAAGCCCCATCGCTCCGTACCTGCCCTCGCTTGGGTGCGTGCATGTACACGCCGAGGTAAAGCCCCAGGGACTGGGAGAAGGCCAGTCGCAGTCGGTGCCCAGTCCCAGCTGCGAGCCGCAGGTCCCTGCTGACCGGCATGAACTCCAGCAGATCCGCAACCATCAGGCACATTTGATCCTACACAAAATAAAGGTATCGGGAAAGTAGCGTAGGAAAGACTCAGGACTGAGAAATTGTCCTTCTCCCTCATCCTTCCCCTTCTGGCCAAAGCCTGCCCAGATCTTCCCCTAAAGGACGCAAGTAAAGCATCCACACGCGTTCCTGAGCCACTGTTTAACTTTCCCGCTCTCACCTGTGCCCTCTCCCACCGAGCACATGGGCTTTCAGAGACCAGGCACGCACAATAAAGCTTCCCCTCCCTTCCTCCCGTAACGCACGCACACATTCCAGTGCAGATGAGCCGTGAAAGCAGTTGTGCTGGTCGATTAGCTTTGGCGCTGACGTTTGGAGCAAGTGGCAGGCAGCAAGCAGAGGCTTTTATTAACTTCTTTTTGACAAAGAGCCACGTTACAAAGACGCTCTTATTGCCGCTAAAACAGTAGAAAAACCATTTTGTGTGCCTCCTCGGCCCTTGAAGCGCTCCTGCCTGCCTTCCTAAATGCTCCAGTGATTTGTAAATAACCTAATACAGCCTCTTACCCTACACACAAGGCTTTGCCGCAGAGAAGACCTACCACCCGCTTCGCAAACGTGGCTACAGACACAACAATCTTCACAAACTGCCCCGAATCCCAGCGTGTAGAAGTTGACTCAGCGACAATTTAACGGCAGATCAAATCTACGCCAACCACTCGGCCTTCGTTTCTTAAGCCTCAGACTATCACCCGAGCAGCGCTGGGAAACGCTACTCGCCCGAGCACAGGCCTCGCTCACCTTATAGGACCACATCCGAAGTTTATGGTCCTGGCAGAGAGCAAAGAGAAAGGCATCGTGATCTAGGCAGTGAACAGAGAGGCTGATAGGCAGGTCCGACGGGCCACAGTCACCTCTGAAAATACAGAGTTTATTTCAACAGCTTACAAGAAAATCAAGGCTGGCGCATAGATCCAAGGCACAGGGTTTCTATCACACTGTGTTTAAAAACAAATAAATCAGTGGTGTGAGACCAGGAGGAGAGAGCAGCGTTTCAGGACCGGGGGGGTCAGCGTCCAAGGTGCAGAGGAGCCCACCACAGCGGTAACGCCCAGTTCTTCACCCGCTTTGGCAGAGCCCAAGCGCATCCCTGGCTTCCCCAGCCCCAGCCTAGCGCTTGGGGAACGCGGGCGAAGGATCCAGAGGGAAGCAAGGATCTGACCAGCCCCAACCAAGGCAGCGCTGATGGTCAAAGTCATTCAGGGCGTCAGGGGACTCGCTCCCATTTCCAAGCAACAGGGCCTAGAACCTGGCTGTGCGCTCTAAGATACCGTAACGATGACAATCCAACTCCGAGCCCAGTCTGCACACAGAGCGTCCGTGTCACCCACACGTAACCTCTGCCGGTCAGGAACAAGCCTGACATTTCAGAACAAGGGCAAGAACATACAACTGCTGTAATCTTTAAGCTGCGCTGGCTGCGAGCCATATCCTGGGCAAATCCTCGGAGGCCAATTACTAGATATAACTTATTCGAGGACACAGACACACAGAATCAGCAGGACCCCGTTAAGATGAGCTAATCCAGCGTTCAAGTCCCAACTTCCGTACTGCGATAGGTCCTGTGACCCAGTTAGCTTTTTTGGCGGAGTATTTATAGATGCTGACTTGCCTATCTTTGACTTCAGCTAGAAACTCTAGGTGAGGGAATCAAACAGATAAAATTAGTTCCACTTATTCATCACCAGACACTAACCTGATGGCAGTTGGCATCCAACCGGTAAGGAAACGCTGCATCACTGAGCTCTGTTTCAATTCCACAACTGAAACCGTTCCTTTCAAAATAAAAGCGATATTAAGAAATATATTGAGTACTCGTTAACGAAATATTTACTGCCACCAGCAAGCGGCTTAACAGGCACGATGTAAAAGAGCTTTTGTGTGTGTGGAGTGAATTGGAACAGCACACGCCAAAAAATCAAACTCAAGCGAAGTTCAAAGCTGGGAGAGGGGAAGCCACACTGAGCGGTGTTTTGCAGAGGGGGACGCGAGGAGGCGGCCTGTTCCCGCTCCTTACCGGGCGCATCGGGAGGAGGCAGCTTGAGGACGAAGATCCCTCCCGAAGCAGAGGGCAGAGCGAAGAGAGCCTCCCCCTCGCTGCTAAGCCACGCTGCTGAGGCGACGGAATTAGACGCCAGGCCTGGCACGCTGGGAATCACGTAGTAATTGGAAGGATCTCTGAAGTTGATTTTGCCAATATCTGTAAACACGGACTGCATGTGGCTCTCTGTCATCAGCTCCTGGAGAAGAGAAACAGCAGAGAGTACAAATCCTGAGCACGCACAGGCAAGGCACAGAGAAAACCACCAGACACCTGTAGAATGGCAACTGTGACGCTGCTACTCAATAAAAAGGATTTTTCCGGTAAGAACTGTCATCGTTACCACTCCTGCTCCCCTTACTGCTAACCCAGGACCACTGCTCTTTACGAGCAGACACGAAAGGCATTTCAAAGCCTGCAATTTTCTAGCAGAACGCTTGCTCGCTCTCTCCCTCTTCTACCGTAACACCCCCAAAGGAGTCCCACAGTCCATCAGCTGCTTCGAGACAGCTCATAGCAAAATGCTGGTAACGAGTCCTGTGAAGAGCAGCTCTGCCACAGCACAGCGTCATCCCTTGGGAAAGCTGTCTGGAACTCTAAAAGCAAGAGATAAGCCCTCCAAGAGAGGAAAGGGACCTGACAAGACACACCAGAAGCAGACACAAGAGAAAAGGTCACAGCAAATGGGTAAATGGGATCTAAATTTTGCATAAAACCCATCTTCCACATGAAGTAAAAAAAATTCTATACCTTGCTGCATACAGAGGGCAAGTTACAAACACAGCCAGGCCTCCCTCTGAAGCACTCAGTCCCTACCTCCAAAGGGTACTTTGTCCCCATTGTCACAAGGCTGGGCCCCAGGACCGCTGGCAGAGCCACCTCCAACCTCCCAGCCTCATGTCAGGTTACGTCACCAATTTTCATCGAAATCGGAGCCCTGTTCACAAACCTGAAACACCCTCAGCTTTGGGGCAAACGCTGCAAGGCCGATGCCTACGGCCTCCGCCTCCCCGGCGTGCGGTCCGAGTACATTCAGTTCCAAACAAAATGAGAGATTTCCAGTTTGCTTTTCCTATCCGACTCTTTTCCCCAGCAGTTTTCACTTCCACATGGAGAACTACCCCACACTGATGAACACACCTGGCCAAGAATCAGAGGACTTGGAGTTTAGCAGCTTATAACATCCATAAAGAAATTTAACTGGAAAAGTTTGGACAGTAAGAAACTAAAGCGCAGAGGTTTCCACAAAACTCAGGAGAGCCTGACAGGCTCCAGCTCTGCGCCACCAGAAACACCAGAGGGTTCCAGTCCAGGGTACAAATCCCCACCAGGGAGCTATGGAACAGAGCGGTCGTGGTGGACTGACCCAGCTGGCAGGTAACTGCCCCCAGCCGTGCGCCCCAGCGGCGTGGGGGAGAATAAGAGCAGCAAAAACTCGTGGGTTAAGATAAAGGTGGTTTAATAAGCGAAGGAAAGAGGAAGAATAAAATAAAACCAAACCAAGTGATGCCAAGGCAATCCCTCACACCTCCTCCAAGCAGCCCGATGCCCAGCCAGTCCCCAAGCAACGGTCACCTGCCCCCATTCCCTCCCCGCTGTGTCGCTGAACACGGTGTCACAGCACGGGGACCATCCCCTCGGCTGGGGTGTCCCGCGCCAGCCGTGTCCCGCGCCAGCCAGCTCGTTTGGGGAGCAGACTGAGAAACAGAGAAGCCCCCCTCAACACACCTGAAGCCGCAGTGTGTATTCCCAACTCTGCTTCGGTCACAAATCCGCACACAGCACCACGCGAGCTGCTGCGAAGAAAACCAACTGCTTCCCAGCCAAAACCAGTACACGGTCTGCTCGGCAGGGGAAAAAATCCAGCCCAACTGGAAAAAGCTCAGGAAAAGCTGAGCTTCGTACCCATCAGCAGCTCACCTCCAGCATTTCTACAGCCAGCGACACGGGCACGAGGGCGCTGGCAGGGTTTGTGTGAAGCCCCGCGACAGGGCGGTGTTGGGGGTTCATCCCGCTGGGCAGCGGAGCTGCGCACAGCCACACACTCGCTCTCCCCCCGCAAGTGGGATGGGGAAGAGGAAAGGAAGAATAACAGCGAGAAAACTTGAGGCTCAAGATAAAAAAAAAATCAAATAATTGCTTAATAAATGCAGGACAGAAGAGAGAGAATAAAACAAAACAAGGGACACAAAGGCTGGACAGAGCGACACCCAGCCAGTTCCTGAGCAAAAGATGGCTAACCTCCCCAGAACCTCTCTTTTCCCTCTTATTACCAAGCACGATGTTACACGGCAAGGAACATCCCTTTGGTTAGTTTGGGTCATCGGCCCGGTTGTGTCCCCTCCCAAACCACTGCCCACCCCCAAATCTATTCACGTGGGGGGCAGAGTGAGAAACAGAGAAGGCCTTGAGGCTGCACAAACACTGCTCAGCAAAAGGTAAATTATTAGCGCATTATCAACACTGTTTTGGTCACAAATCCAAAACACGGCACCACACACGCTACTACGATGAAAATTAACTCTATCCCGGCCAAAATTAACGCTGTCACGGCCAAAAGCAGTACAGGTGGAAGCAGCACTTTGTGCCCGTGCTGAGAAGCACGCCAAGACCTTTGCTATTCTCCAGTGCGCTGAGGGCTCTCGAAGGGCAGGACGGAGGCAGGTGGCCGACACAAGGAGGGCGCAGGCCACCCCGGTACTCACGCTGTGGTACATGCGGGCAGGATGCGGCAGGAGCAAGCGATGCACCGTCTGCCCCGTGATCAGCAGGACGACCAAGTGGCTCTGCACCTCGCAGAGGTGCACGCCGCCCGGTAGAAACGGGCAGCCCTGGATACGGAGGCGTACGGCGTTGTTCAGCAGGTTGACATCCAGAGATTCCTCCACCAGCTCCACCGTGTCTCCCGATGTGGTCCTGAGGGAAAAGACCGCGGAAGGTGTGAGGACGGCGGGCACAGGCAGGGGGGGAGAGGCGTGCCCGAGCAGCGCGGGGTGAAGCCGGCACAAGCAGGGGGGCATCAACCGGGCCCGGCGGCCCCCGGCCCCCCTCCACGGCTGGGCCTGCCCCCGGGCCCGCACTCACCACCGCACGAAGCGGTTCCTGGTGGGGGCGGCGAGCTGCGCGCTCTCCTGGTAGCAGAAACCACCCGCGCTGTCCCCGTAGCGGCCGGCGGGGAGCGGAGCCGTCCCCGGTGGGCTAAAAACCACCTCCCGAAGCCGTCGCGGTGGGCCCCGAGCCGCCGCGCTCAACTCCAGGCAGCTCCGCTCCGCCAACCCCGCCGCCATCTTGCCGCCCGCCTTCCCGCCTCGCCCGCGCGAGGCATCACGGGAAGGGAGGTGCGGGGAGCGACGGGAAGGGGCGGGGCTTTATGGGGGGGGAGTGTTGCGGCGCCCCCTAGTGGGCGGGCGGGAGAACAAGACGTGGGGAGGGGGC
>VZTQ01011646.1:70063-81913 GCA_013400755.1 Pelecanoides urinatrix
TGCTTGAAGGCGGTGGTGGAGCGCTGCAAAGCCTACCAGGCCTCCGAGGAGTACCGGCAACGCTGCCCCGAGCCCCCCGACACCCCCGAGCCCCCTCGCCACGGCCTCGTCAGGGACCTGCGGCAGAAATTTCAGACCCTTGACGCCGCCAGCTAGGTGGGCGACAGGGAGAAGGGGTGTCCCACGGACCCCCAGGGGAAGGAGCACCCCGTGGACCCCAACCTGCCCAGGAGAAGGGGCACCGCATGGATCTCCAACCTGCCTGGATGAAGGGGCACCTCATGGACCCCCAATCTGCTCACCCAGGAAAAGGAGCACCCTGTGGACCTCCAACCCACCCGGAAAAAGGGGCACCCCGCGGAGGCCCACCCTGCCCAGGAGAAGGGGCACCCCACGGACCCTCAGGTGGCTTGGGAGAAGGAGCACCCTGGGGACCCCCACCCTGCCCAGGAGAAGGGGCACCCCATGGACCCCCAGCTCACCCCAGAGAAGGAGCACCCTACGGACCAACTTACCTAGAAGAAGGGGCACCCCATGGACCCCCAGCTCACCTGGGAGAAGGGGCACCCCAGAGACCCTCAACCTGCCCAGGGCAAGGGGCACCCCATGGTCCCCCAGCCCCCAGGAGAAGGGGCACCCCATGAACCTCACCTTGCGCAAGAGCACCCCGCGCCCCCCCCGGCGCCCAGCACTGCGCCCGACTCGCTTTCACATCTTTATTAGAAAAAAAAAAACCCAAACTGAACCAAAAGTTCCTCTCTGGTTGCCCGCGCTCCCCCCAGGGCGGTTCGGCCCGGCCACGGGGTGCAGGGGGGGGGTCCCCCGGCCCCGGCAGCACCGGCGGGGTGGTGGGTGCGGGAGAGGGGCAGTGGCGAGCGGTGCCCCCCGTGCCCACGGGCCGACGCTCTTTGGTTGGTGCCCACGAGGGCGGGGGCTGCCCTGTCTGCACCCACGTGCTGGGTGGGTGGGTGGGTGGGGGGGCTATGGCTTCGGGGGGGCACCCACGGCAGCCCCCCGTGTGGGTGCTGGGTGCCGGGTGGGGGGCATGCACGCGTGTGGGGCATGCTCACCCGTGGCCGTGCGCGCGGAGGGGTGGGTGCACCTGCATGCGGGGACACGCGTGTGCACGCGTGTGCATGCACCTGGGCGCGTGTGCACGGGGCTGCTGCACACCCCTGTGTGCGGGGGGCACCCCTGGGTGCACGCGCCTGGGGGGGGCACACACACACCTATGCACACGCGTGTGCACATGGGGCACGTACACAGGGACGTACGTATATATCTGTGTTAACCTCCACATGGTGTGTGCGTACCCTTAAGCATGGAAATGTATGTATATATATAAATACAAATATATATATNCACCCCATGGCCCCGCAGGCGGTGCCAGCCACCCTGTGTGCCACTGGGCACTACAGGTCACCCTGTGTCCCCTCCCCGGGCACTACTGGTCCCCCCCGTGTCCCCTGGGCACCTCTGCCCCCCTCCATGTCCCCTGGGCACTGCCAGTGTCCCCTGGGAACTACCAGCCACCCTCTGTCCCCCTGGACATCTCTGGACACCCCTGTGTCCCCTGGGCATCACCAGCCACCCTGTGTCCCACTGGCCACCACTGGTCCCCACTGTGTCCCCTGGGAACCACCAGCCACCCCCTGTGTCCCCNGCACACAGGCACGTGTTCAACGCCCACGGGGTGTGCACGCTCGTATATGTGCCGCTATACGTATACATAGATGTGAGCCCACACGTGCACGCGCAGAGGGGAGGGCTGTGTCTACGCGTGCCCGTACGGGGGCCGTACGGCTCCTGCGCACGCAGGAAGCCTGCCAGCCCCCCTATAGACCCGGCTGTACCTATAGGTACGCGCCCACGCGGGTCCCTGTGCGCACGTGGCCGCGGGCACCGCCGGCGTGACGGGTCGCTGGGGGGTTATTTCTTTTTTGGGAAGAAGCTGAACCGTTTCTCCTTGTCCTTGCGGGGCAGGGGGGGCTCGGCGGNTCTGGCCACCCTGGGTCCCCCTGGGCACCACTGGTCCCTGCTGTGTCCCCTGGGAACCCACCAGCCACCCCCTGTGTCCCCCTGGGCACTGCTGGCCCCCGCCATGTCCCCCAGGCACCACCAGCCACCCTGGGTCCCTCTGGGCACTGCTGGTCCCCTCTGTCCCCTGGGCACCTCCAGCCCCTTCTCGTGTCCCCCCGGCACCGCCAGCCACCCCGTGTCCCCCCTGGGACGCCCCTCACCTCATCCTTGCCATGGAAGAGCCACTCGCTGCCATTGCTGAGCCTGGGGACAGAGCGCAGGTGCCAGGGAGGCGTGTGCCACCCCGTGCCGTGCCGTGCCACCCCGTGCCGTGCCACCCCGTGCCGTGCCATGGCCTTACCTGAGTTTGAAGACGTGCTTCTTCTTCTTGTAGCCGGCGGCCACCTCGCAGAGGGCGTCCCGCAGCCCCAGGGGCTCCTCGCCGTGGCAGGGCAGCCCCAGCGCCCGGCTCTTGGCATCCTTGAAGAAGGCGAGCTGGCCGCCCCGCAGCACGCAGTACCGCGTGCTCCACGACCTGCCGCCACACCGCCCCGTCAGCCCAGCGCGCGCCCGCACCGCCCGGCACCGCCGCCGCCGCCGCCGCGCCTACCGGTTGGATGCCCGTTTGGTGGCTGCCTCCAGGTCGTGCTTGCGGCCGAGGTAGCCCTCCAGCTGGACGCTGCAGGTGCGGGCCGGCAGCGTGGCCGGCTCCTCCGGCTCCTCCCGCGGCGGTCGTGGGCTCGGCAACACCGGCTCCTCGCCGCCCGTCGTCCGCGCCAGCTGCCGCAAAGCAACAGCCCTGTTACTCCGCGGTGTCACCGCCCGCCACCAAAACCCACATCCTGAGGTCCCGTCTCCTCTCGCGGGGGCACCCCGGGCGCGGGTCCCTGTTCTCAGTGAGGGCTTACGGTCCCCGAGCTGGTGGCCCGGCGGTGGGTGCCAGCCAGGGGTGGGCCACCCCCAGCTCTTGGTGCCAGTCACCCCACCGACTCCAGTACGCAGGAGCCTGTGGCTACTGGGAGGACCCCAGCGAGCAGCTGGGCTCAGCGCGGTGCTGGGGCCACCCCAGATTTGGGGTGATGGGGTTGAGCTGAGCCAGGCAAGCAGCCCTGGGAGCCACCCCGGCATTGTCCCCCACCCAGGGGGCTTGGGGACAGTGGGGGATGCCGGCAGCAGCCAGGGTCCGGTCGGGGGCCGTGGTGCCCGGCGATGCCCATCCAGGCAGCTGGGTGCCACGGGAGGGGCTCAGCCAGGGGGGGTGCAGTGCCGGGGGGCAGCAATCCCGGGGGGTCCGTCCCCTCCTCCTGCGCCCGGGGACGGCCCCGGCCCCGCACGGCCTCGTCTGCCGGCACCGCGGGGAGCGTGGAGGTCCTGCGGTGTGTCCTGCCGAGAGGGACGGGAGGAGGGACGCTGTCCCTGGCAGCCGGGAGGTGACCGTGTCCCCGAGCAGGCAGAGGATTGTCCCCAAGCAGACAGAGGGGGCTCCTGTCCCCAAGCAGGTGAAAGTGGCCGTGTCCCCGAGCAGGCAGAGGGGACGCTGTCCCCGAGGAGCCAGAAGATGCCTGTGTCCCCCGGCCGGCAGAAATGATTTTGTCCCTGCGTAGGTACTGAGGGATCGTGTCCCCAGGCAAGCGAAAGCGATCTTGTCCCCAAGGAGCCAGAAGATGCCCCACGTCCCCCAGCAGGCAGAAGAGGTTCCTGTCCCCGAGCAGGCAGAGCAACCAGAAAGCAAATCCTGTCCCCGAGCAGGCAGAGCAGGCAGGAGGAGCAGAGAGGGTGGCAGCGAGCACAAGGTGGCTGGCACACAGGGTGACGATGGCCTGAGGGTGACGATGGCCTGAGGGTGACGATGGCCTGAGGGTGACGATGCCTCGCGGGGTGACACTGCCCTGAGGGGTGACGATGCCCCACAGGGTGCTGATGCCTTGTAGGGTGACGATGCCCCTTGGGGTGACGATGTCTTGCAGGGTGATGATGCCCCTTGGGGTGACGATGCCTGGCAGGGTGACACCCCGATGGGGTGACGATGCCCCAAGGGCCACGTGCCGTGGGGCTGACGTGAGCGCCGTTGCTGTGTGTCCGTGGGCAGCTCTGCCCGACGTCCCCTCCGTGCCGGGGCAGAGCTGGCCCCGCTCCCAGCTCTGGGTGCTTGGAAAGCCGGGTGCCACGTGGCCGGGGCCGTGCGGTGTCCCCGTGGGTCTCTCCCGGGACAGACGCCGCCTCGGCGACAGCAGAGGATGGTGGCTGGGATCTGCCCACCCCAGGGCAGACGCTCCAGCTCTGCCTGCTGCCCCCGTCCCAGAGACACCCGTGCACCCATGGGTGCCAGCCCCCGCCAGCTGGCCCCAGCGTGGTCCCGAGGAGCAGGGGTGCTCCGAGCCCGGCGCCGGGGTGAAGGGGAAGGTGCAGCACCCGCGTTGCCCGCCCGGCCTTTTTGGGGTCATTTAGCATTTATTCAACTCAAGGCAAGGAACAAGGGAAGGGCTGGGGGTGCGGGAGCTGTCGGCATGCCAGGGTCACGGTCACGGTCACGGGGTCTGCCAGGAGCCGGTGGGACATGCAGGGAGACCTTTTTTGCTGCCGCGGTAGGAGAAAGCTAAACTCGAGAACTGACCGGCTCTGGTCCATCAGTGGCGGGCAGAGAGGCAGCCCGTGTGCTCTCGCCCCTCCTCTTCTCCTCTTCCTCCTCGGACCTGCGGCAGGGAGGCAGCCCGCTCAGCGTCCCCGGCAGAGCGCAGCACCCCCAAAATCCCCATCCCAAAATCTGGGGAACCGCAGCCACAGTCCCGCAGGGACCTGGGACCGGCTGCTGCTCTCCCGTCCCCCCCCGAGGGATGAAAGCCCCGGCACGGCAGGGCTCGACCTTCATCCCTGCTCTTCACCTCCATCGATTTACTGCTCCGAAAGGACAAATTGCTAAAAACAACTCTTAGTGCTTTGAGGAGAGGGATGCTGGAAATGATGCCCAGGAGCCGGCCAGGGGCTGCCCCTGCCCGAGATGCTGCCGCGGCCGCCTGGGGATGGCACCGGTATCTCTTACCCGGCCTCCAGCTCCCCGTCCAGATCCAGGCGGTAGTCGGGAGCCTCGGTGCGCGTCGCCCCGTCCCGCGCCAGCCCCTCGCGCAGCGTCCGCCCGCCCAGGAGCTCCAGCTGCAAGGGAAGGGGGTGAAGGCGTTAGGGGCTGGCGGGCCGTGGGGTGGGGAAACTGAGGCAGGGCAGGCAGAGGCGAGCCGTGACCAGCCGTCCCCCGTGCCAAGCCTTCCTCACCGTCGTCAGCTTCCTCAGGGCGGCGATACGCTCCTCCCAGGTGGCCGAGGACTTCTCGAAAGCCTCGTGCCGCTTGAGCAGCTTCTCCACTGCGTCCACCGTCTGCCCGTAGTCGCTGCTGGCCAGGTAAGGCTCCTGCGCCATGAGCCACGACTCGGCCACCGAGGCGTCCCGGGAGAACTGGCACACCTCCAGCACTGCGGGCAGGGACGGGCAGTGCTCAGTCCCTCTGCCACCGTCACCCCCGCCCCGGGCCCAGCCGCGGTCCCCTCCGGCACCGCCGGCACACTCACGCAGCCGCAGCCGGTCCCAGCGCTGCTCCCACATCTCCATCATGGTCTTCCTCTTCTCCACCAGCTCCACCAGCTTCGCCTTGATCTGCAAGAGGACATCGTCACAGGGTGAACCCGGTGGCACCATCCCCACCGCACCCCGGCACCGGCCGCCCTCACCTCGGGCGAGTCCTGGTGCTTGCGCTGCAGCAGCTTCTTGCCCAGCTCGACGCAGGTGGTGAAGCTCTTGCCCCGGGCGTCCACCTCAGCCCTGATGCCCTGGTGGTACTTCATGAGCAGCTCCACCGAGGAGACATCCCTGGAGACAGAGCGATGCCGGAGTCGGCGGTGGCATCGGTCCTGGGCCCCGGCAACCAGCACCGGGCGCTCGCCGGGCACAGCCATACCTGGGTTTCTCCTGCGTCTCGATCTGCCGGACGGTGCTCTCCATCCAGCAGAGCAGGTCCCGCGCCATGCTGAAGAAGCGATGCTTGTCGGCCGTGTCCACCAGCCGGGCCCGGCGCCCGCTGCACGCCTCCAGCAGCGCCCGCAGGGCTCGCGCCACCTCCTGCTCCCGCTCCTGGATGCTGGCCGCCTTCTCCCCGGCGTAGGCAGTCTGCAGGCGCGCCGCCGTCTCCCGAAACTGCTGCACCTGCCCGGCGGAGCCAGAGAGAGCGCGGGGGGGATGCTGAGTACCAGCGGCGAGAGTGCCGAGCATCCCTGCCGGCTCCGGGGTGCGGCCTCACCTGCGCCTCCAGCAGCTGGAGGTCGCGCTCGAAGGCGCTGTGCATGCGGTGAAAAGCCTCCACCGTCCCGGCGTCCTCGCCCAGGTCCTGGGGCAGCTCCTGGCGCCGGGCGGCGATGAGGGCCAGCAGCTCGGTGCCGTCGTAGAAGTATTTGTGCAGGTCGTAGGAGGCGGCGAGGAGCTGCATGCGGGTGTCGATCAGCTCCAGGAGGTCAGCCCAGCTCTCGTTCAGCCCGTCCTTCCACTCGGCCATGGTGGCTGCCTCTGTGTGCCCCGCGTCAATAAGGTCCTCGATGGTCAGGTTCACCCGGTCCACGCGTTCCTGCCCCACGCTGCCCGTCTCCCGCGCAAACTCCCGAAACTTCTCCCGCAGGAGCTGCACAGGGGAGAGAAGAGTCGAGTTTGTCCCCCCACCCCCCAAAAAACCCACACACCGGCACCACCGTGCCCGCGCTGGCACCCTCACCGTGACGTGGTCCAGGTCCTGCCCCATCTCCTGGGAGGAGGCGACCACGTCGCGCTCGGCGATCCACTGCTCCAGGTCCTCCACCTCCCGCTTCAGCTGGAAGAGGTGGGACATGTTCTCCAGGCGCCGGCGGCGCTCCTCGGCCGCCTCCTTCAGCCCTGCGTAGTGCTTGTCCACCTGGCCCTGCAGCCGGATGATCTGCTCCCTGCGCGGCCCCGGCACACAGACACCCCAGTTCTCACCCAGGAAAAGATGCCCCCGACCCATCCGTGTTGCCAACTGGGGTTTTTTTTTTTGGGGGGGAGGGATCCACTCTGCGCTCCCCGCGTCCCTCTGCCACCACCTCCCTGATGCAGCCGGGGCAATGCCACCCAGCCAGAGCGAGGTGCCGGGGCAGCCAAGGCCACCGGAGCTCCAGCCAAACCACCCACCCCGGCGCTGAGGGACAGGGGACACGCGGCGGTGGCACCTACCCCTCAGGGTGGCCGGCAGAGAGCAGCTGCTGAGCCCTCCCTGCCAGCTCCTTGATGGTTTGGCCGTAGTCCTCGATGGACCGCTGCTGCCGGACGTGTCTCTTCAGCATCACCGAGCCGCTCTCCTCGTCCTGCAGCACGGCAAACACCAGCGCCCATCAGCACCCGGCACGGCCGTGGGATGGGGACCGGGGTCCAGCACCGGCGCCCACCCTGCAGGCACGTCCTGCCTCTGTCCGGCGCATTGGGGAGCAACGGCGAGCTCGGCAGGGTATGGCACGGCACGGATAGCGTGGCACGGGGTGGTGCGTAATGGCACAGCTTGGCACAGGACGGGGTGGCACGTAATGGCACAGCATGGGATGGCGTGCAATGGCCAAGCACGGCATGGCATAGGATGACATGTAGTGGCACAGCATGCCATGTAACGAGGAGGCACGGCACGGGATGACCCACAATGGCATGGCATAGGGTGGCATGGATGGCATGGCATGGCACGTCACAGCATGACATAGCATGGGATGGTGTGTAATGGCACGGCATGTAACGACACAACATGGCTGGACAGTGTGTTATAGCACGGCATGACATGGCATGGCATGGCATGGCATGAGATGCCATAGGAAGACGTGTAATGGCATGGCATGGGATGGCGTGTAACGGCACGGCATGGCATGGGATGGCGTGTAATGGCATGGCATGGCATGGGATGGCATGTAACGGCACGGCATGGCATGGGATGGCGTGTAACAGCACGGCATGGCATGGGATGGCGTGTAATGGCATGGCATGGACGCCGTGTAATGGCACAGCGTGTAGCGGCATGACACAGCATGGCACATGTGTTTAACAGCACAGCGTGGCACAGCCCAGGTTGACATAGGATGTCCCAGCACGGCAGAGCACGGCACGGTACAGGGGCCCCCCCCAAAACACGGGGGCACCACACGGAGCCACCCCTCACCTTCGGCTTCTCCTCAGCTCCCATGAAGAGCTCCTGCTCGCTGATCCAGGCCTCGGCCTCGCCGGCGTCCAGGTAGTACTGCTGGGCCTCGCCGGCCTCCCGCAGGCGCTGGTGCCGGGCGGCCACCTCCGCCCGCAGCGTCTCCCACAGCCCCCGCAGCTCCCGCACCCGCGCCTCCAGCTCCGGCCTCAGCTCGTCGCCGCTTGCCACCGCTTCGCCCCGGCTCAGCACCTCGGCCAGGCGGGGGGCATGGCCCGCCAGCTCCTTCTGCAGCGTCTGCCGGCAGGGTGGGTGGTCACGGCGGGGCTGCCCCATGGGATGGGTGGCCCCGAGGGACCGGCCAAGGTGGCGGGTGCCGTCGCTGTGCCCGGGCTCACCTCGTTCCTCTTGGCCAGGCGCTGCACGCTCGGGAGGTCGGTGCCATGCTCCGTCGACCTTGCCAGGGGCAGCCGCTCCTGCACCCACAGCTGCGGGCGAGAACACTCACTGAGCGCCGCAGGGCACCCACGGGTGCCCCCGGCACGCCAGACCCCACCACGGTGAGGATGCTCACCGTCTCATCCTCCAGATCCCGCCCAAGCTGGTACATGGCCTTGGCGGTCTCCAGCTCCTTCCTCCTCCTCTCCAGCGGCTCCAGCAGGTCAAGGAATCGCCGCCGGAGCCTCTGCTCATGCCCGTCGGCGTCCGGCACATCCCCGGCAGGGGTGGGCCCCTGCCACCCCAGCTCCTCCAGCTCCTTCATCCACGTTCCCACTTGCTCTTCCAGCCTCTGGCAGGGAAGAGCCGTGAGCCGGGGGGCAGAGCCGGGCTGGGGACACCCAAGGCACCAGCCAGCCCCATTCGGGGACATGACCCAGCACCTTAGACCCTCCACCCCGAACGGGGGGCAGCGCACTCCTACCCAAAGGAAAGGGTGAAGTGCCAACACCCTTCTGCCCCCCCAGCCGCTCAGCTGGCAGTGCCACCACCCACCGTCAGCCTCTTCAGCAGCAGGTTGGTGGCGGTGAGGTCCTTGGCCTGCTCGGTGGCGCGCAGCTCCTCCTCCATCCGCCCCACCCAGCTCTCCAGCTCCCCGTAGCTCCGGGCGTACAGCGTCGAGCGGTTGGCCTCGAAGAGCTGCCGGCCCTTCTCCTCGGCGGCGCCGCGCAGCCTGTCCCACCGCCCCCGCAGCTCGTCCAGCTGTCGTGCCACCACCTCGCCGTACTGCGGCTTGCGGCTCGCCAGCTCTTTCCCCTCCTGCCGGCAACACCGAAGAGGTTGGTGGCCACCGCAGCACGGCTCCACGCCGGCACGGGGACCTCCCGCCCGGCTGGGGGACACCGAGGCTTCCAGGCATCGGTGCTGGCACCCACCGTCTCTGTCTTCTCCAGCCAGCCCTGGTTGGATGCCAGCTCGGCCATGAACGCCTGGTGCTTCTGCCACTTGCCGTGGAGTCCGCGGGCTTCGCCATAGGAGGTGTCCTGTGCCGTCAGCATCTTCTCCTCCACCCAGGCGTCGAGCTGCGGGCGAGGGGTGTCAGGGCTCGGCTGGCGGGGACCCCCCCCGCACCACCGGCCGTACCACGTCCCTACCTCCCGGCAGCTCTGCAGGAAGCTCTGCAGCTCGTGGTTGTCCTGCAGCAAACCCGCCGCCTCCTCCGCCTTGGCCGCGACGGCCCCGTGCCTGGCAGGGCGACCAGAGACGGGCAGCGTCAGCCCTGCTGCCCACCCGCTGCCCACCCGCCGGCCCCTCCCCGGACTCACCGCTCCTGGAGGGCCTGGCACTTCGCGGCGATCTTCTCGGCGAAGATGTTCCCCTCGGCCACCAACTTGGTGCCGCTGGCCACCACCTCGGGGACCTTCTCGGCGCTGCTCTCCACGCCAGCGCGGAAGTCCTGGAAGCGGCGCAGGGCGGCCGCCGAGCCCTCCAGCGTGGCGGGCAGCTCCAGATGGGCCAGCGTGTACTCCTGGGGGGGGCACGGTGGGGGGTCAGCACCTTTTTGAGGCACCCATGAGCCGAGGACCCCCTCCCCCAGGACCCCTCTTGGGTACCCACCTGGTTGGCGAGGGGGATCTCCGCCTGCTTGGCGTCGCGGAGGAACTCCTGGAAGCCGCGGCACTGGGCGAGGAAACGGTGTTGGGCCTCCGCCATCCTGCCCAGGGCGGCCCAGCCGGTCTCCACGCCGCGCAGGCGCTGCCGCAGCCCCTCGTACTGGGGGTCCGTCTGCTCCCCCACCACCCGCTCTCCCGCCTCCATCAAGGCGGCGAAGGCGGCCTCACGCCCTTCCGCGTCCCGCCGGGCGGCCTCGTGCTGCCGCAGCAGTTCCTCCGCCTCGGCCAAAGAGGCCGGCACCTCGTCGGTGGCCGCCATGGCTTTCTGAGCCCCGAAAAGCCAGGCCTGGAAGTCATCCAGGTCCTGCAAGAAGCGCCGGAGCTGCCCGGCTTCCCCCAGGGAGGCCGCCCGTTCCCCCAGAGCCTCCTGCAGCTCCTCCCAGGCGGCCGTCGCTGCCGACAGCCGCTCGGCCACTTCTCCGGCCACCTCGGGCCGTTCCTCCGCCAGCCGGTCGGCTTGGGAGCGCAGGGCGGCCAGGCGGCCCTCGGTGACCGCCAGCTCCCGCTCGATGCCGTAGAGCTTGCGTTGGGTGGCCAGGACGCCGGCCAAGTCCCGGCCCAGCTCGGCGGTGGCCTCGACCGCCCGGGTTTTGCTCCGCAGCCATTGCCGGGTCTCCTCGCACTCCAGACGGTAGTTGAGGAGGCGCAGCGCCGAGCCCACCGCCCGGCGACGCTCAGACGCCAGCTCCCTGAACCGGTCCCACCTGCGGGCAGGAGGCGGGTGATGGTGGAGGGACGCGGGCGGTGGGGACTGGCCTGACCGCCTCGGTGCCACCCGCCACCGTACCTCTCGTTGAGCTGCTCCCGGCACTGCCGGACCTGGGGGCTGCGGGGGTGCCCGCTCGCCAGCAGGCCGTCGGCTGCTTGGTTGACGGCGTTGATCTGGGGAGCCACGGCGGCCATCTCCTGCTCCAGCCCATCCAGCCTGCAGGGACAGCCAGGCTGAGAACGGGCGGCAACTCGGGACACGGCACGGCAGCACCACCACCGCGGGAGCTCCTACCTGTGCTGCGCCACGTCCAGGTCCTCCAGCGCCTGGGGGACCTCCGGCTGCCCCAGCCAGGTCTCCTTGGCCCCCATCCAAAGGTGGCAGGCGTCACTCTCCCCAAAAACGGTGTAGAGGTCGAGGGCGTCCTGCAGCTGGCGGCTCCGCCGCTCGGCCAGGGCGGCCGCCTCGGCGTGCAGCTCCCGCAGCGCTGCCAGCCGGCTCTGTGCCTCGGGGCCAGCCCGCAGCTCCGGGGGGAAGCCCTCGGCTCGCCGGGCCAGCCCGTCCAGCTGCTCCTGGGCGGCCGCCAACTCCTCCAGCAGCTCCCGGTGCTGCCGCAGCAGGGCACGGGTGCGGGATTCATCCTGGCCCAGCTCTTCGGCGGCCGCCCGCCGGCGGGCATCCTGCAACCCCTCCGCCAGCTCCTCCGCCTCCGCCTGGAACTGGAAGAAGCCCTCGGCCTCCCGCAAGCCACGCCGGCGGAAAGCCGCCAGCTCCTCCAGCTGCGCCCACAGCGCCCGCACCGCCGCCCCCCGCTCCCGCAGCCGGCCGGCCGCCTGGCCCGCCGC
>VZTQ01011652.1:2068-28314 GCA_013400755.1 Pelecanoides urinatrix
CCCCCCAGGTCCTTCTCCTCTGGGCACTTTCCAGCCGCTCTGCCCCAAGCCTGGAGCGGTGCCTGGGGTTGTTGTGGCCCAAGGGCAGGACCCAGCACTTGGCCTTGTTGAACCTCCTCCATTGGCCTCGGCCCATCGATCCAGCCTGTCCAGGTCCCTCTGCAGAGCCTCCTGCCCTCCAGCAGATCAACACTCCCGCCCAGCCTGGTGTCATCTGCAAACTGACTGAGGGAGCACTCGATCCCCTCGTCCAGATCGTTGATAAAGACATTGAACAGGATCGGCCCCAACACTGAGCCCTGGGGAACACCGCTGTGACCGGCCGCCAGCTGGATTTAGCTCCGTTGACCACAACTCTCTGGGCTCGGGCGTCCAGCCCGTTCCTTACCCAGCTCCCCCTCCTCCGCCCGCTCCTGCGGGGCGGCGGGGCCGTTGCCAAGCGGTCGGTACGGCAGGCGGCTCCCCCCGCCTCCCTCTTCCCGCCTCCGCCGGGCGCGTTAGACAGGGGCCGGGCCCTCCGCCCATCCACCTTCCTGCAGCCAATCGGAACCTGCCGGGGGCGTGACCACGGCGGAGGGGGCGAGGGAGCAGGGCGGTGGGCGGGGCTTGCCGCCGCCTCAGCGCCGAGCGTGGAGGGCGGGGGAGTTGCCTGGGCCTGAGCGCGGGCTCCGCTCCCGGCGCCGGTCGCCCGTTGGCGTCGCAGCCGCAGGGCTGGGGCTGGGGCTGGGGCTGGGGCTTCCTTCGCCGTCGCTGCTGCCGCTCCACCCTGGGCTGGAGGTGGGGGAGCTCCTTCTTCCCGGGGCGGGAGGAGGCGTCGCCAGGCCTGGAGCCGCGGGCCGGCTTCTGCAGGCGCTGCCGGCGGGAGCAAAGCGGAGGTGGCGCCGCGGGACCTGCGGGGCCGCCCGCGGCAGCGGCGGGGCTGCTGGAAACCGCTGCTGGAAACCGCAGGCGGAGCCTTGGCGGTGCCCCTGGCAGCCGGGCTGGGCGGCACGTTCGGGGTGGGCAGCTCGCACTGCCCGCGGGGGAGCAGCGGAGACGTGCGGGCCTGCCGCGGCCAGCTCGGCCTTAACGGGGCGCGGATGGGACGTGCCTAAACATCGCGGGGGTCGGGGCTGGGCCCTCGCGTGGCGGAAGCGATAACGAAAGGGGAAGGACAGGAAAGGAGAAGTTGGCCGCGTGTTTGTATTTCTGTGAAACGTCAGCGGTCACGATCTGCACTGGCTGGAGGTGTCCCTGCCTGTGGCAGGGGGTGGGACTAGGCGACCTTTAAAGGTTCCTGCCAGCCCCAACTATTCTACAATTCTATTGAGACAAGGGAATTTTGGTAGTTGAACTTTAATAGTAGTTAAAGGATTTGAACAGTAGGTAAAAGTTTGAGACCTCGTTAACTATTGTGTATAAATTAGCTGTAGCTTCTCACAAGGCAGCACAACTACTGTGTACATTAATTGGTGCCTCACAAGGACAGTACCTGATAAGAAGTNCATGAAAATGTTGTTAGTACCTATAAACTATTACCACCTGCCAGCCAGTGCGGAATTTTTGCAGTTGTCTTTCTTTCATAACATGTAGGCACAGTGTTGTTAAGCAAACTCTTTTGCCACTCTTTGTAAACTATTAACTTGAAATATTTTATTTATTGGTGACTAAAAAGTAATTACATTCTGAAAACGTGCATAGGAAATAAAATACATTTTCACTGGCTGGACTTCCTTAATTTTTTTAACTGGTTTAGGAAGATTTTAAGCTGTAGTACATTTATGGACTGTGAATGCAGCTGGTCAGTTTTTACCAAGTTTCGGTTTAAAACAGCAAGCTTATTCTCGGGTTTAATAAAGTAGTTCTTAAAGTCCTCTAAATTGTAACCATGTTGCTATACTAAAGAAAAGGGATGCATGACCATCTTTAGCTATGAAAGTGTCTTGCCTTTTTACCTGCCTGTACTGCCTGCCTTTAAAAAGCTGATATAAAGACAAACTCTCTTGAGCATCAATTGTCTAGCTGGTTTTATTTCTGTTTGTCTTTTCAAACTATTTGTGTTATATTGACTATGAATCTGATACATTTCCTTTCGGTGTCAATAGGGAGTCTGTTGGTTTAATGGGAGTTGGTTTAATGACTAAGCCATGATTCAGATTTGTAGCCTCTTGATAAAGAACAGATAAGAAGCCTGATTCTGAATAAAAGTGAATTTCTTACAATAAACAGAAAAAAAGAAACTCTTGAACAGGATCTGATCTTCTCACATTAAGGTCTGCAAAAGTAAGCTCATTATGAATCTATACTGTCAGAGCTAGGTAAGATGAACACAACTTAATATTGACACTAGCTTAAGAACTGACAAGTGTAAAATCTGTGCAGGTACTATGAAGGAGGACAGATAGTTGGGACGTATATAATTATGTTCATGCGTGGATGTGTTATTACTATGGTATTCCTGAAATATAGGTTATATAGGGTATCTTTGGCTGTTTGTGGAGTAAGGGATGTTAGCAAGAAAAGAGAATCAAAGGGCAAAGAAGTTGCAACATTCATATCTATCATTGTGTTTAACATCTGACATTTGTACTTTTCTCTTAATTCCTATCCATTAAATAGCACCTTTATTTAGATTATGCCCTTGTCACTTGAAATATCTATATTCTGAATCCAAAAACACAGAATCATAGAATATCCTGAGTTGGAAGGGACCCACAAGCGTCATCGAGTCCAACTTCTGACTCCACACAGAGCAACCTAGAAGTTGAACTCTATGTCAAAGAGCGTTGTCCAAACACTTGGACACTGACAGGCTTCGGGCCATGACCACTTCCCTGGGGAGCTTGTTCCAGTGCTTGACCACTCTCAGTGATGAACTTCTTTCTAATGCCTAATCTGAACTTCCCCTGACACAGCTTTATGCCATTTCCTCACATCCTATCTCAGTTTCCTAGTATTCTTTCTGCTTAGTGGGAGATATTTTTTAAAGATTTTTTTCTTAATTTCATTGTTCGTAGTAAACATAATTGTTCCTTATATTATAAGGAGTTTTGTATCTCAAGAATCTTGCCTTTTTATT
Source organism: Pelecanoides urinatrix (assembly GCA_013400755.1). Taxonomy (NCBI): domain Eukaryota; kingdom Metazoa; phylum Chordata; class Aves; order Procellariiformes; family Procellariidae; genus Pelecanoides; species Pelecanoides urinatrix. The sequence continues at coordinate 5,127 of VZTQ01011652.1, forward strand.
TTCTCTACTTTAGACTCTTAACCTGCCATTCTCTATGTTACCTGTTTAGGGCCTAATTTTGTCACCATTATAATATACGGCTGATCATCCATGTAAGCTATTTTTCAATTCTTGATCAGCTTTTGGAAATGGGATAATATTTTACTGCTAATCTAATATAACCTAATATAACTCATCAATCTATTAAAGTCATATCAGTTACTTCGAAATTAACATTCAATGTTTTCATTTACATTTTTTAGGCTACAAGAAAAAAGCTCAAAAGTCAAATGTGAAAAGCAGCAGGGCCAAATAAATGGAACCTCCTTTAAAATAACTTCCAAAATTGGACACTTTTTGCTAGTAGGTCCAGGAATGATTTCTTCTTTTTTCTTATGAAATAAGTGGCTTCAATAGGATGACTTATAGAACAAATTTCAACTTACTGCAGTAATGGTAAAATTTGGACCTTAGAAAGTCCAAATAAGCCATAAACATGCAATACTTAAGAAACTGAACAGCACCAAGAAGAGTCTAAGGTGACAAGAACAGAATTAATGAAAAAAATAACATGGAACAGTTACATAGATTTTTCCTTACTCAGTCCATTTTTTACCCATCGATGCATGTGTATCAGTCTCATAATGAATTATGAGACTGATACACATGCATCGATGGGTAAAAAAGCAGTTGCTTTTAGCTTGTCTAGCATGGAATGTACCAATTTCCTAGGATTATTCAGGACTGTAATGTAATGTATATCTTAAGTAAATTGGAAATACAGTGTCTCAATCTTGCCTGCTCCATTCCTGTGGAACATTATAAGTTCCTTGGTATTATCTGTAAGTCTTACACTTGTTATAGAGTATTGGGTAGTGTTCTGTGTGTGGACTCTTCTGGACTGGGCACTGCTTTCACGGATATGACCACGGACAGCTGGGCTGGAGGAGCCAGGTTGTTTCTTTGATTGTGTCTGTATTGCTAAATAAGTACAGACAGAGGCTCTTTTCTACTCCTAGAGGCATAAAATGTTCATATCCATGGTACCTCTGACCATATGTGATGCCCTGGTAGCTCTAAGACAAAACAGTAATTTTTTTGTCTGTTTTTTAGTTCAAAGTATATGATAGGCTGCAACACAGTCTTTGTATTATTTCAGAGTGGTGCTTTCACAAATTGGAACAAAGAGTATGTGTTTTATGTCTTGAAGGCCTGTTGATGGCTATGTAGTGGGGAAGGGAGGAAACCTCACAGTTTTCTCCAGAGTGGCTGTTGGGAGCGGTCCCTGGTATATGCTATCCCTTGAACTGTAGTCCGGCCCTACGTAGGAGAGTGCAAGTTGGTACAGTCGAAAACTGTACCAGGAACGTGGTAGACTTTAGCTCACTCCTTGGCCCTGCTTTATTTAGCAGTTTAGAACAGACGATTAATGTGATGAATTGTCATCCTTTGTTTTTTGATATTGTAATTAATTTCATAAACTCTACACAAGCATCATAGCTGTCTGTATCCTGGGCTGCATAAAAAGAAGTGTGGCCAGCAGGTTGAGGGAGGTGATTCTCCCCCTCTACTCTCCTTTAGTGAGACCCCACCTGAAATACTGCATCCAGTTCTGGAGTCCTTAGTACAAGAAAGACATGGACCTATTAAAGTGGGTCCAGAGAAGGGCCACGAAAACGGTCAGAGGACTGGAACATCTCTGCTATGAAAAAAGGCTGAGAGAGTTGGGGCTGTTCAACCTGGAGAAGAAAAGGCTCTGGGGAGACCTTATTGGGGCCTTTCAATATATAAAGGGGGCTAATAAGACAGAGAGAGACTTTTTACCAAGGCCTGTAGTGACAGGACAAGGGGCAAAGGTTTTAAACTGAAAGAGGGTAGATTTAGATGGTACATAAGGAATAATTTTTTTACGATGAGGGTTGGAGACACTGGAACACGTTGCCCAGAGAAGTTGTGGCTGTCCCGTCATTTGAAGTGTTCAAGGTCAAGTTGGACGGGTTTTTGAGCAATCGGATCTAATGAAGGATGTCTCTGCCCATCACAGGGGGTGTAGGACTGGATGATCTTTGAAGGTTCCATTCAACCCAAATCATTCTATGGTTCTATGATTCTATACACAACTCAGATATATATAAACATTTGATAAGATCTCCCCTGAGCCTTCTCTTCTAAATCAAACCCCAGCTGTCTTGGTCTTTCCTCATTTAAGTAGCAGTATATTTCCTTGACTCAACCCATCTAAGCTTTCATTTCAATAAAAAGGGATGATTTTGCAGATAGTAGAATCATAGAAAAGTTTGGATTGGAAGCGACCTTTAAAACTTATCTAGTCCAACCCCCATACTGTGGGCTGGGACATCTTTAACTAAATCAGGTTGCCCAGAGCCCCGTCCAACCTGACCTCGAATGTTTCCAGGGATGGGGCATCCACCACCTCTCTGGGCAACCTGTGCCAGTGTTTCACCACCTTCACTGTAAAAAATTTCTTCCATATATCTAGTCTAAATCTACCTTCTTTTAGTTTAAAACCATTCCCCCTTGTCCTGTTGCAACAGGCTGTCCTGGTTCCGGCTGGGACAGGGTTAACTTTCCTCCCCACAGCTTGGGGCTGTGCTGTGCTGGGTTTCGGTTTTCGGTTTGTTCCCTGATCTGGGGACAGGATTTTCTAAAGAGTCTGGGGAAGATAAGTGCTAATTTTAATTTCTATGAGTTTTATGTGCCTAATTTCTCTAAAATCTCTTAAAATTCTGAGTTTCATAACTGAAATCATACAATAAATTAGATGCCACTGATTTCCATTAAATTCTGACTCCAGTTCTAGTATTTTTATATATACATGTACTTTATATGTATATATGTGTATATATATATAAAAATATAAAGCTATAAAGTCCTTATTTTTTCTCATTGAGTTCCTCTCTTGAGTTCTTTGGCGATTTCAATTGCCCACCAAAGGTAATACTTTGCTTTGATAACCGCTAATAAAAGTCTATATGCTTTAGTAAATATGATTAATATGAAGTCAGAATTGATTAAAGGAATGAATATATTATCAAGAATGAAGAATAAATAACTAGAAAGTGGTGATATAACTGGAGTATTTTAACACATTTTTTTCTAAATATTTCTACTAGATAAAAGCCCAAAGGAGTTGGTCATTCAAACCAGCTTTTCAAGTGATTTGACAGAAGCTGTAGGCTGATGAAGGCTATTCATAACAAACTAAAGCAGGTCATAAGACATTTTGTGCCATATTGTTTTAAGATAGGATGGGAAGGAAAAATATTTCTCACTGATATTATGAAATAGCTTGTTAGAAACAAGTGCCACCCTAGAACAAGTTACCATAAAAATGCTTGGATTGTGTGCTCCTTGTGGCAAGGATTTTCTGTTGCAAAGTTAGGAATCTGGGCTTGATGACCACAATTTTTCTTTTGAAAAACTGTGAAATTTAAAAAGTAAAGTCATATATGTTCTTTCATTTCTTAATTCTCAGTGATAAGGCTTTAGAGGTTTCCTGCAGTGTGCAACAATCAGAGAAGCATGTGTGAAACCAAATGTGAATACCAATAAATGCTTGTCATAGGTGTCTGACAAGGCACTTAAAAATCTCTGCATGGAATTCAGCTAAAATGCTTCATGTGGAGAAACTTCTTTGTTTTCTGTTTCTTCATGCAGGTTTTACTAGTGTACTCTGCAGAACTGACTGCTTGCACCTACTTACCAGCAAACACAGATCTAGTCATTTGTGACTAGTGACTGTCTCATCTTCCATGTGAGAAGAATGTTTTTCTAATGTCTATTCAGTCTTATGCTCACACTCCAAACCAACTGGACACCATATTAAGCTCAGTGTTAACATCATTACTAAGAGTGTTAATACACCTTGCCTGTCAGCACTGCTTTAACTGAAGCTATGCAACTATGACATGGTCTAAATTGGCTTAATATGTGGGCAAAATGATTGTGTGTCAGCCTATGCAGGTAAATGCTTCTTATCTTTGAATCAGTGTCCTTACTATTACTGGAAGAATTATTTTAGAGTTTTTTTGATCATATGTTTCCAAAAGCAAGTTTATTTTCCAACATGAAGGAAAAAAAAAAGAGAGCAGACAGGTGGAATAATGTATTTCAACACAATTTATGGATTTGATTACTTCAGGGAGAAGCAGGGGTTAATTGCTCTGAAGTATTAGGATCAGTGGTCTGTTTCAAATTTTCACAATGGTAATCCAGGAATGATTTGTTTTCTTGCATGAATTACTACTCAGTTTAACAAAAGCACCATTCAATAAATATCTGATACCTGCAGCTAATTGGTACTCATCATTTAGGCACCTTAATATTCTTCCGTTTACATTCTTATAAAGAATTAAAGTTATGTCTTATTAGGCAATAAGGTAACAGGCAAGAACTAATCTAGTAGTTTCAAGAATTTGAGGATCTCCTGTGCTTCCTAGCTTGCATACTTTATGGGGATACAAAATTAGCTGAAATTAAACAAGTAGTTCTTCTGTGTCTTAAAAGCATATAACCATTCCAGATGCTCTTCACTGAAAGAAAGCCTTTCATTTTCTAATAGGAATATTTTTAAATTACCTGTTTCTACTGAGTATTTCCATTCCTTTCATGTCATCTAGAACTCTGCTTTACCTGAGACTCAACTGGCATTAGAAACTGCACAAATGATATTGAAAGCAAATGTTTACTTATTTGATATTCATGTCCTGTCCTTTTAGTGGTTTTGAACAGGTGAGTGACAAGTGCTCCATTTTCTAAATGGTGAATGTTGTTACTAATTAAAATGGAAGGAATGGCTTTTGCTGCATGAAGAAAAAAGAGAGGAAAATGTTTGTTCCTGCAGATTCTTACAGATCAAAGAGTTTAAAGCATATCACTAATAAATACATACGTGATAAGAAGTGTGGTGACCAGGCACGAACTAGCAGAATATACAAACAGCAACCACATTCTTGTGCAATTTTTCAGGATTTGTACTTCTGATGATAACTTCTAGTAATGTAATTAATGTAAAATATGTTTGAATTCTGATGAAGCATGAAAAATTAGTAAATCAGTTACATTAATATTCATTACTAATCTGCTTTTTACAATCTCTTCTTCAGGTAGTGGCAGCTAATATATCATCCCTTTTGTATACTGGAACAGTTGGCTTACCTTTAATCTCATTACAGGTACCTGGATGATGTACCATTTTGTTTGTAGTAACTCTGTGTGTTGGATCATTATTATTCGTGTATTTCCAGCTTATCTCTATAATAAAATTCCTGTGTTTTCCCATGTTTTTCATTCACACTTAGAAGGTTGACCTTTTCTTTGTTCAGGAACTCACTATTAAACTTTTTTCGGCACACTTAGTGACTGTCATTTCTGCTTTTCTAGTTTTTTTTGCTGTTGCTCCAGATTGCTGGTTCCCTGAAGCCCCTGGAGCCCCTCTAATGACCTCAGTAGATTTCAGGATAAGTGTTCATTTATGAAACCCATAAATTTGATATAAAGCTGGTCCAACTTCCTAACCTTAGAGACTTACGTGAGATGTTTGTATGACAGAACTGCAACATTCTTGTCATGCACTTGCAACAAGTGAATCTAGAAACTCATTTCCAGAAAAGGGTAGTGATTTATCAGAGCTCCCACTGCTTCACCGCAGAATGGAGCTCAGCTGGGCACGCAGCTACTCCCAGGGGAATCCCCGATACCAGTTTTATGAAATTCTGCTGATTCTACTTCTCCTGTAGCCAGGGATTTGGACTACTCAGCATTCTCTGTTCCTTAGCATTCCCTGTCCCTAGTTAGCATTCCCCATCATAACTGGTTGGTTGAAGTACCTCCAGTAAAGAAGCTACTTTGAAATGTTTGCTAGCCATGACTGGCTCAGATTGGCAATCCGGGTTGTATAGTTTTTTTGCCAATGTAATACCTGTAAGTGGTTTGAAAATTATTCTTAAATCAATATTTGATTATGTTTTAGCGTCTTTCATTTAATCAGAGTTGTTTCACTGCAACCCATCACAACAGGTTTGGTCCGTATAATTTCAGACAAGCCAGAATGATATGTGCTTTCAAAGTAATGCTCCCATTAAAACTTGTACTACAGTCAAAATATGCCATCTTCAATCAGATTTTTAAGCAATCTAACATATTCATCTTCACTAATAGATGCAGTTCTTCTGAGAAGGATGCAGATTATGTTGTAAGACATAGCAGTTTCTTTCATGACAGATTCAGTTCACAGTGTGTAAATTTCTTTGAGGAAATTAATTAGGCTGGTTTGGACTTTTGTCTCCAACTTCAAGAGAGCAAAAAGTTTAAAAGGTTTGCAACCATCTGAATAGACATTGTTCTTAAGTCTAGCAGCTGGTAGGTTTTTAGTTCTGGGTCAAATAAATCCATGAGCTGACGTAAAGCTTGGCATTGAAACTTGTATACTTCCAAGAGGCGTGATGAGCTCATCCATGAGTTCACCACTACCAAAACTCTCCTCTCCATCCCCATGCCCGATCATATGATTCTTCCTTCTCGTTTGCACAAGCTGTCGCACTAGCTAAATCTTTTTCTGAGCCAATTCTACTCCTTAGGACTATCCACTTCCTCTTTTCCCTATGCAGAAATGGTCTGAGAGGACTATAAGCATATACCTGCACCGTTCTGACAGATTTTTAGAAAGAATTTCTGACATTTGGAAGACTAGTGCAAAAAGTAGAGAGTTACTTGTTTTCATATTCCTCACTCCCAGAGTAGTTCTGCACCTCATGCACTTATGGATGTTTTTTTCTTGTTACACATTCCAAAAACCTCTGCTTTGCTAAATGATCCATTGAAGTTAACAGAAGAGCAGTACTGCTTGCCAGCTGGTGACTGATTTGCCTATATAAAATGAGATCCTAATAAATCGTTCAAAGGACAGAAAAAAATACCTAATTGATAAAAGTCTTCTTGATAGGCATACAACTGAAGATACCAGAGGGGAAGGAATTGCATTTACTGTTTACTTGTTTCTATAAATGTCAGTGACTGCTTCATTAATGTATTTTCAGAATAAGTATGGAGAAAAAAAGAATCTTTTTTAAATTCAGATCAATCCATTATGGTGAAGTTAAAAGAAACAGCTGAGCCAATCTAGTAACTGCAACTTCTAGAAAGGGCTGTCCTTGCTCCTTGCTCGGCTTCCAGCTACACAGTTCCACCCACTCCTTTGTACCACCTTTATTGTTTGCTGGACCTTTCTGTGATTGATTCAACTTAGAATCATAGAATCCAAGACTGTCTACCCCGCTAAAGCCAGGGTGACCTGGGAACCATTGAGTGTACAGCAGGAGCAAGACGGCCATTCCCCAGTGGTAATGGCCTTTCGATCTCATGAGTTTGTTGCACGTGAGTTCAGTCTGAGGACTTTTTTTTTCCTAGACCACTGTGGCTGTGCAAAGGCCCATGACAAGATCATTTCAGTACTGTAGCCACATAAATCTTTGTCCTGGATTCAGTTGCGTGGGACAAGGACTGCATTCTCAGTACACTATTTTGCAAACAAATAGATGGAGTAATGTGTGGATAGGTGTGGTTCTGTCACATTTCCTATGTCATGATGCAAAAAGTCTCTTTCGGACTCACAGTTCCACTCTAGGGTCCCTATTGAGTGATGTTCTGGGACAAAGCACAACCTTAATGTTATACTTGCATGGGTGACTCGTAGCTTTACTAGCACAGTAAATAATTATTAATGTTAGAAGATAAGGAAGGAGAACCCATAATGTGGTTTGGATAGATCTGGGAATAGGGTATTGAGGTATATCTCGTTTACTTTTATATTTTTAGTAGAATGCAAAATTTAATATTATATAATTTTAATGTGAACAAATTCTGTATCATGTTTCTAATTTTATTAGTCTCTGAAATGTTATGGCATTAAAATTATGAGTGATAATAGGTTATTTTAATTGAACTTTCCTACTTAATTTATGTCAAAAGATTTATGCATAAGAGGAAATATTTTAATCATAACTATTTGCAGATAAGATAATGTAATGAGATATACTGATAGGTGTAACTAAACCACTCACATTCTGATACATTAACATATAAAAAAAGACATCTCTGTTTCCTCAAAGGAGGTAAAAACCCAGTGGTAAGAAAAAGAGTAGGATGAGTCTGGGTTAGAATTCTTACTTCCAGTACTGCATCAAGAAACCAAAGCATGGGGCTACAGTGTTAGAGAAACAGAACAGAATTTGGAGAAACAGAACAAGTGGCGTTCAGCCAAAGAAACAGTCCATAGCACTAAATGTTGTCAAAACTAATATTTAAAAGCAAAATATTTGGGTTTTTTTTTAAAAAGGGGATCAAGGTAACTGGAAGTAAAGTTTATTCATATTGAGCAAAGACTTATTATTGAGTAGAACAGGGGTAACTGGGAAATAAAGTCCAATATCAAGGCAAAAAGACACCTATAGCAGAATTGTTGATAACAGAGGCAAGGAAGTTTAAACTGTCAACTGTGGTGTTGGCCTTACTTTTGTGCAGTCTGGGGAACCAGCTGGAAGGGTCTTCCCTTCAGCACTTCAGCTACCGTGTTTGAAGCATTCCAAGACAAGGTTAAATTTCCAGACAGATGAAATGGAAGTAAAGGAAGTGATATTAAACACAGATTAAACATACTTGCTCTCAGTTGTTATCACGTTCCTGTACCCTATCTCATTTCTTTCTGGATCCTGGCTCTTGGATCTCATCTGGGTAAGTGAACTATTGGGTGCTTAGTTTGTTATTTCAAATACACATTCTTATGACATTGAAAAGTATGACATAATTAAATTTTTTTGTGATTTGGATATGTTTCTTTTCCAAGTAGTAATTAAAAGTCTGTTTTTTAAAAGGCTGTTTTAATTGTCTCTGATATGCTTCTTTACATGTATGTTGTTATGAAATCTAAGAATGCTTAAGTCCTATGAGAGTCTAAAATATATGTGCACTGAGAGAAATACATATTTTATTTAAGACTTTTTTAAAAAAATAATATAACACATGCAAATCCAGTGTAATAATATTGGTTTTGGCTGCAATACATTTTTAGTCTCTAGTTCAATGATATTATGAGAATTTTTTAGCTGAAACTGAGATTAGGAACTATCTCAGGCACATGATACCTTTCTCAACCCAGAGAAAAGATAATCTTCAGGTTTTAGAATCATTTTGGTATGGTGGGAACAGTTGCCCCCATGATAATACTGTCTGCATTCAGAGGAGGTACAGTGCTGTAATCTGCAATTCATGTCTATTTATATTGAGGTATTTTAGTCCAATCCTGGGGGAAAAGAAAGTAGTTTATGCTTGATACTTTACAGTGAGACAGAGTGCTCCAGACTTCACTGTTCAAGCTAAGCTGAGAAAGAGTGTGACAACTGTCCAAGACTAAGGAGACTGTTGTATTTAAGCCCATGTGATATAGCCCTTGATATATGTTTAAGCAACATATATCCATTGCAGTCCAAATGAGTTACTAGAATCATTACTAGAACACTGGATTCCCAAACCATACTTGATGCTGCACCCACAAATCTTTTCTGTCAAGAACTTGTACACCACTGGACAATGCAGCAGTGATTATATCATGGTAATTTTAGCTTCTAAGGCTGCTCTTGTTAATGTAACAGAGCAAAGTGGCTATAATGCAGGTGAGAGTTTGTGACTCCAAAAAACCATGACTACCTTTTTTTGTTTGTTTGTTTTCAAAATGTTACAGAAAGGCAGAAGCTGCTTAATGCCTGTCTTTAGCTGTCTGTGTCAGTGTGACAAAGAATGAATTCAGAATTTCCAATCTCTTTGTTCACAGTCCGCTAAAGCACCTCCATTGGTGTTTCCTTCTCCAGGATCTGTTCAGTTTTCTGTAAAAGGAAGTCCCTGAAATCGTGGGTGGCTGCAAGACAGTCTGCGAAGGTGAAGCTGTGAAAGGTGAAGCTGTGAAATACTGGTAAGGGACTCTGAATACTGACAGCTATGGATCTTGTCAAGGGACATTGTGGTCTGACTTCTGTTGGTTTTCTTTTGGAACAGATTCCTTGTGCATGCTAAAATTTTGCTAAAATTACGCGACTTCTGCAAGGAACAGGCAGCATTCTATATCCCCTCTATTATGTGGAATACGTAGTGGAAACAATAGTGTGTTCTTCAGTGTGCAGATTACAACCAGTTGTACAGAATGATTTTAATGCACATCATATTGCTTTGTATGGAGACGAAGTCTTCCATATCTATTAATATGTTTTCAGTGATGCATGTGGGTAAAATACATGCTAAGTTACAGTATATGTTTATTATTCTCACAAAACACACAAAAGAGATCACTGGAGAGAGAAATTCAGAAATGCCAGTCCTTCATGTCACATGTAAAGAAAGAAGCCTTTACTTCAAGTTTTTTGCTGAGGGGATTGAAGATGATGTTCACTGAATTAATTATTAAAATAAATAACAAATAAAATTCAACTTATTTTTTTAGAGCATCTTCTCTAGTATACTTTCAAAATCAAAGTTGAGTTGTAGTATTTTGGTATTTTGATACAGTCTGGGAAAGTCAGTATAGAAATTGACTTTCAAATACCTCAATTTGATTTTTTTTATGTACTATTTATTCTTTATAGAAAGTGCTGATAAGCAAAGTAGTTAAGCATAGGTATGGTAAACTGCTGTGTGTATATGTGTACACAAGAAATAGAATGTGTTTTAAAACTTGTTAATGTAATATTGCATAACTGACCCCTCTCAGCTATTAAATTATTAACTTTTGTATAGTAATTAACTTTTCCTTGAAGTTACCTGTTTGTATTTATCACATAATAGTTCTGCCCTAAAATGATTAATTGTGAAAGAATGTGCTAATTTTCAACCTCGTTTGAAAACATAAGAAACAACACTCCACTTTTTTTCATACTCACTAAATGAAAGGGAGAAAAGTAGTAACGGATCTGCTTTTTACTGTAATGTCACTTGAATTGGCACTCATAACAAGTATAAATAAACTAGCATTAAATTTGCAATCTGAACACTAAGAGATGCTGTGTTCAGTGTCTTTTGTTTTGCAAATGAAATTACATGAAATAATTTCATACCATTGTATTTTACCTTATGGTATTTATTAGGATAATGAATAAAGATCAGGCAGCATTGGATGTTTGTGAGGAAATCCCCAAATATCCTTAAATGTTACAGCAAGGAGTGACGGTTACTCAGCAGATGGCGTTCTTTTCTTTCAGTTGGTATTCGGTCAGTGCCACGGCAGGACACTTAGTTGTTTTTTCCTCAAACAAAACCAAGGTCCTGGTTAAACCTGATCAGAAAATGGAAAGTGTGTCCTGAAAAAAAAAAAATTTAAAAATCAGATTCTTATGTGTAAGGTTGACAACTGAAAACTTTCCACTTGTAGCCAAAAAGAAATCAATTTATGAGTGTCATGTAGCTAGTAAATTAAGTACTTCGGATACTGTACACTTGAGATGCTGCAACATTTTAGTATATAAATTTACAATCTGAGTGTTTTTTTCCAATTTCTGATGATAGTCTCACTGACTTACAGAGCATAACATTAAGAACAGTGTGTCTGTAGTGTTTTCTAATTTCCCTACAGGTCCTTTAATTGATACATTCAGATTCAACTTTTGAAGTAAAATAGTATTCAACTTAGAAGGGTTACATGTCTGTACAGTACAGACTTAAACCAAAATTGGAAAATAAATGGAATTTAAAAAACTAAGCCAATTTGTACAGGTGTTTAGACTGTAGAAATTTAAGTTTAGCCATGTAAGGGATTTTATAGTGCAAGAGATGATGGGTACAAACCTATTTAGATAGGTACTGACATATTTAAGATATCTTGTTGATTTTTTTTGACCATTGGATGTTGGGGCCATTGGGTCACTATCTTGGACTTCAGTACCAAACTTTTATTGAAGCCCTAGTGTAGGTGTCAAATATTACCTCTGTGGAGCTTGCCCTCAGTGATCACCCAAGGTCCAGATGTACTTCTGACAAGTGTGCAACTCAGTGTTACTTTTGGAAAGAGAACCACCAAACTTATTTGCATTTTTCTCTGTCTAAATGCTTTCTGGATGTATTATTCTTTGTATACAGATGTCTATTAAGTGTAACATACAGCCTTTAATCTTTTCTCACAGTAATTGTCTACATTTCTCAATTAAGAAAAGACAATTGAACTCTAAGTAAAAATGACATTTCTCTTCTAGACTGACTTTTTCACAGAGTTTATGTGAAAACAGATTGTGAATCTCAAGTTTTACAGTTGGTGGAGCTGATCAGATTCTTTCTTGCTCCTGAAGGTAGCATGTCTTACAGGTTTTTTCTCTTGCCCTGCTTTACTCTGTCCTCCCTTGTTCCAGCTCACATGCTACTGTCCCTTTCGTTGTGCAGGTCTGGTGCTTTCAGACCTGCGAGCTGGTTGAACTCACTAGCAAGGCAGAAAACTGGCATCTTGCTAAGCCAGGTTTCTGTTACTTTAGTCAGTTAAAGACACTCATGGAAAGCTCCAAAATCCACCACAGACAACAGAAGACATGGGACATGCTGGAGACAGGAAGATGAGGGGGTTATAGGCAGAAGGCAGCAGAAACTCATTTTTTGGGAGCAGTGTGCATCACTTTATCTTACCCTATACTGAGGCATCTCAAAATTCGAACTTCAAATCTAAACTCTCTTTGTAGTCTGTGAAGACAGACCTCTCCACATGATAATTCATCTTGTAAGACAAGTTGTAGGAATAACCTTTTTCATTACTTTCTCTCCATGGTTTACAAGGGGATCTTGTAGGTGAATAAAGTATTCGCGTTATCTCTAAAATTAGGAGAGCTCAATCTTATTTTCCTGGCTTTCAACAAGTCTTAGAGTAGGATTTGAGATAATATTTTCTTTCACAATGTATTTAAGGGGAGGCTAAGAGCACATACATATTCAATTATCACAGTTTAGCTGGTGAGTGGTCACTGGCTATGACCTGGTACCTCGGCAGCTTGAGGTCACTAGTCCGTACCCTCAGCCTCTACTGATGCTATAGTCTGCATTGGCAGGAAGAACAATTTCTGAGGTTGCCTGCTCTAAATTTCTTGTTTGTTATTGTTGCCCCTGGGAACAAGTTTCAATGGGAATAGTATATGACACAAACCAGAACTGTATTATATTAAAAGACATCTGCAACAGGTGCTGTCGTTGTAAAGAGCTGTTACAGGTCAAGTGGAGGAGTAGCAGTCAGCACAGCTGTGTGCGCGGAGTAGGGGCATGGAATTGATTACAATTACTTGGTATCTTAGAAGCAAGCTTTAACAACAGTTCTGAAACGGAGCTGAACAAAATTTGTTTCGTTTATACTTCCTTACCTGTAATCTATCTATAGCTAAGCTAACAGCCCCTGATAATATCCTTGTAATAGTTTTTATATGTGAAAAAATACTGAGCATTTATTTCCAGAAAGGATATTTTACTCCAGATCCCTTGCTGGCAGTATAAGGTAATTTCTGTATTTTAATAATTTTTCCAATAGATGGCAGTAGCTGCTTATTGGCTGATAAATTAACACCATTCATAATATACTATATAAACATAAAGTAGTAAAAAACAAATATGTTCATATATTGGTACTTAATACATAACTGACATGTAATTATGTATGTTATGTGTCACTTGTTTTCCATATTTGAACATGAAATCCTTTCTGAATATTTTCCTTTTGAGTCTGTTGGTTTGCTCAGAATTACGTGATAGTATAAAACTAATAAAACTATTACAGAGCTGCTAAAGCTTAAGGGCAAATATATCTCAGGGCATGCTTAGTTCTGAGGTCATTAGGGTTTGTCTACATTTGAAATCTGTTGTGGGTTATCTTGAGTTGGTTCATCTTACAATGCCTTACATCCAGATTAGAATGCTTTATTGTAAATTATCCGGCATTAAATTGTGCTTTTATGATTGGCATTTTACTTAAATAATATTACAAGTTTACTTGCACCAAAACCAGTATGAATGATTCTACATTGTGAAACAGGTCATATTGCAAGACCGTCAAAACCTGCCACTGTTTTTCTACCATGTTTTGCTGCTTCTAGGCTTTCTGTTCATCCATGTTGCCTCTACTGTGCTGGAGGCATAGTAGAGAGATGGTTATTGTGCTGTTTAAACATTTATCTGAAGACTTTTAAATAGTCATGCCTAATTCATAAGGAGTTCACAAACCAGAGCTTTTGGTGCTTCGTCTGCCATATATGATGTTGGCTGGATTCACATACTGAGAAGCTCGGAGTGGAGACTTTTTCACCAGAATGATCTGCATTACTTTAACTGATCTGCAGTTATATAAACAACCACCATTATGCAGATGAAGGAATACATGGGATGAATTCTGGTTTTACTAAATACCTCATCAATAGATTTTGGATGAGAATTACCATGGTCTGCTATTTCTATGAAAAGTTTAATGGTGTCTTGCTAACTAGGCTATGGCAGTCTCAGTAACACAAATACAAGAATGTCATACACATTGGATCTCATAAACCCTGATAGAGATGTGGAGCATTAGAAGTCCCTGAAAAACACTGAAGAATCAACCTGAACCGCAGGGGACAAAACTCGTGCATGGGGCCAAATCCAGTAAATCGAAACTGATACAATAGAATATAACTTCAACGTAGGGAAGGGAGATTTAAATAACTTAATGGCAGTAACACATTTTTCCAGCCTTTCTTTGTTTCATGGATTAAGTGCCTTTCCTACCACCTTGCCTGCATCCTGACTGCTATTCAGCTGTCCTTCACACCACCTGTTACCACTTCCCTATTTCTGTAAGTATAGAATCATAGAATAGAANCCCCCCCAGGTCCTTCTCCTCTGGGCACTTTCCAGCCGCTCTTCCCCAAGCCTGGAGCGGTGCCTGGGGTTGTTGTGGCCGAAGTGCAGGACCCGGCACTTGGCCTTGTTGAACCTCATGCAGTTGGCCTCGGCCCATCGATCCAGCCTGTCCAGGTCCCTCTGCAGAGCCTCCTGCCCTCCAGCAGATCAACACTCCCGCCCAGCTTGGTGTCGTATGTAAGTACATGCAAACAGAAACAGGGTCCCACTCTGTGTCCCCGATCATGGTGCTTCATCTCTTCACTTCTGCCTAGTTGACTCTTAATTCCCTGAAAAGGGTGATATCCAGATGACTGTTTTAAAGAAAGACATGCAGAGACTCAGTAAGTGATATCTTGGAGAGAATGAAAGAGCACACATAACTCTCAGCTTTTCACTAATACACTGTCATTATGAGGCTTTACAATATGCACAAGAACAGCCAACTTGTCAGTGGTCATTCATTTCTCGAGGTTGGCAGGGCAACCTGTTTTTACTTTGATGCTTCATATCACACCTGGGGAGTAGCAAGGCACATAAGGAGGCTAACATTTTGTGCTTTTTGCCTTATAGCTCTAATGCCATGAAAAAGAAAGGGGAGGGAGGGAGAAAGGATAGAGAATGATGTTGCAAAGGCAAACAACTTTCTTGAAATACATAGCAAGGTAGTCTTTTGAATGTACATAGTGTTATGAAAGCCTAGGCCAAGATTTTTATAATAATAGTATTAATTTTTTGGTATTGCTATGTGTTGAATAAAAGAGTTGACTTTTTCTTCTCACTTGAGTCATGGATCCCCCTTTTATATTATTATCATCGTAACATATTCAAAGACTCCGAAATAAGATGGAAACTTCAACCTTGTTACAAGAACTGTATTACAAATTATGCACAAATGCACAGCAAAAATAACACTGAATGTGATAACATTTATCAAATCTGATTAAACTGTGATACCAGTACACTGAGCCAAGAAGACATGTAGCATTCCTAAGACATGTTCTCTATGAAAAAATGTATACTGATGAAAAGCTGAAATCAGTATCAGTGTATGAGTACAATACATCCCTCATTTTTTGAATTTGTATCATTCCACTAAGTCGTCCTTTCTGACTTACCAAGCTTGTTTTTCTCCTACTCCATTGTGCAAGATTTTCTCTTACTTGCTCTCCTGAGCTTCTGCAAAACACATCAAGCAGCAATCAAAAGGAACATTTTTTTTCCTCTGGAATCTCTGTCTTTCTTTCAGTCTTTTAGATGTGCCACTGTATTATGTCTTGTTTTTTTTCTATATATTTCATTACTGTAGGTGAACTTTCCATACACAGAACAAACACTGACATACCATGGAGAAACATTTTTCTCTGTTTATGAACCTTGGGTTATAGAGTAAAAAACCCCAAACATTTGTACAATCAATAGCCTTTTTTGATTTAGAGATTGCCAACTATGTAAAACCATTTGTAACAACCAATGTAGATAAAAGATACAGCTTGGGTTGTACTTTTCTTGGATAGAGTCACATGTCTATTATGACAGCCCTAACATTTGAGCTACTTATATGCCAAATTAATTAGTAATCACCAGGGTGGTAAAATAACTACTGTCACACGCTTTTCTGTCTTGAGGTCATTCTCATGAATGATATGGGAGGTAATATCTGCAGCTGTAGAACAGACTAAGCAGAGAGTTCTAAGAAAGTGGGTTTGAGATAATACAGTTCTGCTGCCATGTCATGCCTGTCTTTTGGCCCACTAGTGAGTAGTATTTGACTGAGCACAAAGCCACTGCCTTCCTTTGCAGATGATTCCGATTCACAAGTTATTCTCCACTTTGTATATGTTGGCAACAACTACCTGTGTTCATCACAATTTGCTCCAGACTGCCTGACTTCACTTTGAAAAAGAAATAAGGTTGTGAAACCAAGATGGTAATAAGACTGGTAGAAGAGAAACTTTGCTAATGACAGAGGAGCTTCCAGGTTGAAGGAAGTTGCACCATAAGTACAGTTGGTCAGGCCCACTGGGCAGTAGGAGTGCGTACAACAAGCTTTGTACAACTATACCAAGTCAGACATCAAAAAATGAGTGGAATCTAGTGCCAATGGTCACAGACATATCATGCAGTGTCCTGCTCCATCCACTGCTGATAAGCATGACAGAGCAAGGTGGGTTAGTGGTGAGTAACATCCTGTAATAGGTCATTTCCGTGTGGAGACTGCAATTGTAAAGACAAAGTCCTTTTTTGAACGAGTCAGATAGCTTTGACTCCTGGACAGTGATCAGTTTCCCCACTCTCATACAGTTATCTTCCACGTCCCCAGCAAATATGGATCACTCCTACTGTTTCAGGCACAGTGCTGAAGATTTGCTTCTTTGAGCTGGAGAGAGAGAGAAAGAAAGTAGAAAGGTTGTGCCGGCCTCGCCTCAAACTGGGTACCTTCTCAAAACAGGCCTGTGGAATGCAAAAGTGCTCCTAGGCAAGACATGGCAAGCTGCCCAAGATGCCAAAATGATTTGCTGTGACCCTGCTCCACTCAACCAGTGCTAGGTGCAATGCAGCTTGCCAGGCTGGATGAGTATTGCACTGTCAATGACATATTTCCAGTGAACACTGTATCTTTCAAGTTGTTGTGGGACTGAAAATATGACATATCTTTGGCTTCTAGATCACACAAATTCTACACAATTGGGTATGTCTGACCTTACTGACACTGTTATTGTCAAGTTTCTGGAACACAAAGAGAACATAAATTTTGGTAGGCACTGAGAAGTTATCCACTGCCGCAAACAGATTGACCTTTCCCAGTCTATATAAGTATTTATCACATGTGCATGCACATCCTGATTTCCTGCCAGGAATATTTAGAATACATGCAAACTTTGTTCGAGTGCACTGCTTGTCCTGGAAATAATAGTGTTTTCTCTAAGTGTATAAATGCATGCATTTTGTGTAAATCACTTAGCTGCTGAGGTAAGCAAGTAGGGTGCTACTCTCAAGCAGGAGTAGTTGGCTCCTAGACTAGTTACAGCCTCTAAAATCTGTTTACAGAGCTGTTTGTATGAACATTCCCCAGTCTTTTTTCATCAAAATGAGCTGACTGAGCAGCATCTTACCATTCATACTTTTTATCCTGATCCCATCTGAGCTTGTTTTACTATGAGCTTCACACTCAATACGGAGCATGTAAACAAATATATTGCTCCAGGGAAGACAGCGTTTCTTATATTCCAAAGATTAGCTGTGTGATAAACATTACTTAGTTTGAATCAGAATTTAAAATCCTGCCTTAGTGCAGGAATGCTATAAATGCAAAAATGCTATAAAAGCATTTCTTTATATAGTAATTTGAAGAATTCATTCTGGTCCTTTTTCTTTGCCCTTAAAAAAAATCACTCTATGGCAGCAGTTTTGTGTTATAAAAAGTTGGGTTATTGTTGTGGTTTAACCCCAGCCGGCAACTAAGCACCACACAGCCGCTTGCTCACTCTACCCCTCCCCCCACCATGAACTGGGGGAGAGAATAAGAAGAGTAAAAGTGAGAAAACTCGTGGGTTGAGATAAAGACAGTTTAACAGGTAAAGCAAAAGCCACGCACGCAAGTAAAGCAAAACAAGGAATTCATTCACTGCTTCCCATTGGCAGGCGGATGTTCAGCCATCCCCAGGACAGCAGGGCTCCATCACGCGTAACGGTGACTTGGGAAGACAAATGCCATCACTCTGAACATCCCCCCCTTTCCTTCTTCTTCCCCCAGCTTTATATGCTGAGCATGACGTCATATGGTATGGAATATCCCTTTGGTCAGTTGGGGTCAGCTGTCCCAGCTGTGCCCCCTCCCAACTCCTTGTGCCCCCCCAGCCTGCTCGCTGGTGGGGTGGGGTGAGAAGCCTTGACTGTGCAAGCCCTGCTCAGCAGTAACTAAAACATCCCTGTATTATCAACACTGTTTTCAGCACAAATCCAAAACATAGCCCCATACTAGCTACTATGAAGAAAATTAACTCTATCCCAGCCAAAACCAGCTCAGTTATTTATGTCATTTTGTGTATCCAACTAGCCCCAAAGTGTGGAAACTTAGGCTTTAGCAGCAAAAATCTTTACAAAGTTTTTCAGAGTTTTCTTCTAATATTTTTTCATGTGAGGAAAGGACTTAAACACACCAGAGTGCTATAGGGCATAACAAACAAATAATTATGGTCTGTGAGTGATTGGAAGGCAGTCAAGGATACCATGCTGAGTCTACATTCCCAATATTGTCTCCTGTTCCCTGCTGTAGCATTTTTCAGCAGATGGAAGCAATCATTATTGAACATCATATATGTGTAAACTGTGTCATTTACAGTCCATTGTCCACATACTGCCACGTTGTTCTTTAAAAATACAGTCAGGTGCATTCAGGCCAGTGTGAAAAGTGTAGTTAAGATACTATTGTTCCTCCTTCATTGTCAAGAACATTGTCACAAGGTGCTTGTGGTTGGGACTGGAAACTAATAATTTCTATGCCAGAGCAGCCATCTTGTTCCTATAGTCTTTGCCTATCTAATCCCAATTTTTTCTTGACCATAAAGAATTCACTTGGGATAGTTCATAGATCAACATTGGCTTCCAGGACTGTGCCGTTCGGTTTGAATGCAGATTCAACAGGCGTTATACAAGTGAATACAGCTTGGCTGACAACAGTTGCAGACTTAGTGAAATGACAGGTACAATAAAGGAACTTGTACATCAGTAAAACAAGGTATTTCACTAATCAGCTAATATAACTGTGAGGACGTGGTCTTTTGTCAGCAAAGAAACAACTGAGACAGCTTTCGGGCAAATGCTGACTCCTGAAAAGAATAGATTTGACAGGTATGAAGACAAGTCACTAACTTGTATCCTTTCAGGAGTAAGGAAAATTCCTGCTTTTTTTTTCACCAATAGAATAAAAGGTTATTTTATTTAAAAGAAAAAAATGTTGAAATAGTTGAGTAATTCACTTAGTTTGTGAATCGAAAAGCAGCCAAGGACTTCGGCCTAATCAATAAACTAGTGCTTTTCTGTAATTGTAAGTCTGACATAGTCACAATGGTGTAACACAGATTAGAAGTACATTACATTTTAAAGATTTAGTCTGTCTACATCTCTATGTGAATGTGAAATGTAAGATTTTGAATTTTGTTTAATTATAAGCAAGATCATAATTCCAAAAGCTATACAAACTTAACAAGACTGACCAAACCTGGTATCAGGTTTTTTTCATGAGAACTTTTGAGGTTTTGACCCTTATTTTTCCACCCTTCAACAAGAGGAAAAACTTTTTGAGCACTTCTTTGCATAAAATGTCTGCTTTTGAATCAGAACTTCTTGATTTGGTACTCTCTGAGCAGAAGAGATCCAGCAGCCTAGACATCTCCTCTAGTAGAAACTTGGGATCCTAATGGAAACATTTCATGCACAATGAAGCTTGATGAATCACAGTGCTGGAAATGTGTCAGTCAGCTGGAACTGGAAAGCATGAGGTTTGGGTAGGAGGGCACTAGTAAGTTTGGTATAAGCCATCTTTGCTAAATAAGATTATTTCCTACTATGCTGTCTTCTCACAAAATCATGTATTTCAGGAAGTTCTCATTCCATATACTAAAAATCCTCCTAAAATATATAAATTAGTTCCATTTTAACATGTGTATTTAACTAGCTTAAAAAAATAGTGCATTTTAAAACCTTCTCATGAACTACATTTCATAGAATCATAGAATCATAGAATCACTAAGGTTGGAAAAGACCTCTAAGATCATCAAGTCCAACCGTCAAGCCAACCCCCCCATGCCCACTAAACCATGTCCCCAAGCGCCTCATCTCCACGTCTTTTAAATCCCTCCAGGGATGGCGACGCCACCGCTGCCCTGTGCAGCCTGTGCCAAGGCCTGACCGCTCTGTCAGGAAAGAAATTTCTCCTCATGTCCAACCTAATCCGCCCCTGTAGCAACTTGAGGCCATTTCCTCTCGTTCTATCACTAGTTACTTGGCAGAAGAGATCGACCCCCACCTCCCCACATTTCATCATTGCTAAGTCTGCACAGACTAGCTTCTGCTGATCTACAATCTTTTCTGAGGGTTTCAGTGCAAACTGTATGAATTGTCACAGGGTACAGTCTTGAGACTACAGTATCTGTTGATTAAAATATTAAAATGGATATGTTCTTACATTCTAGTATCAGGCATATAATTTGCTGATGTCTAGTAAGACAATTGGTAACACATTCAGTGATTCAGACAGTAAAACCAAGACCGTCCCTGCTGCAAAGTTCAATACTTACAAAAAGAAAAATACATAAATATCAGTAACAGGAAACTGCCGCTGTGCAAACACTGCTATATCCTCTGCAATAATTAAGAGGTAGGAAATACTCACATGTGCACATACAGACACAGGCACATCCCCTTGTATGAATTTTTAAACGTCCCTAGAACTCTTGCATTTTTGGCTCAATTTGATTCAGTTACAAGCTTTGAATACCCCACCTAACTTGTGGGAAATCCTTTCTCTGTGTTTACAGACTTTTTTTTTGTGTTTACTTCATGCAAACTGAGAACAATGGTGGCTTTTTTTTTAATGCTTTTTATCTTTTGGAATTGTTAGAGGTCCCACAGTTCTGCTGTCACTAGGTCACTTAACAGATAGTTTAGTTTTTCCCAGTTGTGTATACTGTAATAGAGTAACTCTGCTTTGATACTTAAAGTCAGGCTTCAAAGGCATCTAGCTTTTAAAGCTGGCTGAAGTTTTGCATCTTTTTAGAAAAGGTAAAACCAATTTCCTTTTTTAGACGCAGCTTTTCAGCTGATATATCTTTATCAAACACCTTAGCTAGCTTTCCCCAAGGTGCATAGTAATGGCAGAGGGATGTGGTTTCAGTCCTTGCATCTGGTCACACAGTGCCCTGCATTAGGTTAAGTGACAGGGACATGCTCCTGCATCGACAGTACAGAACTGCGAGACCCCAGGCACACCCCTGTTACAGCCATCCCTCCTTAGGGCTGGTGGTTTTATAGGCAATGGCTGGGGCAGGAGGCAGGTCTGGTCTGGTCTGAACTCAGTTTTTGGGGTAGTCAGTGAGTTTAGGCAACCCGCTTTATCTCATCGTATCTTGATTTTCAAATGCTAATGATCAAGACCTCTTTTCAACACATCAAAAATTCCACATAAGAGTATTGTTCAGCTTCTCATTTTGTAAAAACCCAGAGTCTAAGGATCCTATTCTGATCTGGCAATCACAGATGCTCTTTATCCCAGGGACTTTGTACTTTATGTTAAATAAAATATAGGCAGAGGTAGAGACAGAAACATATCACTCGGACACCTAGATTGTTTATAGATCACTTTTTTTATTTTTATTTTTAATTGGATTGTAAATTCCAATGTATTATAATGTGAATTTGGCTAAATGACGTGATGTGTACAGATGATGAATGGGGAAATGTTTCTATTCAGAACAGCTTAACATTGATAAAAGAACATTTATGAGTCATGATATACATACAACCTTGCAAGAAAGAATTTGTTCAATTTTTTTTTTTAATTATTTATTGCAAATAGTCATATGTATAGTGCTAGAACCTAGCTCATGAAACAGAACCTTAAATTATTTTTCATTCAGGTGTTGATGAGTAGTACTATGCAATTTGTCTAGGAAAATGAAAGGTGGTCTTAAAGACTTTCTAAACCATTAGTTCTTCGCTGGAAGGTTACTCACATACTTTCCAGTAAAATACAAAGAAATAACTGGACAGCCAATGTGCAAGGGTAACCCATGTCTTTTGCTTGTAGTTCAGTTTTATTATGAGAGAAAAGCATCCTTCTGAGAGATACGTTATTTAAAATACAATACAATATAATGAACATAATATAAATTATTTTTTCTGAAATAATAACTTAGTAAATGCTGCTAGTGGGTTTCTTAAACCTGATGTGCTACCTACTTGAGTTATGTCTTTGTATGGTAGTGGCTGGGGAATCTTTTTCCTTTGTTGATGCTTTTCCCTTTAGATATGATATTATGGGATTTTAAGTATGTCTTAATTGATTTTGAATCTGGTCTGCTATTTCTGCCAGGTTATTTCTAGGACTTGTGTGGTTTTGCACATATCTGCTCTGCTGGCGTTTCTGTTGTCTGTTCAATTCTTCATTACCAAATCTGCAGCAATGCCAAACAGTAATAAAGAGATGTAATCCTGTATCAACCTAGTGACTCCACATGGAAATATTCTGTTATCTGATGATTAAAATCCTACGGGTCACTTTACACATCTGAACGTAGAATCATAGAAT
>VZTQ01011653.1:0-18379 GCA_013400755.1 Pelecanoides urinatrix
GCCGGAACCAGGACACTGTGCTTCTGGCTTTCTCTTACTCTCCTTTAAATCAATTAGAGATATCTTTAAATAAAGGGGAACAGGATTCAACAGTTGTTTTTGTCAGTGGAAGTAGCTAGATATGCTGGCATAGAACCAAGTACCCAGACAGTAAATTATGCCATTGACTAAAATACTTGGTGAAAATGCTTGTTTCTAATTGAGTCAAGCTTTGCTGTTTGAAAACAGTATGGCCTGGTGGATGCTAGGGTACTTTTGCAATGAAAATGAGGAACAGAGTAGCAGTGACTTGCCCAAGGTCAGGCTGCAGAACAAGAGCCATCTGTGTCCATCCCACAGTAGAGGTGCATCCTTTGTATCATGAGCCTATCTTGTCTTCTAGAGAACAGTTCTCAGACTGTATGAGGCAGTGTTGCCACTGTAATTTTCATTTACAACCAAACAAAAATTAAGCTCTGTTTGAATGCTTTGGGGTTCTTTACTACTTTTATTTGTTTCTTGCATGCAAATAAGTAAAACGTACATGAAGGGAATGGGTTTGGAATAATTTCTGATATCTGACAGTCCCTCTATATTTCATGGACTAAAGGATGGAAAACTGTGCTAGGTGTACATTTGTGTCACACTCTTCCATCAAAATGTTCTGGATCAGCTCTGGTAGAGTGGCTAGGAGTGGTTCCTTTTAAGTTTAAGAAAGCCACAAATACAATGTATTTGCCTTTTCATATATAGCATACTTAGTTTTTAATATAGATTCTTGTCCAAATGTATTTGTATCTAAGCTTTATTAGAAGTTGATAATCTTCTGTATAAATTTTCCATAGGGTTTTCCTTGTGCATGTGCTAGTTCAATGATGCATTTTCATATGAAACACATAAAGACTTTTTAAGCAAAAATAAAAGCACAGAAAATCCAAATCAGTTCAATTACACTTGCAGATTAAAATAAAACTGTAATATATATCTATTATATTGAAATGCTAACTCTATGAATTTTTGATCTGCTTTAAAAATGTAAATCTTGGATTTGATTAGATTAGCTCTGGAGTAATCTACACCGAATAAATCTGTCTTCCTTTCATGTGATTTGTCAGTGTTTATAGTAGGTTTGTACACACAGCTTTCGCCATTATTGTCTAGGCAATAAAAGCAGCCATGCAGAAAAGCCCCCCATAAATGTTAGAAAACAGAGATATTTTGTTGCATTCCAAGGGCTTTGAAGGTCAAGTTCAATTCAGTTAGCTTACCCAGCATGAGAGGAGAGTGATATGATGATAGAATGTGTATTTGGGTAGGATATATATGTTACTGTCTCTGTACTATTCTATCAGGATAATAGATCAGTGAGAGATTAAACTTTATTGCTTGGAAGAATTTCTTTTGGAAAACTATCAATTTTTATGATTTCCTCTAGCTCCTATTGAAATGCCCTGCAGAAATAATGAATCCAAAGAATTTATAGCTTTTGGCACAATGGAGATTGGCTCCCGATTGTGGCTTTTGGGTGCTATTCCACTGCAGGTATACCATTCAGCTGTGTGTTTTCACAAAGTAGGTCTCAGATCATGGATTTTATTGTAAATGTGAAATTGTATTTTGCTTCCTTCTAGTGAAAACTAGCTGACATAAAATTATTTTCCTAATTCCTAGAAGTGAGAGGTCAGCACAAAAGGCAAAGATTGTCCACTGTGGCTTTGTCAAAACAGCCAAGGAGTCTGTTCTGCAGTGTCCCACCAGGCCTTGCCACAAGCTCAGTGCTTTGTGGACAACTTTTTTTTCTTTTTTTTTTTTTATTTTTTTCTTTTTTTCTTTTTTTTCCTTTTTTTCTTTTTTCTTTTTTTTTTTTCCTTTTCCCTTTTTTCTTTTTTCCTTTTTTTTGTTTTTTTTTTTGATTTTTTTTGTGTAAAGAGAAGACATGATCAGTAAAGCTCATAATTAAATTGAGGCCACTGCCTTGATCAGTGCTTTTATTGAGTTTTAGTGCCCTGATTTAAGGAGCTCCATAGTCAACTGAGGGATATGTCATCAACTTCTTGAGCAGTATGTGAGCAATCATTATGTTCTGTAATTATAATGCTGCATATTCTTTGCTATCTGGAGAGTCTCCCTTGTGGCAACTTTTTATAACCTCTTGTTCATGTTATCCAAGGTTGAATAATGAACAGACTCTTACATGTAGAAGGAATACAATTGTACTCAACGGGCAAGAAATTTTGTTTAAGTTCCTGCTGGTTTCCAACATTTTCCTGTGATTGTATCAGTAGAAGTGAGTAAAGCGGGGTCAGATCATGCCAGTATTTGAAAGCAAAGTCTCTGCCAAAAATGTACAGGCTGTTTGCCCCTCTGTGTCAGTACAGACACTGCATTGCTCAGTGCAGCCCCTCCTACAAATGAGATTTAAAATGTGGGCCTGCCTTCTATTTTTCATGTGGATCATAACATTGTTGGGTCTGCTGCTATGAGCGTACAGTGTTTAACACAGTTGATCTGCATCCTAGATGGAAAGCTCTATGCTGTAGTGCTGTGATAATAATATGATTGTTAATGTATACTGGAAAAAGTGCCTTGCTGAGTTCTCCATACCTTCGTCCAAAAGCAACCCCCTAAAAAACCCACCCTAGAAATGAATTCAATGTATATCCTGGAGATGGCACGTTGCTCTTGCACTAGAAAATAAACTCATCAAATAGAATGAACCCTAATGCGACCATCCCAGCAAATACCACATCCTTCACGTGCCTCCATTTGCTCAAAGGTTTTGCTGCCGTGAAGGGTTGTATGCCACAGAAATAGTTTAACATCTTCATCTAAATCTTGGCTTTGAAGATCTCTTCAGAGATGATACTGCCATGCTGGTGTCTAGCTTCTTTATCAATTCTATTTTAATTTCTTTTTTTCCCAAAGCCCCTTTTTCTAAGCTTCCAATAGAGAAAACAGCATAAAGAAAAGGACAAAAATTAAGCAGGGGAAGTGTGTTTTCCTCACTAAAAGTAGTATGGTCCCAGCTATATGGCAGAAAATTTAAAATTCCCCTTACGAAATAGCTGGTTTCAGCCTAGACTTCTATGTAATTAGGTCTTGCTTTTTATCGGCTATAAATGATTATGCCTATTGAAATGTTACTCCATGTGCTGAAAGCAGACAATGCTTTTCTGATGACATATGTGGCAACTATGTATGGATGATATAGGCTAGAGTAGGTTTATCCAAAGAAAACAGGGAGATTTCTGTGTCTGATGAAGGGAAGGGGCTTTGCTGAAACAATTTAGAGCCCACTTTACTGGGTTTATGTAAAAGGCCGTCCATGGAGGCTGCTCTTGCCTCCTGCCAACCCAGGACAACATGGCTACAACTGTGCCAGGGAGTCTCTTGTTGAAATGCGAAAGAAGAAAGAAAGTACATAAGGAACAAACGACCTCCTGCAGGCTGGCTGAAGAGCATCATCTCCGCCTAAGAATAGCTTGTAATTCACAGTGGTCCTCCTTTATTTTGGGAAGACCAGTTTGAAAAAACTTGTCTTTCTGCTCTCTGAATTTGGACCTTTGCCTGGTGGCTGTGAAGGAGGTCCCTAACCCTTATATTCAGTACTTGTATCTTCTTGTATTTTGTATGCCCATGTGCCTCCTCACACTAAACAGTGTTTGCATCCCTGCCATTGAAACAAGACATTAATCTGCATTGTGTTAGGGTGCACTGGCTGTCTGAGGGTGCCTAACACAAGACTAAAATGAATAATGACCACCTGCTTCTGTTTTCCTTTTCATGCTTCCAAATAGCAGGTGCGCTGCATACACTGTGGCAGAAAGAGCATCCAGAGCAACTCTCCAAAAGCGCCAACCTCACAAAGAACAGTATGGGATGAAGCTGGTGTGAAGGGCCAGAGCAAGAGTCCTGCCAAGTAACAGACTGGGCAAGATTTCTTTTGTCTTCCAGTGTTATCTGGCCTTTAGAAGGACACTGAGGCATGGGGCCAATTTTTGTTAGCTTCAAGTTGAGCATGGCAGTCAGGAATCTTTACACAGGAAAATTCAGCGGAGGAAGTTTGGGCTTGTCCAGATGGTGGTAGGCAATTACATTTCACTTGTGTGAATTTCTGGTTATGCAGTTTTTGCTCTGTAGCATAAACTTTCCCCCGCAGGTAGAAGTGAGCTGCAGGCAAGTGAAGGTTTCCAGCAAAAGGCATTTTCTTCACAGATGTGCAGCCTGAGAATACTGAGAATATGGGATTGTTACATTTTATTTACTTTTGTTTCTTCTGCCCCTGGGCTGCTCTCATATGTTTAATTTTATTTGTTTGATTTTTTTCTTTTTTTAATCTAGAAATTAGTACTTCCGGAGGTTACATCCCAGTGTAGTGTTTGCTAAACATATAGGTAGGTGATTAACATCCATTCCTTGTGCTGCCTACCAAACACACTGATGATTTACTGCTAAAAGCAGAAATTGAATTTATCTCACTTTCACTTTAGAAGCCATCATATTCCCTTTTCTGTGAATTTTTGAAAGAAGAAATTGAGTATTTCTGATATTTTGTATAAAATAACAAAAAATGCAATAGGCTTTTAATAACTACATATTTTTTCATATATAGAGATCTGCAGACCAGAGGCCTGCTGGTATTTTATTGTTTTCTAAGAATCTTTCGTGATGCATCCGTGGGTTTTTTTGCTGTTGCTTTTCTTCTGGTTTATGCATTTTTGAGTCTATTTCTGGTTGAAAGAATCAACTTTTTGAAAGGGATTTTTCATTAAAATGTTGGCAGCTATAGGGTGTCTTTCAGAATGCTTGTGAAAACCGCTTAATTAGGGATTCATTCTTATGATGTTGCCTATCATGAGTCTTCATATATTTCTGTAGAGGAGAGAGAGACGTCATCTATGTGAGATATATTTGGCAGAGTAAGAGTTAATACTCACATATGGGTGTTTTTTTCTTTGAACTTTTTCTTAGCAGGTGAAAAAGAGCGACAATCAGGTAGTACTTCAATAAGTAGTTACAACCAGCAGCCAGGTTGAAAGATCACAAATTCTTGTACCAGCAGTTCTATTATAGGGAAGCATACGTCAGCCTGTGTGTGTGTCTGAAAGCTTGCCAAGCTATTGATAAGAAGAGCTGGGCAATAATCCAGAGTAAAAAAAAAAAAAAAAAAAAGGCAAAAAAGCAGCATTTAAGAGCAGAGGCTTTTTTTCCTTTTTAATATTACTTTACTATGCAGAGACTACTTTAGTATTTATATAATATGCATCTACAGCTACTGATGAAGTTCACCCTAGTTGTGAAGGTCATCAATGAGTCAGTAACAGCAGTTTTAGATTAAATATTCTTAACAGATTTAATAGAATGAAAAATCAACAACCTTATTTAAAGTATGCTTCTCTGTCATGGGCATTTTAATGGGCTAGATCTTTTAAGCTACTGGACAGCTTTCAGTTAGAGCATAAAATGAAGTAGCAGACTGGCTGAAGGCATGCCT
The DNA here is from genome assembly GCA_013400755.1 of Pelecanoides urinatrix. NCBI lineage: Eukaryota > Metazoa > Chordata > Aves > Procellariiformes > Procellariidae > Pelecanoides > Pelecanoides urinatrix. Next base: position 5,474 of record VZTQ01011653.1, read on the forward strand.
TGCTCAGAAGTTTAGGTTACCTTGGTAGTACTGTGACTTTGTGGTTTGTGAAGATTGGAGCTTTGCTAATGACATGTTTGTGCCTTGTGGGGAGTAGAGGCTGTTTGCATAGGGAACCCTAGGCCAGAAGCAGATTGCTGGAGTAAATACAAATTCAGCTTTGAGTAAGAAGGAAAGGAGTGGGAGAAAGTGTGGTATATGGAGAACTCAAAGTGCTGGAAAATCTGAAATCACTTTAAGGGATAAGAATATCTCCAGACAAAAAAGTGCTCCTTCTTATCAGGTTTTGAGTTTAGGGCAAGAGGGAATAGTGACGCAGATTAACTCCTGAAATCTGGCAATGCTTTGCAATTTCAAGGGCTCAGAATCACTGGGACTTTTCAAATGTAGTAATTTCTTGTGCATGACAGCATATAGGAGACCTTCAAAATACTTCAACAGTTACTCTTTGAAACTTTGAAGTTCTTCACCTTACATAATTTCATATTATTACCCAAATATGTGTACTATTTCTGATGGTAATGCTGTATGTAATAAAGTTATGCAGTTATCTGAGACTAAATCTCAATAGCGATAATCCTCCTATATGTAAGCAGTGAAGGCTTTTAATATAGACTGCTGTTACTGCTGCTACATCAATTGAACAATGCTGTGCTGACTCCTGTTTTTGTTCGTTACTCAGGTCTTACCCCAGTGAGCCTGAGTGCTCTCTGCAGATTTTTGGCTTTAACGAAGGAGATGTTTGAATATGTTTTATTTCACTGTGAAAAATATGTCAGACTGTTATGAATCTAGATACACCACCATTTGTATGGGACTGCATTGTGAACCATGGTGAAAACTGAATTATGTAACAAGTTTTCAACAAATGACAACAATAAGAGAGTGTCTTGAGAGCTCTTCAGCTGCCTTAGCTATAAAAAAATCCAGAACTCCTACAAAGGAGGCATGCAAGAAGTAATGTGTCTTCTCTTCATGCTTTCTCAAACATCATAAACTATGAACACAGTCCTGATTCAGGATATGTTCTTAGAAGAAATACTTTCCAGGCCATACAGAAGGCTAAAAGTCATATGTTTCTTTCAATGTATCTCTGGTTGAGAGAGTCCCTTGGGAGGCAGTCCTGAAGGGCAAAGGGTTCCAGGAAGGCTGGACATTCTTCAAGAAGGAAGTCTTAAAGGTGCAGGAGCGGGCTGTCCCCGTGTGCCATAAGAAGAACGGGTGGGGAAGACGACTGTCCTGGCTGAATGGGGAATGCTTGCTGGGACTCAGGAAAAAAAGGAGAGTTTATCACTTGTGGAAGAAGGGGCAGGCAACTCAAGAAGAGTACAGGGATCTTGTTAGGTCATGCAGAAAGAAAAAAGGAAAGGCAAGAGCCCAGCTAGAACTCAACCTGGCCACTGTCATGAGAGATGATAATAAAAAATGTTTTTACAACTATATTAACAACAAAAAGAGAGCCAAGGAGAATCTCCATCCTTTATTGGATGCAGGGGGGAATGTTGCCACCAAGGATGACGATAAGGCTGAGGTACTTAACGCCTTCTTTGCCTCAGTCTTTGATAGTCAGAGCAGTTATTCTCAGGGTACTCAGCCCCCTGAGCTGGAAGACAGGGACGGAGAGCAGGATAAACCCCTCATAATACCTCAGGAAACAGTTAAATACCTGCTACGCCACCTGGACACTCATAAGTTTATGGGGCGAGATGGGATCCACCCGAGGGTACTGAGGGAGCTGGCGGAGGAGCTTGCCAAGCCACTCTCCATCATTTACCAGCAATCCTGGTTAACTGGGGAGGTCCCGGACGACTGGAGGCTTGCCAATGTGACGCCCATCTACAAGAAGGGCCAAAAGGAGGATCTGGAGAACTACAGGGCGGTCAGCCTGAACCTCGGTGCTGGGGAAGATTATGGAGCAGTTTATTTTGAGGGCGCTCACGAGCCATGTGCGGGACAACCAGAGGATCAGGCCCAGCCAGCACGGGTTCATGGAAGGCAGGCCCTGCTTGACCAACCTGATCTCCTTCTATGACCAGGTGACCCGCCTCGTGCATGAGGGAAAGGCTGTGGATGTCGTGTACCTGGACTTTAGTAAAGCCTTTGACGCTGTCTCCCACAGCATTCTCCTAGAGAAGCTGGCGGCTCACGGCTCAGACATGTNAGTGGTCAGGCCTTGGAACAGGCTGTCCAGGGAAGTGGTGGAGTCACCATACCTGGAAGTATTTAAAAGACGTGTAGATGAGGTGCTTAGGGACATGGTTTACTGGGCATGGGGGTGTTGGATTGATGGTTGGACTCGATGACCTTAGAGGTCTTTTCCAACCTTAATGATTCTATGATTCTTCTATCTATTTTTATGTATGCTGCATTTCTTGCCTTGTTTCTCCATCACTGAACTTTATTTCTGCTCTTACTCCTCAGCTTCCTGGCTACTTTCATTCCAGTTTAGCAAAGGTGCCCTTTTCCAGAAAAAAAAAAAATTGCTTTAATCTTCATTTTACTGGTTTTTGAACCCAGATCTTACTTGTGATATAACCCCTTACCCTGCTTTGTTCTCTTCTCCTGAGAGAGAAACATTGACAGCCATCTCCTGTGGAGCCTTAGGACATATTCAGGTTAACTTTCACTTCTGGAGGAGAAGTAAGTAAATCTTCAGCTAGTGATTTTATGCAAATGTTGCTTGACACATGTCTATTTCTTAAAGGATCTTCGCTATATAGTCGTGTTCCCTCTTTGAAAACTGATAGGAACCCTGCCTGAATATCCCTCCAGCAGCCCTGTTAAAGGGAGGTTCAGGACAAAATAAATAGCTGGAAGGCATATTTATTTCCAATACCAGTGAAATCAGTAAGGTATACTGAACTAGTGTGCTGAAAGAATTTAATTTTATGCTCTGTTGTAACAGAAAGCAGCATTCAAAGAGGGTATTCAAGACTATAAAAGAGAAAATTAAATAAAACTATTTTTTACATATAGCAGTCTACAAAATGAAACAAATTCAGTAAGTGTAGCCATTATTGTTTTCAATTGGTGTTATACTTGAGTAAAAAACCTGAAACCCTGCATCAGTCCTATAATAAAAGTAGTATAATGTGCAGAGATATTAAAAAAGTGATTGAGTTATTCAGTATGCTTGTAAAGGTAGGTATTGTGAAACTAATACAATATTACTGCATATTGTGTCATCTAAGAGACTCAAAGCCCTTATGTAAGTCTTTACCTTTGATTTATCCTTCCAAGCACAGTGTTATCATGTATCCATGAAAATAACAGAAAAATTGAATACTGTAAAAAAAATCAATTTCTGAAAAAAGCTTTATTTTCAATTACTGTTTGGGGCATGGAACTTCACTGGTTCCAAGGGTTCTTTACTAGAGTCTTCCATAATATCATATTCAACTTTGGCACTTAACAAATTCAGGCAGTTAGTTATAATAGAAACAATAAACCTGAGAAAAAACATAGTTGTAGAATAAAAGTTAAGGAGTAGCTTCTGTTGATTTCTTTGTGATCTTAGGAGAGTTGCTTTCAGCCTCAGTTTATGCATCTGTGAAATGGGTTTTTACAATCTCACTAGGATGGGGCTTTATTACTGCTAGTAAAGTGGTTTGATAGTCTCTGCCGTATAATACATTCTAAGTGGCAGGGTGTTGCTCTTGGGCTAGAAAGTAGAATGAAGATATTTAGTACATACCTCAATAAAATTTACAATTTATGAAATTCTCTTCTTATGCTGAAAATATTTCCTTTCTTCCTCCCTGCTAGACACCTATCTACAACACAAAAAATATTTGTGTCTGATTATTCTATCAGGCATTAATGAACTACAAAAAATGGTCTTGTCATCTCACTATTCTTAACAGATTATGAAAGAAAAATGACTAAAACTTGTTCAGACTGTCAAGTTCTTGCCAAACTGAAGCTAATGAATCACCCTGGCACTAGTAAATAGCCAAAACCAGATGACATGAAGGTTAGGGACCATGTTGCCAAATATATATATATACACACACCCATAAAAGTACTGTTGTTATTGTGTTATTTCCATGAAGTTTTTAATGAAATCCTAACCAGCATAGTAGTATAACACTCCTGTTTTTATTTCAATTCTTATTTTAACAATGTAAATATAAATTGAAGCCTTAGAAGTGTGACTCATACCTACTGCTTATTGATTTTGATATATACACTAGACAGAATGAGCCTGGTGTCTGAGAAATAACTGAAACTGAAATTGGGATTATATTGTTGTGTTGAGTAAAAAGAGTTTAAAAGAAACTTCTAAGTTCTACTGTGTGCTTTCTGCCCAGTGGGGTCCCAGCTATTGCACTACATGTACTCTGATCTGAACTGTGTCCACTTTTATCTCTCTCTCTTTTTTTTTTTTTTTTTTAAAATGTGAATGAGCAGCTACTTTGACTTAGTGTCATTAACAAATAGTAAACTCCATCCGTCTTCTGCTGTAGGATCCTGTATTCATAAGTATGGTAATTTTCTTCTTACAACTGTCATCTAGACTAGTCATGTAATACAGTGAATGAAATAAAATGTTACAAAAGCTAATACAGTGTGCAAGTTGTCCATCTAAGAAACTGTTTAAAATATTTTATTGTTTACTCCTCACTGAATATGTATAAAAATGTCTATAACTGAATATGCATGTTTTATTTAAATGTTGGCAACATCAAAATATCTACATTAAATTAGCTAGAAAAATATAAAGAAATCTATACAAGGGATGTTTCCATGTTAGAGAAACATTTCTTTTGTTAAGAGACTATTTGCATTCATGACAACTGAAAATTAAGAAGGAATAAGGTTTGTTTCTGTGCAGACTTGCTAATTAATGTTGGTTTAGCTCTCCCAAATGGTAGGATGTGTAAGTATTTAAAATAAGTAAGTTCATGCAGACAAATTTTGAGACAAATTAAGAGTCTGGTATTCATCCCTGTATATACCTTCATACTTCTCTGTCATATCCTAATGTCATATAGAATTCCTGGAGTCTCCAATGCTAAATTTTAAGTTTTATCAGAGGAAACATAACAAAATCCATTTATCTGCAGAAAGGGAGATTTTACAAGAAGCACTTACTGACAAATAGCACCTGTATTATTTTTTCTTGAGCAGGTAAAGGAGGGAGGAACTTAAGGGGAACAAATTACTTTTAGAGGTGCCCTTTAGAATACTCTTGGCCACAGAGCAGACTGCTTCACTTGATGCTTAAGAAGGCTAAAATTATGATAAGTAGGTGCTTTGTTGTTTTTCAGTATTTTTACAGTGAAATTTATAGAGCCACTGAAATTCCAATTTGCAATAGTCTTTCCCTCAGAGAATGCATATTGTTGGATCTCATGTCTTTAACAAGAATTACAGGGGAACTGAATCCCTAACACAAGCTCCCTTTGTACAAGTTGATAAGTAGACATTGTGTTTGCATATGGCTACATTTTTTTTCCAAAACAATTATAACAGATGCCTTGATTCCTTTCTGTTGTAAAAATTCCTTTCTTTCATTGCACTGTTCTAGTTAGTGCAGGTTCTTTCTGGCTAAGAAACACACACAGAAAAATCTTTGGTGTTGCCTCTTTCAAACAGTATTTTCTTACATAAACAAACAAAAGAAGGCCATACTTTTTACTTTCTTCCTGTAGTAGAGTGTATTTAAAGAAAAGGAATATAAAAATCAAATGGTATCCTAATGAAGGCCAAGAAATCTAGCTACACAATCTGAATTTTTCTCGGGACAGAGGTTCCTAAGAACAGCTCCCTGTGAGAAGCGCACAAAGCTGATTGCAACATTTTCAAGTTCAGAACATATCTGCACAAAATAAAGGAAGTAAAAAATGGTATTCAACAAACCAGGAAGATAGAATATGTGGAAATCCGGTAGCGGTATCATACAAGGCAGTATTGCTGCTTCTTTCTGTGGACATTTTGATTGAAGCATGCTCATGTAGTGGAATGAGACTCTAGATTCCCCTTTAAATATTTGCAATATTTTAATTCTGATTTGCAATAAATAATATGACTAATCCACGCTCCTTCTCATTGCTTTATGATTATCACTTGCACTGCGCATCTTGGCTGCTCTTAACACTTACAAGGCCCTGATATATAGCTAAACATTTCTGACTCCACCTGGTACAAAAAGAAGTGACACAGAAATGCTCCCCAGCCAGTTTATTGCAATTTAATGTAAATCTGTTATAATGCAGCTGATGAAAAATGCAGTGGCTTCTATGAATTCTGAAAGGTGTGATTGGGTTGCGGCTGCTGCGCTGCCCTCTGAAGATTTGCTGGGTTTAATTTTACATTGCACAGCCATTAGCTGACTGATTCCACACTGAATTGCATTGCCACGACACTTCTCTTCTTCATCATCCTCTTCCATTTCTCCTCACAGTGACCTCATTCACCCAAGTTTTCCATCTCAGTCTTTCATTGCTTTTGTCTTATAAATTGCAGCCTCCTAATACATCAAAACAGATAGAGCCATGCAATTGACCCCCGTAATGTACTATTTTGTTAACCCTTGTGTGTGAGAATACAGTAATATCCCTTCAAATTTGCTGCATGCTCTTTGTGATTCTCGCTGTTTTCTGTGTCCAGAAACTGAACCAAAGCATGGCAGCAGTGCCTACAGGCCTTGTGCATGGGCACATAGGCCTTGGGTGCTTGTGTTCAGTAAAACTTTGCCTACGTCTTTCCCAGTATGTTTGCAGTGTAAATATCGTTTCTCCTGCTCAACCTTTTGAATTTTAGTTTTTGCAGACTGTCAAATGAACCTCCAGGCAAAGAACAGATTCGTCTTATAGGGTTGCAATCAGAGCTCGCCTTTCACCCCTCCATCGCCATAGCAGCATGTGCAATCTTATTGCCATCATGTACAAAAGCTGTCTTAAATGTGTATTCTGCTGGTTCCTGTTAGTTGGTGGTATTTGTAGACAGGAATTGGGGTGATCAGGTTTTGCCATCCAGCAGTAAGTGTTACTATATACTTAGGCAGGCCCTTAGGCAAATAATTTTTTTGCCCTCTATTTTCTATATGTATTACTGTTTAGAGGGTTAGAATTGCATTCAGTAGTGTTATTAAACTGTGACAAATTAGGTGAAGCTAAGATGTAATTAAAGTACAGTAAAAACACCTGTAAATGATCATTGTTCCATTCCCTCAGGGAAAATCTAAAAATAACCTTTACGATAGAGTATCATATCTAGAATCTTTACACATGCCAGCTAACATGTTTTGTTCTTAACTAATTTGTCTAGAAGTAATTGCAGTAGTTAAAAAATAGCTAAAAATGAGGGGAACATCATATTTCTTAGAAGTTTTTTGTCTTGCAGACTGGGTGGTTACCCAGGGAAAAAGTTGATATCGTTCCATGGTTACATTAACCAGTCCAACCAACTAGATAGGTTAGAGGTGGAAAGCAAAGGTTAATTAGATACAGGCTTCAGATCTGTTACATTATTAACAATGAAGGTCGTCTTGTCCAAGATAATAATGCCTCACTTTGTAAATTTGTGAACCTGGAATAAGTCAGAACATTGTTCTGACTTCACATTTATTCTAAAATATTTAAGGTTAGAGTATGAGTTCTGTTGCAGGGGAATGATTTTAAATTAACACACAATAAATACAATCTGTAGTGATCATCTTCACAATAAACTTTGTGTGGTATGGCTGCAAATGGCATTTTGACTTTGTGTATTTGTCATGTGTCTAGAGCACTAATGGTTTTGAATGGAGACTTTGGTGTGGAAATTTACATAAAAATCTTCATTCCAAATAAAAATAAAATTTAAACCAGTTCTGAAAGAAACTCTCAAAACCTCCAAAATGCAAATTTATTGAAAGAAAATGATCCAGTCACGTGTGTCCTTGTGCTCCTGCAGCAAGCATGAAAATGATTTCACATGAAGCTTTCCAAAGTGTTTTTCCCTCATCCTACAATAGAAGATATGTATTTTTTATTAAAAGCAATTCTTAAATTTAATAATTTATTTATTTCTTCTGTTCATTACAGAGAAAGTCCATTGTTGCTGTGAGTTTCATTGCAGCATTCCTCTGTCTGATCATCGTTCGTCTCACAAATGAAGTAACTTTTCCTTTGATCCTAAACTGCTTTGGACAAACCAGTGTCAAATGGATACCATTTTCTAATGGCCAAAGGCAGTCTCTGAGAACTCATTATGGATATATAAACGTGAAAACACAAGAGGTAAGACCTGATATCAAGAGGAGAGCAAAATGGACCTGTAGACTTCTCTTTCTCTGATCCACACAACTGCTTTTCTACCAACCTGCCCAGTGTAAAAACTAAAGCAAGCAATGTTTCTGAGCAAAGTGTCCTTTAAATGTGTTGTACCATTTAAATGACCATTGAATTTTTTTAATTTCTGTCATGTCTTCAATGGAGAGAGCAGTGAGCTGGCCTCAAAATCAGGCTTGGTTGCAGTGAAAATTGATATTTATACAAGCAAGAGAATTTTTCAGATTAATTTCAAGCCTTCAGTCCCTTTAACTCAAAAGGAAATTTTCTTGTGTGTATTTATAATAAAGTCCTAAAAATGTGTAATTTGGCCTGGGAAGAAGTAGTTTATTTGTGTTTGTATGTGCATGGAAGAAGAAAAAGGGATGATTTGTGAAACGAACATATGTGAGTGTAGAAAAGTTATAGAGCCTGGAGGTTTACTGGATTTTTCTGAAATTATTACATTAACACTTGGTAGCTATTTCAAAGCCAGGTATGTATTTCCAGTCTGTAAAGTGGTTTGGCCTGTATCTGCTTTGCAAAATACTTGCTATGTGATAAAAATACTTGTGTGATAAAATTGTATTTTACAGGGCCTCCTGCTTTAAACTGTCTTAGTTGGCAAAATATCTAATGACGTTGTTGGGTTTTGGTGGTAGTGGTGCTTTTTCCCCAGACTCTTCCTCTCTCTCTCTCTCTGTACTATTTCTAACAGATGCAAACTTGCAAAATAAGCTAACATAAAAAAATTAACTCTTTCTAAAAGTTGTTTCTGTCAGTCATGAGAAATTCTATCAGACTTCCACTTACTGCTACTTATTTTTCTTTATAAAATTGCAATTATTATATTCATGAATGAAATGCATTCACATAACAGAGAATTCTCTTTTATAGAGAATGAAAATACTTTACCACTTCATGGTATTCAGTCCTATAAGTGTATTGGACAAGTTATTATTTTAACTTTAGAGTGTTAAATATGAAAACCATAATGAGAGAAGGTTATAGTTTTTAGGAGGCAGCTTCTTTTAAACTTCTGTATCTTTTAATCGTTGTCCATGTAAGATGCAGCACTGAGTATATTGGAGGCCTTATTATCTACAGAGCAGAAAAAGGACAAGCACTCGAAAGGGAATATAGGTCAGGGTGTGAATCCTAGTCCCAGTGAAATGAATGGGAGCTGCTATTGAGTTCAAAAGGGCTAAGGCTCCATTCAGCATATCTTAAATACAGAAGGACCAGGAACCCACTAAAAATGAGAAGGCAGTGTGTTCTGCATGTCCCTCGGTTATTGCCACAGCGGCAGGTGTGAAATTTGTATGAGGTAAAGCTGCCACGGTCATTTAATCACTATCAGTCTGAACTGATAACTGGAGAGGAGAGGAGCATGCTAATCCATTTTTATTCACCATTGCCTTCATCAGAGGTTAGAGATAGCTTGTGGGAGCCTTAATTCATTCTTAAATTTGATAACACGCTTGTAAGTTCTAACAGTAAATGGAAATGAATGTCCTGAAAGTTGGTGACGAGTATTGATTAGTAAGACATTTGTCTCAATTTAGCTTAGGTCATGAAGGACTCCTTAAACTTAGTAATTTTAATTGTTTTCCCCCTTGTATTTGCAGATTACATTAGTATTTTCTAATTAAAATGATAATGAAGAATCTGAACATGCCTTGCTAATTGTGAATGCACTATCTTCTGACTCGGTTATTCCCTGTGCAAGGGAAGTTTTATTGTGCTGCCCATGTGAAAAGCTTTTATACGGCTCATGTTCCTAACTCACACTCTTAGCTTTCTCAGACTACTATTTTTATAAGTCAAATTGCTTTATAAAATATGCATTTGTATACTATTTGTATTAAAATGGCCAGAAATTCTCAATTGTTCATAGAGATTAAAACCACGGATCTCTCATTTCTGTAAGTGCAAAATACATTGAATTTCTGCTTATTTCATAGAATCAAGATATTCTTTTCTAGTTTTTTATGCTGCTATGGTATGTAAGATAAGCAGAATGTCCAGTCTGCGAGTGCAGCTAATGCCCTAAACAAATGTGGCCAAGGTTTTTGCAAACTGGGACACATGCCATCTCATCAATGGGCAAGGACCAAAAGGTGAGGAAACTATACCATAATGAATTATCAGAAAATTATGTGATGGAAGGGAAGATGGGAGAGAAGGCCTTTAAAGACGTGATTTTGGCTTTCTCTTTTCTCTTTTGTTGAGAGAATCTACGCACACCTGTTGAATGTGTTCATAGTCTTCCAGGGTGTCCTTTGAAGCCTATCACCCCACTGGGTCCTACGTGTCTCCTGCTGTTCAGTAGCACTCCATCCTGTACCTCAGCCACTTCCAATATCCTTCTCCTTTTCTTCAGATTTGTTCTCTCTTTTCCTTTACCTGTTCCTCTCAGGCTCCACTCTGAGGCCTGGCTGCATGCAGCATGCTAGGGCTTTCTTAATCCCAGCTTCTCAGTTACTTAAATAGTACATATACAAGGTCAATAAAAAAGAGTAATTAGAGTAATTTACCACCAACCCAGTCAGTCATCTGACATGACAGGAAAGGTAGAAAATCTATATGAACTACTACTCTACCTTTCCTGTCCCTCCCTAACATACTTACTTTCTGAGGAAAACGGAAAAAAAAAAAAACCCAAGACTTTAATCCATAGGAAAAAAAGGTTGAAGTTAGGAGGACCTGATTTCTTTTGGGGTAAGGCTGAGTGGGATGAGACTTGAAAACCTTATGATATGATGGAAAATCAATTACTTGGTGGTTAAGGCTGAAGTGAGCGATGATTTGTATTAAAGAAGATCAGGAAATATGGTGATATGAACATCTGTGTTTATCTCAAGTAAAAAACAGTGATGTGTATATTATTAAGTATGATTGGAATAATGCAGTAAAGACATATTTCAAGGGTGTGGTGTATTTGACATGACAGTATCATACCATAGAATTTTTATTATTAAAAAGTCTCAAAAAATTTTAAGATTACTATAACTAGATGGGAGTATTTAATATAAAATGCAAAGAGAGACATAACTTAATCCCTAATTAAGGCTGTACAGAATACAGGGTTGTTGCTATGGTTTCCTTGATTTGTAGCTATAGCAACAGCTTTGGAAAAACGGAATTTATGTTCAGTAAACATACTGTATTTGAAATATAAATAGATGTGAAGTGTTGTACTATACTAGCCCATTATGTCTAGACATATTTTAGTTTGACTTTTGAGATATTTCTGAAATAGATGATTCTTCACCTAGAAAATTTGTATCCAGTGCCCTCCATCCCTCCCCTCAAGAGAACAGGATCCCTTAGTAGTCCTCCACAATATGATCTCTTTTCGCTTTTCAATGTCCACATCTGAACAGACTCCCTGAGATTTGCGAAAGACTATGGCTGTCTGTTTTGCAATATTGCTCGTTTGCTCAAGTCAATGAATTTTGACCTTTCACTGGAAAGGTATATGGGCAAGATGACCTTTCTCTCCCTTATTTCCTCTACTTTGTACCTCTGGATTTTTGGTGATAGGTCCCATGAAATCCATCTTTAAGAAATGTCATGCCTATCATGTGTTAGTTAGTTTTATCCTATTCCTTGTATTTTTTCATGGAAGATATTACTTTGATATAACTGCACAGTGGTTACCTAATTGAAACCTATTGTCATTTGAGTCACCTTCACCCCCACCCCAAGCTGATGTAATGATTCTTCTTGTGTATCAAAAATAGGCAGGCAGCTAAAAAGAAGCAGGTATATAAAATATAACCTTCCTCCTTCTTTTGTACCACTCCTACTCTACAAAGAGTTCTGGCAAAATTAATGAACATCATGTATTTAAATTGCAGCATTATGACATCAATTTAAAACCCATTAGCAGTTTGAAACTTTATGCTAGGCAAGTGTAATAGTGTTCTTGGATATTTGAGTGTGCTTTCTGAAAGGTGAATATTGAATAGATTTTTACTGTACTGTCAGTATTAAAATAATATAGCATTTTCTTACATACGTAAAATCTGAAATATAGCTGCAATAACACTTGAAACATAATTATAAGAAGTATATTCAAGTGCTATACAAAGATTAAAACTGTTCTTGGAAAAGGGTAAGTTCTGAGATGACCTAAAATCCCTATATTAAACTGCAACTGTGAGATCTAATGGCTTCATCTAAAATGAATTCTGAGGTAGAGAAGAGCCTTTGTGTCATGAACATTGAAGAATCTCACAGTATAGTGATGAGCATTAGATACAAGGAACATGCATTGTAACAGTTAAGATTTTTTTTTTTTTAATCCTATTGTAACTGAAAAACTCATCAATACTGTGTTGATATTGAAGAAATAAATTTGGATCATATTATCACATACCATTTTGTCCCATAATCTGAACAAACTAGTATACAAGCATTAATTGCTTGCCAGTTGTGGCACATACAGCCACATACATGTGTGAACATACAGCCTAAGTCTAGTTTCTTTTCTTTTTTTTTTTGCCAGAAGTTCTGTGGTAGAACTCAGCTGAAATGAGTGGAGGTTTCCACAAATGAAATATCCCAGAAATGAATAAAAATAGGAGAAGGCTACAGACCTTATACATATTTGTGTAGTTGTTTTCTTTTTTTTTTTTTTTACTAA
>VZTQ01011653.1:23038-44020 GCA_013400755.1 Pelecanoides urinatrix
AGAGAAAATGGAATTTTGCTCATATAAGTGTTTCTACACAAGGGGTTTCTGCTGGCTGTGGCAATCAGCGATTTCAGCTCTTTGAGCTCTTGCCCAGCATAGCTATTCTGGCAGAGTTGCGGAGCACCGAGCCGACCCGAGGCTATTAATACTTCCCTGCAGGGAAGCAGTGTGCCAGCCACACACACACAGTCACACATGCACGGGTGCACACATAAACACAGCAGCTAGAACTTGCTCAAGTGACAGACTCCTGACACTGACAATCATGCCAATTACTGGCTAGTTTTAAAGCCACAGCCATCTTCCTTGAAAGCCTTTGCTTTCCAAGTTTGCTCCCACGGCCATCTGTCATAGCCTGAGTTTGGAAGCGTCAGGCTCTGTGGATTGAATATGTAGTTTCCTCTTTTTATTGTTCTCTGAGTTGGTGGAAAGTTTCTACCACGTGAGCCTTTTCTCTTAGTTTTTTTGTTAGATTAAAATGTGAACCTTAAATGCAGTTTTGAGCTATTAATCTGTGCTATCTGCTTGCAGATCGGGCTAGAACAGGTGGACTGGTGTAACTGCTGCATAGAGAGAAATGAGCTGAGAGACCCTCTTAGAGCAGATGCAGATTGCATGAGCAATAATTGCTTGTCTTGGGATAGTGCCTCTTGTCTGGCTGAATGCATTAATCCATACTACCAAATACGTGTTATTTGGTCTGTATGACTGTCATGTCAAAAACCTCGTGCCCCTTACTGGCATTACTGTGCTGGCCATGTGTGCATCTTAGGGCTCTACTTGATATAGTTACAGCATCTGTAACAAGGAGCTGCATTTTCTGTGGGTGTAGCTGTAAATTTTGTCTACTCACCATAAATAATTTTTTAGCTACCACTAAACCAATAAGTGGTACTATCACTAACATTGAAAAGTTCATGGTAAATTGTGTCCATGGGGCTGCACCTTAACATGAAAACCAATTCTAAGCTGGGGAGGGGTGGGGAGAAAATGAAGTTCTATGTTATTTGCAGTATTTCATTCCCCCATCTTTATTTTTCCTCCTCCCCATTTGATATATTTTTCATATTCAACTAGTCAGAGATTACAGTAATCTGTTGTTTCCTGTCACTCAGAAAAGCAGTTGGCATGCCCATTAGATGAATTAATATAGTGTTAAATGAAATTCCCAAAACGAGTGCAGAGAAATTACTAGAGTGATTTTGGGATTGTCCACTTAATAACAACAATTCATCCTCCATTTTTGTCCCCAACCCGAGGGGTGCATATTACTGCCTTTACCTTGTTCATACCAGTCAAGTCCTCTTTTCCGCAAGTAATAGCATCATTTTTCGAAGTACAGCTTCTTGAATTTGTCTTTAAGAGTCTCTTGTAGTTAGGACACAGAGTTTTGGATTTGAAATTGATGGAAATGCCACAGGTCTTGGATCAATATTTCTCCAGAGGGCAGAACCTGCTTGCTCCAGTTAGAGGTTGCAAAGAATGCTCAAGTGCCTGGTATTAATATTACACCAGCCAAAGTGCAAGTTGGTTTGGGTTGATTTTCCTTGTTCTAGTTCAGTGATGCTATCACCCTTCTGCCTTTTTGAGTACTGGTGCCTAGGATTCACGTTTGGAAAGAAGAAAATATAATTTCTGGAGTGCATCAAGTTGAACAAGTATTTTTCTAAGCCTTTCTTCAGATGCCTTCAGAATCCTATGAAATGCCTGACTGCATGCACAGGAGTCACCCCAGAGTAGTTCCAGGGCAGTACACTGAATGCTTAGATCAGCACTGGCAAATATCGTACAACAGAAATTAAACACCAAGGTGAAGGAAAAAGTTTGGCCTTCAGGTAAAAACAATAACCCTATATTTGATGACATACAGTATATTACAGAATTGATCAATGACTGACAATTCTGTTCTCAGGTGTTTTTTGTATGATTAGTATTATTGATTTATTAACATTTTCTAGCTTACAATACATTTTCTCATGTCCTCTTATTTCTAGCATGTAAAAGATTTGTAATGTTTATCCTATTACCTGTTAGCTCTTTCTTTTTAGATCCAGTGGATGTTGTTCAAAATTGCTGATTTCTTTCTTCAGCCTCTGTCCTCTCCAACTTAGCTTGCTCTTCACTGCCCAAAATTTCTTTCACTCAGATCATCAGATTACCTCTTCTCCAAAAATACACTACTATTTAGGACAGCTTTGAAGGCACAGCTTGGAGACTTAGGAGATGAGAGGCTGTTCTTAAACTAGCTACTGCTGCATTCTGCACAAGGTTTGGTTCCCGAATGGATTCAAGATGTAGCTCCAAGACAAATGCATCATATTGATCCAGTCTTCAAGTGACAGGCTTTGGAAAAGCAACTGGGAATAGATTTCAAACCAGAAGAACCTATGGCAAAATTATGTCTCAGGTCAGAGCTCACATACGTTTTTAAGTTTCTTTCCAATGTCTTTACAAGCATAACTTCTTTCTTAAATGGAGTGAGTCCCTAAAAAGTTTATTTGCAGCCATGCCAGTGTCTCCCAAAGGCTGAGTACAGGCACTTTTCAGTGTTTTCAAGGCTAAACAGGCTCTCTAGTTAGAAACCAGAGAAATGTAATTTTCTCAAACACATAGTAGATGGTGTTTCTTCATTAATCCTCTCAATGGCAAACCTTCAGGGAGTTCCACAGGAGAGTCCTTTGGAGGTAGAGGGACAGTCCTGTGGAATCTCCCATTCAGGTGAGTCCACTGTGGAGCTGTTCTATTCATTTCTGCTCCAGTTGGTCCTTGGTGTTGGATGTGCCTTGTCAACGCCAGTACAGCCTGAGATCTTAAATATTTCCACTTCTTAATTTCTGTCCTGCTGCTGGCATGGACCAAAGTACTCTTCACTGCTTCAGGTTCATCATGTTTGCAAAGGATTCATGTTTATAAAGAGCAAGTAACATTTTTGGATCAAGTCACTTCTGGCCATGTTAAAAAAGTAAAATGGGGGCAGTCAGATTGATAGTCATAAAATGATTGGGGATCTAGTATCCCTGACGGATTATCACTTAATACCATTGTATTACAGCCAGAACTTTATTGTAAGAACAACAACAAAAATAATTTTTGCCCTACACTAATGCTTTATTCTGATTGACAAAGGACAAGACAATCCAGGTACTGTGACAGCAGCGTTGGCATGTATTATATAATGATATATAGCAAATTCCATAGACTGCCATTAATTTCTGCATGAATTCTGTCTGTCTTTGATGAGCATGTGTAACTCGTAGTAAATTATTTTGGAACTGAGCACAAGAATCAAGGAGGCATGGACTTTTGTAGGTATGGAGGCTGGTGATAGCTGAAAATGAAAAGGCAAAACTGAGGGATAATTCTAGATGAGAAGTCATTTTCAAGCAATGGATGGGGGCGATATTGTTTCCTTTTTAAAATGAGTTGCCACCTCTGCTGACCACAACATGAGGTATATTTTGTTGTGAAAGCTAAAACATTTGTTATGTTCAGGCTGTTGATAATCACATAGGAACCGGCATTGTGGAGCTCCCTCCACTTGCTCTTAAATGGCTTTCTCCCGTTCTGGTGGGTATTATCCACTCTTCATTTCTTGGGGAAGAAATGGCCTTCTGTGATGTCGTTTATTTGAATAGCGCAGAAATAATTTTCTGCAAACCTAACTATTATCATAACAGAATCCTTAAAAAAACATTACAGTGACATGACACTCTGAGGTTTCTGAGATTAGTGTCTTCCTTTAAGGCCTCTATTTCTTCTGGTATTACATCCAGTCCTGTTCACTGAAACTACAGTGCATGTCTACCAGGAATAGCATGAATAATGCATATATTTTTCTGCTAGTTTCAGTGTGTGCTAAATAGTTGCATATACAAAAAATAAAATCTAGAGCTGAAAAAAACCAATTGGTTGCTCATCTCCCTGCTAGTACGTGATTGACCCATATTCCACATTAACTCAGGTTTTAACCTGTTTACTAACTTCTTTACAACTTTTGGGCCTTTTCCCACATCCCTTGGAAGATCACGTGGTGGACTAATAGTTCACCACTGCAGTTTTTCCTCAGACTGAGATATGGAAAATATTACAGCTGTTTATACCTCTTTATTTCTTACTTCTTTAAAGCTCTTAAATATTTCCACTTCTTATTCTCTTCTTTCTTCCAGTGTATACAGGCACTTGCAGTTCCACCTTTATCACCATGTTATCAAGCAAAACTCTTCCTTATTTTTCCTAATGCATCCATAACAAAAGCCCACCCCCTGCTCACTTCCCACTGTTTCAGTTTCCTAGAACTCAGCATAGGATTCAGTTGTAATGGGAGAAAGCAGGTGACATAACATGTTACCTCTGCTTCTAGATATCAAATTACCTGGGATTTATTTTACCTAAAATGTCTTGGATGTTTTTTCATGAGATTAAACACTTTGTGGTTTCCCAAGATGATGCCCAGCTTGTTACTTTCCTCATGCTTTTCCGCTCTTTCTGCAAATACCATTTATTTTCTCCTGAAGATTGTTTGTAAAGATAAAGCATATTTAATGAGGAAAAGATCACAAAGATGTGTGTTGTATAGGGCCAATTAAAAAAAAAGTTTAGAAATAAAAGACAAAGTGATTTTTTGGTTTTTTTTTTTTTTGTTTGATTTGGTGGGGTTTTTTTGTTTCAGTCCATGTGAGAAATCTTACAGTTGTTTGAGTTATTCTTGGAAACAGGATTTTTGGCCATCATTTTTTCCATTCAGTCTGCAGTAGCGTTCTTGCCGTTTAAATGTGTTTGTTCATTAGAGGAACAGCTTTCATAATGGAATGTGCCAGATCTGTTAAGAAATTAGCCGTTCATTTTACGTTCAAAACACCTGATTTGTATATACATTTGTAGTTCTTTTACATTCAGATTAATTGTTCAATTATCTAGGAAGTTGTGTTCTGAATTCCTGAAAATCAGTCTTTTTATCAGTCTTTACTAAATGCAAAAATGCCTCTAGTAATTTCCCTTCACTCACTTAGCGTGCCATTTTTCTTTGAAAAATGTAGTTTGTCTGGCAAGATCTTTATAAACATAAATACAATTTTAGCAACTACATATCACTAACAGGCACTTCTACGTTAGATGTGAGTGAGTAGATATTATTGTATAATACGTCTTAAAATCTGTTTGAATTTTTAAATTGCTAGAGAATTCATCAATGTAGCATTTTTGTTTCTTTCCAATATGGGTATCTCTCTATGTAACCATTAGTATTTTTCTACCTATGGATGTCCTAGATTTCTACTACTTTTTTGTATTTGAGATAGGATAATCTTTAAAAAGTGTTCTATGCAGAGGTAATGTCTATTACTTAATGATCTAGAGGATTTGGGAGGGCAAATCTGTTTCCAGATTGCTTGTTTGTGTTTGCTCTCAGTATCACTGTAAATGAAACCTCAGGTTCTTGTGCATTGTGGAACCTGTGTACGTGTCTGCAACACTCCCTTCCTGTTAAATAGATTTGGTATTTTGTCAGGTTCACGGCCCAAATTCTGTCGCCCTTTGCAAAGCACTGGTCACAGCTTCCTGCAATAGTTCAAGAGCAAAGGAGACTGAAACAAGGTGGGGAAACATCCGTATATTGACAGCTGTTATACCCAGCCCTATGCTCAGTGGCATTTTAAAAACCCATGTTTTGCCCCATCGTAACTAAACTGTTTATGGTAATCAGTAGTATTTGTGGCTGTAATATAAATCCTACTGTGAAAGGATGCCCAGTTTCATTTTGCAGCAGAAAATGGACTTGACATGAGCTTTGCTCCATAGGTAATAGGTTCTTGAAGGCTCAGAGTGTTACTTTCAGCAAAATGCTAATCTGGCAAATTGGTACATTTAACAGTCATCCACAAATGCACCCTTTTGTGTAATATGCAGTTGATTGTAACAATTATGGATGCTATTTAATTGTGCCATCCTTAAACCTTCCAGTGCGATACTACCTAGAGAATTTGTTACTGATGAAATCATTATAGTGTAATAGAAGTGAAATAGGTTGCTACTGAAATTACTCTCAAAATCTAATTGTAACTTCACTGGAATTTTTCCCATGATGGATGTTAGGTATATGTGGGGTTTTTTTGGGTTGTTTTTTTTTGTTTGGTTGGTTGTTTTTTTTTTAATAGAAGCAGCGTTTTTACTTGAATACTTAGTTTTATTTCACTATCTACTATGTATATATTAGGTTTTGCTTCTCATTTTCAGTTTTGGTCAGAGATAACTTTAGTCCAGTTTGCCTTTTATCTGATATTCTTCCATTCTTATTTCCCTTGTCACATGAATCAGTAAAGCAACATATTTCCTTCCTTGAGACCTGCCTAGGATTGCTCAAATTAACACAATGAAGAGCCCTGTTTTATCAATACCTGAAATGATGCAAGTCCTCTCAATTTCCTTTTGAGGGCTTCCTTGGAAAGAAAAACATGCTTTATAATTTCTTGCCTGCAATTCAGTTTGGATTCCTATTTTTTTTTTTTCATCTCTTGCTGTACCCAAAGGTTTCTTTATAGGCTTGTGATTCCCCCTCATCTTTAGTTCAGACTGTGTCTGATTAAAAAAAAAAAAAAAACTTCTTGCTTGATTATAGTTCACGAAGAATAGGTGAAATCCTTGATCAGAATGAGAGATTTCTGTGACTGCCCAAGTTCCCTGAGTGCAGTACACCATGCTTTCATGTCATCCTGTTACGTTATCTCTCTATTGTTCTAGCTCTTATTAAAAGATGTGATATTTCACCACTTTCAGAGTGGCAGCCTGTCATCCACCAGTAGTTGTACCATTCTCTCTTTCTGCTCTTGATCTTACAATATAGATTGATCCTATGAAAGCTAGAAAATGCCCATGTCTCTTCATCAGATTCTCTCCCTGCAGTCACAAAGCCAGGGCACAGAGGGGGTAGATNGTTTCAGTCCATGTGAGAAATCTTACAGTTGTTTGAGTTATTCTTGGAAACAGGATTTTTGGCCATCATTTTTTCCATTCAGTCTGCAGTAGCGTTCTTGCCGTTTAAATGTGTTTGTTCATTAGAGGAACAGCTTTCATAATGGAATGTGCCAGATCTGTTAAGAAATTAGCCGTTCATTTTACGTTCAAAACACCTGATTTGTATATACATTTGTAGTTCTTTTACATTCAGATTAATTGTTCAATTATCTAGGAAGTTGTGTTCTGAATTCCTGAAAATCAGTCTTTTTATCAGTCTTTACTAAATGCAAAAATGCCTCTAGTAATTTCCCTTCACTCACTTAGCGTGCCATTTTTCTTTGAAAAATGTAGTTTGTCTGGCAAGATCTTTATAAACATAAATACAATTTTAGCAACTACATATCACTAACAGGCACTTCTACGTTAGATGTGAGTGAGTAGATATTATTGTATAATACGTCTTAAAATCTGTTTGAATTTTTAAATTGCTAGAGAATTCATCAATGTAGCATTTTTGTTTCTTTCCAATATGGGTATCTCTCTATGTAACCATTAGTATTTTTCTACCTATGGATGTCCTAGATTTCTACTACTTTTTTGTATTTGAGATAGGATAATCTTTAAAAAGTGTTCTATGCAGAGGTAATGTCTATTACTTAATGATCTAGAGGATTTGGGAGGGCAAATCTGTTTCCAGATTGCTTGTTTGTGTTTGCTCTCAGTATCACTGTAAATGAAACCTCAGGTTCTTGTGCATTGTGGAACCTGTGTACGTGTCTGCAACACTCCCTTCCTGTTAAATAGATTTGGTATTTTGTCAGGTTCACGGCCCAAATTCTGTCGCCCTTTGCAAAGCACTGGTCACAGCTTCCTGCAATAGTTCAAGAGCAAAGGAGACTGAAACAAGGTGGGGAAACATCCGTATATTGACAGCTGTTATACCCAGCCCTATGCTCAGTGGCATTTTAAAAACCCATGTTTTGCCCCATCGTAACTAAACTGTTTATGGTAATCAGTAGTATTTGTGGCTGTAATATAAATCCTACTGTGAAAGGATGCCCAGTTTCATTTTGCAGCAGAAAATGGACTTGACATGAGCTTTGCTCCATAGGTAATAGGTTCTTGAAGGCTCAGAGTGTTACTTTCAGCAAAATGCTAATCTGGCAAATTGGTACATTTAACAGTCATCCACAAATGCACCCTTTTGTGTAATATGCAGTTGATTGTAACAATTATGGATGCTATTTAATTGTGCCATCCTTAAACCTTCCAGTGCGATACTACCTAGAGAATTTGTTACTGATGAAATCATTATAGTGTAATAGAAGTGAAATAGGTTGCTACTGAAATTACTCTCAAAATCTAATTGTAACTTCACTGGAATTTTTCCCATGATGGATGTTAGGTATATGTGGGGTTTTTTTGGGTTGTTTTTTTTTGTTTGGTTGGNTGTACCATTCTCTCTTTCTGCTCTTGATCTTACAATATAGATTGATCCTATGAAAGCTAGAAAATGCCCATGTCTCTTCATCAGATTCTCTCCCTGCAGTCACAAAGCCAGGGCACAGAGGGGGTAGATGGCCACCAACCACCACTTTTGTCACCAGCTGTAGAATAAACTTGACTGCTGGGCTCAGAAGAAAAGGTGCAGAAATAGCTTTTATTTCCCATACTCTTATGTTTCTTGCATTTTTCCCTCTTCCTAAAACAGCAGACTGACTGAATGATACTAACTTAATTTGATAATTATTGTTGAAAATTTGCCATCAGGAAATTGGAAATTCATGAATCCATGTTTCTAAAAACTTACATGTATACGCTACATCTATGCAAAACGTATTAATATGTTCTTGGACTCAGTAGTCTCACTGTGTTTAGAAGTAGGCTATCCTTCCCCCTAAACAGAGAAAGCTTTGCAAAGTAAGGAGGGCAGTATCATTGACATGGTTTAGATAGTTCCATGGATTTCTATTATTTTGCTTAACAACTGCTTCCAAAGAATCTCAGATACCAGAAGCTATTTGTTAGGAACAAACATTGTTAAGACCATTGTGCTTACATCCTACTGTTGTGAAAATTGCCGTGGGATTGTTACCTTTCACCCAGGTGGTCCTCACTGATGGGCAGAAATGACCTTGATTTAATGTCTCATCTGAAGGCAGGCAGTTCTAACTGTGCAATGACATCCCCCAAATGCTCTGTTGCAGCGTCAGCATTGGATACAAGCCCATGTCTCAGTCAGAGATGTGCATTTCTGACCTTCTAGCATAGAGGCAGTAGTGCTGCCAGCTGTATTATGCTGACAGGCAAAGGACTTGTTTTTGAAATCCAGAAGTAAAGAAATTGAGCTAAACATAGCACAGACTTCTACCGTTGAAAAAGATGTGGCAATAAGCCCCAGACAATCTTACCTTCAGTTTCCCAATTATTTTTTTTTCCAGGTTCCTGGGAGTAATTTGCTTCATTAATGCAGTTCTGCAGCATGATCTGTTTAAATTTTATCCCAGAACGAGTTCTTTTAGTTGAATAAAAGCCTTTTGAAAAACCTGATTTATGTCACAGTCACAGCATTAAATAGAGCAATTCTGGTTCAGTGGCAAAGCGGTGGGGTTAAGGTCCGTGGTCTGCATTTTTAAGTGCTGTGAATGGATTTGCATGAACACAGCTTATATTAGCACTAACACAGTTTGTACATGTGGCCCCTGTGCAGTACGTTGGGAATGTAGCCCTCAATAGAGAAGATATTTACAGCACTGAAGCTCATGTTGGGAAATATGAACAGCTGTGCTCCAAACAGAAAACACACATCTGAAGTAAGACAAGCATACTGAAAATTATGTCCTGGCAGTTAATGTTTTTATTGTACATACTGCCATGCAAAACTGAAAGGAAATATCATTCTTTCAGGATTAATATGTTTTGCAGAGCTAATAGGAGAAAAAAACCTGTCATCAGAAAAGATTTTTGCTGATTATAATTTTTTTTTGCTGCAGTTCCTGTAGTGTTTGTACAAAAGAAATATAATTAATAAGTAAAAGTTATGTCACTCTGCTAATTAGGTTTTACTAGCAGTGAGATGACCTCTTTATACTTTCAAATAGTCAGTTGAAATCATTCCTCTAGAACATATATTTACATAGATTTTTAGATTTTACGATTTTAATTTTTCAGTCCTAATATCTGAGTACTTGCTGTGCACAGGAAGTGAGCACCCGAGAAAGGCTTTATCCATCACTCAATTGTAGGGTCCTTGCATTTGCTTGCATCATGTCTAGAGTTGACCAGTAGCTAAATCCACATCAAGTTAAGAGGACTTTGCAAAAAGAAATTTTAGCTCATTTTAAATTTGACTGATGGAGCACATGTCAGTGCCTCAGGTTACCCCTGCTGTGCTTCCCTGTAACTGCGGCTTTTGCAGGTTACGTGATAAATCTCTGACTAAATGGACCATGCTAACTACTTTGCCTTCACTCACAGTTTTAAATGTGGAGAGGCTTGAGATAGGGAGGCTTTTTTTCAATAATGGTAATATAACAAGTCCATGCAGTTCTTTTTGAGATCAAGTATCAACCCCATTTTGCAGATTGGGAAAGTGAGACCTTGAGGTTGTCATTTACCTGATACCACAAAGCAGGTCAGTAGCAGGCCAGACCACAGCTCAGGGTTCCTGAGTCCAAGGCCACTGTTCAGACTTCTAGACTTTGATTCCGCTATGCTTGTGGGGCAGTGGGCTTGTATGTCCAGTGAATAATTTGTATTCCCAAAAGGAGAACTGGTGGGTAAAAGACACAAAAAGCAATTTAGAACATAGTCCTGTTAAATACCTCTTAATTAGTTTACATAATGAATTTTGCATTACAGCTGCCTGTTAGACTCAAAATTTTGGATGCTTCTCTAATATGAGTATTTTATTTCTTAATGACATATTTGTTGGTCAGGGGAAAATACATTATTTTCACTAGAGCTCGTTGGGAAAATATTTTCCTAATAACAATCATGATGTTATAATTAATAAAAGAAAAAGTAGAGGGTGGTATTCTGCTGCTGCCCCTATTACTATGTTAGTTCAACTGACTGAAAGCTGTGTGGTGGATAGAAAGGTTCTGGCCCTGCCATGGACAACATAAGTGTACCTTTGAAGCTAGTAGGGTTGAAAGTCAAGGTTCAGGGACTGGGAAATGCCATAATTGAAATCACCTGTCTACTTTTGCCTCAGACTTCTTTGATGTATTCATGACTCTGCATAGTGGGACAACTTCAGCCTCATTCATTGTCCAGATTTTACCATTTCTGGTGCCAGCTGGAAATGTGTAAAGAAGGTTGCTAGGACTGCTGCCTCATTTGCTGAAGAAATGGCAATGTGTGAAGGAGTCTGGACGTTAGAGGAACGGAATGCAAGGCTGTCATGGTTAAGCGTTAATGCTAGCTGCTAGATTCTATTCTTGCCTCTGTTACAGAATTTCTGTGTGATTCCAATCTAATCAAGCCATGTTTTTACTAATTGTGTGTTGTTTACTTTCTGGATGCTTAGTTTGAGACCCTTGGGTCTGATTTATGAAGCACTGATCTTTCACAGAGATAGCTCAAGTCAATGAAAATTATTTGAATATACAAATTACCAAAGAATTCTAATTGCTCTGGGTTCTGTGTGTCAGTGAGTGTATACTTCTTAATTTAATTTATAACTTCGTTTCTCAGACCCCTTCTGCTGAAGAGGGCTACTACAGTCTCTTCCTGTCTCTCTTTAGAATGGTATTTGAGAAGTGAGAAGCTACTAGAATATAAGTACTGCATGACAGCCCAGGCAGAAATTAATAAGTCTCAGAGCAGGGTGTGAATAGTGCTCAATAAATGAGGCATGGGGACACCTTGACTAATAACAAGAAAACAAAGGCATTGAGTAGCTGCTCATTATGTCAGTCAGTGCAGGCAGGGGTCCAGTGGAAAAAATAGTAGGTGGTCGGGTAATTAAAGACAGTATCATAATGCATGCACACAAGGTTGCCCAATTAGGGCTGCACAGCAACCTTAATTCTGACACTTCCCTAAATTTTCAATGCTTGATTTTACATATTTAATGTTCCCTAGCATATTTTTGGTGTACTTACATATATATGTTCCCCATTGCCCCCTTCATTGCCAAACTGTTAATTAGGTAGAATTACTGAGAAATGCAGTTAGTTGGATAAACAGGGGTTTGCAATGAACCTTGGATATCATGCTGCAGGGCAGGAAACTTCAGGCTGTCAGAGCTTTGAAGGGTGGTGATGAATTTGTTTTCTTTGCTTAATTATTTTTAAGAAATTATTTTTTCAGTGCAGTCTCTTTTCTTACACACTATGTTACATTATTTCTAGTTCTGCTTCTACATTTATTCTTCACGGCTTATTGATGATGGTGTGGACGAAACATCTTTTTAATGAGAATTGTGTTCCTAAGACTCTTCTCCCTTAAGTGTGAGCAGTCTAGCTATCGCCCTCATTTTAGAAGATAATTTTATTTCATCCATTTCTCCTTTTGGAAAAATACTATCTGGAGCCAGATATTTTGGTTCTAAAGTACAGCTTTCTAATTGGCATTAACTGCTTGTGTGATTTGGAACTTTTCAGCTTATAAGTGAAGAACAAAAAACATAAAATTGGAAAAATGGAGAGACTGGGACAGGAGAATGATGGACAGGAAAATAAAGAAGGTTTATCCAGACTTTTTGTCTTGTGCATGCAAATAAATTGTTTCAACGCTTCAATGATTCTGCTCTTTTGAGCTGTACATCTACAATTGCACTCTAAGTGGTCTACTTGAAGTAGGATGCTGTTATTCTGAAATATGCCCTCACTTGAATACAAGTATGGCCAAGGGTTNCCTCCTTAAAGGAAATGAATTTTAGTAGAGTAATGGATCAAAAGAAGTATAGCATAATTTTTTTTTATGACAGAAAATAAGCTGCAAGTGACCTTTTATTTGCTCTTAGTTCTTAATGTTTATTTTAGTTTTCCATTGGAATTGTCTTTAGTTGCATCTTTTTCTTTTGATTATTTAACATTCAGGAATGGTGCATTAAAAAATCTCTAAGAACATGAAAGTCTTTCACAAAATACCTAAAATAGTAGTGAAAATAGATGGCTAACTCTGAAATTATATTGACTCTTTTATTGCAGTTTTTATATCAATTTTACCAGACTTTTACAAAGCTTTCTATTCTTATAAAGCTCTCTCTTTTAGAAAACGTATGGAAATCATTTGGCAATGAATTACGTTATAGCATAGCCTAAAATTATTGTTTTATCTCATATTGTGAAGTCTTTTGCAATCATTTTTTAAGGCTTAGGTTGGTACAGGCTCTGACAGTCTTGGAATATACGTAAATTACAGAGCTTTTCAGATCCTTTGTTATTTTGAGCTCCGTATCTGAATTTTGCAACACATTTTTCACTTCTCTAGTTAAGGATTTAGAGAGTCACATTTTCCTGGTACACCCTGTTCATGTGAATTAAAATCGGAAACACAGAGAATGTAGATGATCAGATAATAGCAAATAAGGATGACAGGTCAAGCCAAAGGACACGTGAAGCTCAGTGCTTATCCAGAACTTATAATATTTTCTGCTGCTACATTTAGGCTTCTTCAAGAAGCTGTTCTTGAAGTGTCCAAATACTTTCACCTTACATTGTTTAAAACTTGGTATCTCAGATAGACTAGTGGCATTTAAGTGCTTATATACAGACAGAAATTACCTCTGTGAGATCTTTCTCTCTGATACTTGTTTAGCAAAATACTTCAGCTCATGCTTAGCACCAGATATGATTAACAGGGGCCTTATCCAAAACCAGATAAAGACATTGAGTTTTCTTATGTTTTGGAATGGATCCCAAAGCATTTAAGCACATGCCAAATTCTGTATTGGCTGAATTACCTCCAATTTGTAATAGATAAAATTTTAAAGGGAGATAGTCAATGGGTGTACAGTGAAGGCAGTGACGCTAAGAGACATTTATACTACATGAGGATATTCCCTCAATTCTCATTCTTTTCCTTTTTTTTTTTNATTAAAGACAGTATCATAATGCATGCACACAAGGTTGCCCAATTAGGGCTGCACAGCAACCTTAATTCTGACACTTCCCTAAATTTTCAATGCTTGATTTTACATATTTAATGTTCCCTAGCATATTTTTGGTGTACTTACATATATACGTTCCCCATTGCCCCCTTCATTGCCAAACTGTTAATTAGGTAGAATTACTGAGAAATGCAGTTAGTTGGATAAACAGGGGTTTGCAATGAACCTTGGATATCATGCTGCAGGGCAGGAAACTTCAGGCTGTCAGAGCTTTGAAGGGTGGTGATGAATTTGTTTTCTTTGCTTAATTATTTTTAAGAAATTATTTTTTCAGTGCAGTCTCTTTTCTTACACACTATGTTACATTATTTCTAGTTCTGCTTCTACATTTATTCTTCACGGCTTATTGATGATGGTGTGGACGAAACATCTTTTTAATGAGAATTGTGTTCCTAAGACTCTTCTCCCTTAAGTGTGAGCAGTCTAGCTATCGCCCTCATTTTAGAAGATAATTTTATTTCATCCATTTCTCCTTTTGGAAAAATACTATCTGGAGCCAGATATTTTGGTTCTAAAGTACAGCTTTCTAATTGGCATTAACTGCTTGTGTGATTTGGAACTTTTCAGCTTATCAGTGAAGAACAAAAAACATAAAATTGGAAAAATGGAGAGACTGGGACAGGAGAATGATGGACAGGAAAATAAAGAAGGTTTATCCAGACTTTTTGTCTTGTGCATGCAAATAAATTGTTTCAACGCTTCAATGATTCTGCTCTTTTGAGCTGTACATCTACAATTGCACTCTAAGTGGTCTACTTGAAGTAGGATGCTGTTATTCTGAAATATGCCCTCACTTGAATACAAGTATGGCCAAGGGTTGAGCAAGGGCTTTTTCCCTATGCTTCTTGGTTGAGGTGAGAATCCTGGATGTCTACATTGCTGTTGTCAGAGGCCAGGTCCCCTTTACCTACCTGTCAGAGCAAAGAGACGAAAGGGGGGATATTGGAATGTAAGGACATCTGAGTTAGAGCCACCTTTGCCAGCATACATTCCTAAAGGCACCTCCTTTGCTCCAGTACATGTCCACCTTCACGGTCTGTCCCTAAGAGCTTGCAAAGTTAAAGCAGTCTGGTTTCTTTGTAAAAACAACGTTCTTATATTCTTACTCATGCTAAATCTATCTTCATACCAAAGGGACAGCTGGTGTTGTTAGGTAATCTTCAGCATTAGTAATAGTATCAAAGTACAAACCCAGGTGATAGGTTCAGGATTAGAAAGCCTGAAAAATCCAGCCTTTTTTCATCTTGCTCTCTCCACAAACTCATAACTCAGTTATTTTCCTTTCCTTTTCTAAGATTTTACCTGAAATAAAAAGCTGTCATCACGGGGACAAGAAATCATGAATGGAGGTGTCTACATTATGTATCAAGCCATGCAGACATCATCTTTAAAACACTATTTGTATTTTTTTTCAGAACCAGTAGTCAAATGTGCTATAATTAAACATTGATTCACAGGAATGAAGGGTTTTTTTTTTTTTCCTCCTTAAAGGAAATGAATTTTAGTAGAGTAATGGATCAAAAGAAGTATAGCATAATTTTTTTTTATGACAGAAAATAAGCTGCAAGTGACCTTTTATTTGCTCTTAGTTCTTAATGTTTATTTTAGTTTTCCATTGGAATTGTCTTTAGTTGCATCTTTTTCTTTTGATTATTTAACATTCAGGAATGGTGCATTAAAAAATCTCTAAGAACATGAAAGTCTTTCACAAAATACCTAAAATAGTAGTGAAAATAGATGGCTAACTCTGAAATTATATTGACTCTTTTATTGCAGTTTTTATATCAATTTTACCAGACTTTTACAAAGCTTTCTATTCTTATAAAGCTCTCTCTTTTAGAAAACGTATGGAAATCATTTGGCAATGAATTACGTTATAGCATAGCCTAAAATTATTGTTTTATCTCATATTGTGAAGTCTTTTGNATTCTTTTCCTTTTTTTTTTTTTTTTAAACCAACTTGCTTCATGATTTTGGTTGATTTCCTGCTGTATTTTTCATCCACAGTAAACTTCCTTCTTGCAAATAACAGAGCTCAGGCTGCTAACTAATGTATTTCTAATGTGGTCTTACTCTCTGACGGTTTCATAAAGTGACATGAATTGAAAATATACTGCATAGGTGGCTTAGTGTATAATTTATCATCACCTCCAAATCCTTTCCTTGTTCTGGGTGTTGTAGTGTTCGCTCCTTCCTTTTATGATTTAGCCTATATGATTTCTACTACCATTCCATTTCAGGAGCTCACACTTCACCATACCATTCTTTCTGAACCCTTTTGTAAAACATGGGTTTAATCTGTCAAAATGAACCTGGATATGTTTGGTCTTTACATATTTTGATTCCTGGGCTAGTTGCCCAGAACATGGGCTGATACCTATATATAATTGTAAATTAAAAAAACCCAAACCGAACAAAATAATAGAAGTCAATCTGTACAAACTGTTACCCCTGATCTTCATTGTTTTAGTGTCATTATATAGACTGTGGATACAGAGAAGACGATACTATTTGGGTTTTGGCACTATAGTGCTTTGCCAGTGTTGTCTAGTGGTTGCATAGAGCTTACTGATATTTTGTCCCAAAACTATGATTTCAGCTCTCTGTAGTCTTGCATTTAAAAGCAGCCAACTCAGATCAACTCCTGTGGACCTGAATCTTCCTCTCCAGCTTTCTGTACAGATACAGCTTATTGCTAGTTCTATGCAAACAATAAAAAGCAATAAAATACATTTAGCAGAAAACTGTAATACGTAGTGAAGACTTTTTTTAATCTATGTGCTATTTGCATATCTAAGATATATATTGCTGATCATTGACAGAAACTGTGTGTTGGACTGGAAATTACCTCGCTATGTCTAAGAAAGGCCCACTGGCTAGCATAGCAGGTTGCAGTTCCGTTTGTTTCTCCTTAGCAGAAAATTTTTACTATTCTTTTCTATTTTTATGTTTGACTAACGTTAGATGCCCTGATTAATTTTCTTTGTAATGGTGACAAATGGCATAAAAAATGCTTAAGTGGTTCTAGTAGGTACCCGTATGGCACTACACATTTTCTAGACTGAAACCTTGAAATGTTCCTTTTATAGACATCCTTGTTTTCTTCTCTATGGAAAGATTTATAACCCGCTCTGTTTTCTGTCTTTCTCAATGCCATGCTTTCCCACTTTAGAAATCAATCTGTTGGATGAAGCAGTATCAAATCATTTTTTGAGATCCAGAAAAATATGTCCAGCCTTACAGCTTTTTCTTTGCTGAACAGTGAGAGTATTTCAAGCAGGTTTTTTTACACACAGCCTTCCTTTTTTTTAAAAAAAAAAAAAAAAAAAAATCTCGTGACTGATGTTTCCTGTAAACACAGCTCAGTCGGGATTGATCAAGATATTTGCCTCTGGGTTCAGAAATTCTGGAGATCATCTAATCCAACCTCTCTCCTCAAAGCAGGGTCAGCTAGAGCAGGTTGCTCGAAGCTTTGTCCAGTTGCGTTTGAGTATGTCCATGGATGGCTACTCCACAGCATCTGTGGGCAACCTGCTACAGTGTTCAACCACCCTCACAATATAAAAGTTTTTATATGTTTGAACAGAATTTCCTGTGTTTCTCTTTATGCCTATCATATCTTGTCCTGTCACTGGGCACCACTGAGAAGAGTCTGGTTCCACCTTCTTAACTCTCACCCACTACAGTCAGGTATTTATACCAGATCCTTGAACAGGCCAAAGTCTTGGTCTTGCCATTAGAAGTTGTCAATTCAGATTTGCTCCCCTGGGCCAGGATCCACAAGGTATATATTAACTGTGTTTTAAACTTTGGCTCCATATGGGCTCTGCCATCCCTGCCTACCTTCTGCTTTGTTAAACTTCTGTTCCCATTTCTTCCTCCCTGCATCTGTCTGTGGAGTCTCCCTATAGAGGACAGCAAATGTTACACAGCACAGACAAAACTGCATAAAAATGAATGTTGCCTCAAACTGCAATATTCTGGGGTCAGGTGAACATAAGCAATATCACATTTCAGGAATAATGCTATAAATTGTAGAAGGCCTATACAGAAGGAAGTACTACTTAAGGTGACACTATCAGGCTTAGAGTCCAAAGGAGTGTGAGTTATACGCCATTTGTTATGCATTTGCTCCAAGACTAGAAAAATGTATATTTCTTTGAGAAATAATTTGATATCAGAAGTAGCCCTGATAGCTACTCCACCAATTTAGAAGTTCAGAACTGTATATAGCTGGCAAAGTTTGGACTCCTAAATTTGCAAATGCACCTGCAAATAGACTCAACCTTTTCCACTCCGTGCTGTTTATTGCTTCTTCACAGGGGTTGTTTCATTACCCTCCTAATTACCCTTCATCTGTACTCTTACATACCCCTTTAACAATAGCACCTGTTTATAACAAAGGTCTTTTAAACAAGTCGATCTTGGTTTAAAGAATATCTGTGTTCATTATTATTTCTCATGTATCATGTTTTTGGGAAACAGATTTGGTGTTTTTTGTGCTCAGCAACAAGGACAAAACTAAAAAGTACAATTATAAACCAGAAGCAATATCTGCCCTCAGTGCAGCAGTTTTTCACCAGAAACTTGTGCAGTCTCTTTACCTTCCTTTGTTTAGATCTCTCTATAGTGGTTTACAATTCACAGGGCAGGTTTCTTATTTCCACCACTGGCATAAATGGCTTACCCAGGATTTCAGGTTTATGTTAGTGTGAAAGGAGAATGAGGTCCTCTGTTCCATTTTCCCCGCAATGAAATTTTGTGCATTAGCAGACTTGTACAAAGTCAGGATTTTTTTTTTTTTTTTTTAATTACCAGTGGTATAANCTCCTGTGGACCTGAATCTTCCTCTCCAGCTTTCTGTACAGATACAGTTTATTGCTAGTTCTATGCAAACAATAAAAAGCAATAAAATACATTTAGCAGAAAACTGTAATACGTAGTGAAGACTTTTTTTAATCTATGTGCTATTTGCATATCTAAGATATATATTGCTGATCATTGACAGAAACTGTGTGTTGGACTGGAAATTACCTCGCTATGTCTAAGAAAGGCCCACTGGCTAGCATAGCAGGTTGCAGTTCCGTTTGTTTCTCCTTAGCAGAAAATTTTTACTATTCTTTTCTATTTTTATGTTTGACTAACGTTAGATGCCCTGATTAATTTTCTTTGTAATGGTGACAAATGGCATAAAAAATGCTTAAGTGGTTCTAGTAGGTACCCGTATGGCACTACACATTTTCTAGACTGAAACCTTGAAATGTTCCTTTTATAGACATCCTTGTTTTCTTCTCTATGGAAAGATTTATAACCCGCTCTGTTTTCTGTCTTTCTCAATGCCATGCTTTCCCACTTTAGAAATCAATCTGTTGGATGAAGCAGTATCAAATCATTTTTTGAGATCCAGAAAAATATGTCCAGCCTTACAGCTTTTTCTTTGCTGAACAGTGAGAGTATTTCAAGCAGGTTTTTTTACACACAGCCTTCCTTTTTTTTAAAAAAAAAAAAAAAAAAAAATCTCGTGACTGATGTTTCCTGTAAACACAGCTCAGTCGGGATTGATCAAGATATTTGCCTCTGGGTTCAGAAATTCTGGAGATCATCTAATCCAACCTCTCTCCTCAAAGCAGGGTCAGCTAGAGCAGGTTGCTCGAAGCTTTGTCCAGTTGCGTTTGAGTATGTCCATGGATGGCTACTCCACAGCATCTGTGGGCAACCTGCTACAGTGTTCAACCACCCTCACAATATAAAAGTTTTTATATGTTTGAACAGAATTTCCTGTATTTCTCTTTATGCCTATCATATCTTGTCCTGTCACTGGGCACCACTGAGAAGAGTCTGGTTCCACCTTCTTAACTCTCACCCACTACAGTCAGGTATTTATACCAGATCCTTGAACAGGCCAAAGTCTTGGTCTTGCCATTAGAAGTTGTCAATTCAGATTTGCTCCCCTGGGCCAGGATCCACAAGGTATATATTAACTGTGTTTTAGACTTTGGCTCCATATGGGCTCTGCCATCCCTGCCTACCTTCTGCTTTGTTAAACTTCTGTTCCCATTTCTTCCTCCCTGCATCTGTCTGTGGAGTCTCCCTATAGAGGACAGCAAATGTTACACAGCACAGACAAAACTGCATAAAAATGAATGTTGCCTCAAACTGCAATATTCTGGGGTCAGGTGAACATAAGCAATATCACATTTCAGGAATAATGCTATAAATTGTAGAAGGCCTATACAGAAGGAAGTACTACTTAAGGTGACACTATCAGGCTTAGAGTCCAAAGGAGTGTGAGTTATACGCCATTTGTTATGCATTTGCTCCAAGACTAGAAAAATGTATATTTCTTTGAGAAATAATTTGATATCAGAAGTAGCCCTGATAGCTACTCCACCAATTTAGAAGTTCAGAACTGTATATAGCTGGCAAAGTTTGGACTCCTAAATTTGCAAATGCACCTGCAAATAGACTCAACCTTTTCCACTCCGTGCTGTTTATTGCTTCTTCACAGGGGTTGTTTCATTACCCTCCTAATTACCCTTCATCTGTACTCTTACATACCCCTTTAACAATAGCAGCTGTTTATAACAAAGGTCTTTTAAACAAGTCGATCTTGGTTTAAAGAATATCTGTGTTCATTATTATTTCTCATGTATCATGTTTTTGGGAAACAGATTTGGTGTTTTTTGTGCTCAGCAACAAGGACAAAACTAAAAAGTACAATTATAAACCAGAAGCAATATCTGCCCTCAGTGCAGCAGTTTTTCACCAGAAACTTGTGCAGTCTCTTTACCTTCCTTTGTTTAGATCTCTCTATAGTGGTTTACAATTCACAGGGCAGGTTTCTTATTTCCACCACTGGCATAAATGGCTTACCCAGGATTTCAGGTTTATGTTAGTGTGAAAGGAGA